>OY294052.1:8356548-8497131 GCA_958510825.1 Brachypterus glaber
AAATTGCATTTTTCAACAGGGTATAAAATATTACAATAAGTTTATAACAACCTTATTTAGATTCTCAGGAAGGTGCCAAGTAGGAAATAGGGCAACAATTACCATATTATGCGTAATATTTCACACAAACAATGTTTAAATAAAACATGCGTTTTTTCATAGACCCTTTAACAAATTAGGCTTTATCATACACTGTTGGAAAGCTTATTAAATTACCTTTCCAATGATGTATCACAAGGGGTAGGTTGCTATTTGAAAAAAAAAGTTGGGGGGTGAGGGTGCAAGGGGGTGCCAATTTTGATAACTTTTTTTAGACCAAAATTTGCAGAATTAAAAATATAAATCAACCTGTCTGAGGATTTTTGTATTTTACTTGTAACTAAAAATTTATTCGGGTGATTCCAGACTTAATGCACGCACTGTATGGTATAAATGGTTTTAAATTATTTAATATGTAACACTACGTTGTTTTAGTGCTTTAGAGGGAAATAAATTGGAAATTAAACAGTGATTTATATTCAATTATTGTATAATCAACTCTGTACATGATTATATGATTTCTGATAATAATAATTTGTACAAACTCCAAATATTTATTTCAATTAATTAGTTTATAAGATACATTGTATTGTACAATGGAGCTCTCTACAACTAGAATTATGAAACAAAAGACGTCTACCCTATCTCTATCTTATTTGTGCTACACTTTCCAGTCAACCAAATAAATACTGTATTTGTTTTTCATACAACAAATACAGTATTTATTTGATTGGCCGGAAAGTGTAGCACTGAGCGGCCCGAACGAACATAGCTAATGTGAATCTGTAGAATAAGATAATTCTACTAAAATTTAGATGGCGCTAGTAATTTCTTTAATAAAAATAATATAGTTACACTTTTCGCCCGGCCAAGTAAATATTGTATTTATTCAACAAAGAACAAATACAGAATTTGTTTGGTTGGGTGGAAGTGGGAGTGTATGTATGTCTTCTATCCTTTTTGGGTAGAATTTTTGTCCCTGTCTAAACTAACGGGAGAAATCGCCATTAATTGGAGTTTGTATAAGTTATCATGTACAGAGTTCTTAATGGCGATTTCTCCCGTTAGATTAGACAGGGACAAAAGTTCTACCCAAAAAGTATAGAAGACATACATACATTCCCACTTCCACCCAACCAAACAAATTCTGTATTTGTTCTTTGTTGAACAAATACAATATTTACTTGGCCGGGCGAAAAGTGTAACTATAATATTTTTATTAAAGAAATTACTGGCGCCATCTAAATTTTAATAGAATTATCTTATTCTACAGATTCACATTAGCTATGTTCGTTCGTGCCGCTCAGTGCTACACTTTCCGGCCAACCAAATAAATACTGTATTTGTTGTATGAAAAACAAATACAGTATTAATTTGGTTGGCTGGATCCAGCCAACTTTCCATGGAAAGTGTAGCACAAATGAGATAGAGATAGGGTAGACGTCTTTTGTTTCATAATTCTAGTTGTAGAGAGCTCCATTGCAATTGCAAGGAAACCAAAATCGATTATTTGGAGATGAGGTTGAGACTATATCCAACCATTCTTAACCCCTTCCATTCCATTTTATCCAAGTATGGATATTTTTAGGTATAGCAAAATTTAATACAATATCTACAGTTAAATATTCGTATACAGGATATTCCATAAAAAAATTAATTTGGCATAAGTCCTTATACCTTGAAAAACCGGCTGGAGCGAAACGGGTTAATATTAACCATTTTGTTTTTGAAGTGCTAAGTTAATTTTTCATTGCTACACGCCCCCTTATAGATTCCTTTTTCCCCTTTCCTCTTTCAAAAGCGTAATTTTGCCCTAATTTCTGTATTTTTTTTACATTTTAAGGCCTATCAAGAAGCTTGCATAAGAACATAAAACATAAGAATTCAATGCCGTGATTGACTTACATGGCGGCACATCAAGCCAATCACTGCATCGAATTGTTATGTATTATGTTCTTATGCGAGCCTGTGAATAGTCACTTAAGTGAAGTGCAATGATGCATGTAAAATTAGTAGTTCCATTTCTAGTTATATTTTATTGTACATACAAGACAGATTTGTTACAAAAATTTTTTTTAAGTTGCGTTATTTGGGAAATTGCAATATACTGTAAATAGTATATAATGGAATGCGTAACATTACATATCTTCACAGCTTGTTTTGTCTTTAAAACTGTAACAATATAAGAAATTAAACTATACAAATACCTCATTGTTAAAACTAAGTAAACTGAGTTGGGCCGGGGTGAAAAAATGTTCAAGTAACCTGAAATTTGATATACAACCATAGTTTTTCAATTGAAACAACACAGGAGGGGTTCATACAAAAAATTATAAAAATGTGTTTTTTTTTTGCAATATCCTACTGTAGGTATACTTATCAAATAGAGCTGACTTGTCGTGAAATACTGAATAGAAAATATCATGAAAGTAGGTACGGTTTTGAATAATTCTCAATATGAACTCGATAGTAATAAAATAAGTCAAATCGACCGGCACGACAACGAGTTCAAAAAATCTGTAAAGCAGTTACTTTTGATTTTTGCAGATGTTCAAATAAAAACATGTAGGTACACATAGAAAAAAAAATACTTTAAAATTTGTAAGGAATGTTCTAGATCAAATGTTGTAATTAAAGTACCTACCTATTGCTTTCTATACAGATGATATTTTTTTTTTAATATAAAGTATTTGTGATACTGATGTTAGATACTTTTTTGCAAGTATACAAATATTTAATATAAACAAATTTAACTAATCAAAAAAAAAAAAAAATTGTTTCAGGTACAATTAGTGACTACTTGCTTCCAAGAAATTAGTATAAGTACTATGCATAAATGAAGCGAGTGTCCTTGCCAATTAATATATTTGGTGTTTAGTGGGATGTAGGACGGTGTATGTGTTAACAATTTTTTTAGATTGCCTACGTTTCGGATAGGGTTTTATCCTTCATCAGGGCTGAAAAATAGTACAAAACTGTAAAATCTCTCTACGAGAGAAGAATTGCACTCTAAAATACATTCAATACATCGTTTCCTTGTATTTGATGTATTTGGTGTCTAATAATTTCAGAAAGGTAAGTGCATTTCCTTTCTAGTAGAGAGATTTTACAGTTTCGTGCTATTTTTCAGCACTGATGAAGAATAAAACCCTATCCGAAACGTAGGCAATCTGAAAAAAATTGTTAATACATACGCCGTCCCACATCCCACTAAACACCAAATATATAGTACTATGTATATTATTTTTATTAGGTATTTTAAATACTCAGTATAAATATCTACTTGGCAAATTTCATTTAAATTTCTTAATACAACGACTTTTTTAACCAAATACTTTAACTTGATTTAAGTTTTAACCTCTTCGTCTAAGTAAGATACGTTTTCAGCTTCATTCAAGCAAAACATTTGATTTAAGTACTTAGCTTGCTTGCTTGCGGACAGGCACATAGATATGAGGGGGGTAGAGGGAGAGTATTTACCCCCCCCCCAAGAATCTTTATATATTTTTTGTTATATTTTAAATAAAAAATTAAAATAACAGCGGGTTTTTTTTGTTTAGGTAGGGGTGCCAAGGCGGGCGCCAATTTTTGTAGAAACGCTTAGGGACAAAGGTTTTTTGTCAGAGGGTGTTTTCTTACTTTGTAGTAGAAACGTCCAGGGACAAAGCATTTTTTTCGGAGGGTGTTTTTCTTTTGGTAGTGGCGCCAAATTTATTAAAAATTCTACCCCCCCCCTTGTTTTTAATAATTATTCCTTATGGGTGAAGTAAATTAAAAATAAAAAAAGTTAAAATATGGATCCAAGTTCTTGTTATTGTTATTCAACTAATCCAATCAAATCACCTAATTTTGCAAAATTTCTACCCCTTTCACATTTTCTTTGAACCTTGTATAGCTTCTCACATGAAATTTTGAAAAATTAGGTGTTTCGTTATTAAATAAACTGATCTTTCGAACAAACAAAAAAGACATGAAAAATATATCCAATTAGTTTCAAAACCACACATGTGCACATAAAAACTTTTGAATAGAGATCTTTGATTTTTTTGACAGTTTAAATTAGTATTTGACGGTCAAACTGTCAGGATATATCAAGGATCTATACTTTTGAGAATGGCCCTTAAATAGAATTTCCTTGAATTGCGGTATTCCTTCTCTGTGTGCAGTAACCTTTGATTTTTGCAGATGTTCAAATAAAATCATGTAGCAGTGACGTGGGTGTTTGTCCTGTCAGTAAAGAATTTTAAAGAATCATCGGACACGACTGGCATAAGCTGTTTCCCATGCGCATATATCGAATAATGAATTACTTACAACATGCAACAGAAATTGCTAATAAGGATAGGTGGTATTTTGAACAAAAAAATAAGGCTTCAATTATTATTGCTACTTACTCGTTCAAGTAGAAAGCAGGAACGCTGAGAACTAGCTACATCCAAAATTACAAGAGATTTGAAGAAGATATCAACTTGTACATTTCGAAACCTCGTACCTATTTAAAAAAATATATTTTCGGTTCTTTGTACTACTCAGCTCTATACCGGGTGTCCCACCAGGTTCTTGACAAGCTATATCTACGTTATTTGGAAAGATAGAATTTTTTGCAAAAAACAGCGTTAAATGGGAGCCGTTGAAGTTTTTATTCACCTATCCAAAACCACCCCTTGCTTACCCACCCCCAACTTTTGTTTTTCAAATAGCATTCTCCCATTTTTATCAAAGCATATGAAAGTACATTTCATTCTGAATTCAACCATGTATTATAAGTGGTATCTTATCATTTAAGGGGCTCCAAATAACAATTAATATTTATTAATAATAGGGTGGTATTTAGAACAAAGTTGCAGGTGGTTCCAGGAGAGTGGGTTATTAAGGGTGGGTTTTGGATACATTAATCAGTTCTCTTTTAGATATAATCTAACTTGTTTTTGGAAAAAAAATGATGAAAAATATTGCTTGTGATCTGATGGGGTTGTTATTTGGAGCCCCTTAAAAAAAAGTAAGATATCACTTATAATACATGGTTGAATTTAAAATAAAATGTGCTTTCATATTCTTTAGTAAAAATAGGGGGGTGCTATTTAAAAAACAAAAGTTGGGAGTGGTTCCAAGAGGGTGGGTAAGTAAGGGGTAGTTTTGCATAAGTAAGCAAATTCTACTTTGACTCGCATTTACTTTTGTTTTTTCTCGATTATTTTTTATCTTTTTAAACAACGGAGATATAGCCCGTTGAAAAACTGGTGGGACAATATTATTAATAAATAATAGTTGTTATTTGGTGCCCCTTTAAGAAATAAGATACTACCTATAATACATGGTTGAATTAATAACATTTACTTTCATATTCTTTGATAAAAAGGGGGGGGGTGCTATTTGAAAAACAGAAGTTGGGGGAGCTTTTAAGGGGGTGGCTAAGCAAGGGGTGGTTTTGAACACGTCAATAAAAACTTCAATGGCTCCCATTTAACGCTGTTTTCTGCAAAAAAATTCTATCTTTTAAAATAACGGAGATATAGCTTGTCAAGAACCTGCTGGGACACCCGGTATATGACTGGTAACTTATACAAACTCCAGTTTATTACTCGAATATAATGTAAGTTATAAACCAATTGGAATAGTTAATTGGAGTTTGTATATCTTACCACCATGTACAGAGTTGATTAGTACAAGGAACCGAAAATTGATTTTTTGAGATACAAGGTTTCGAAACTTACAAGTCGATTAAACGAAATCTCTAATGTTATGAAGAGAAAAATATTACAGAATAACTGTACTTATATCCGCAAATCAAAGAGTCCGAAGCTTACTTTTGTAAAGCCCTCCTGTCCAACAAAAATGTTAATTATTAATATTTAAAAGTTATTTTAAATTAGTCTTTTAGACATAATTTAATTTGACGTGCAAGAAGAAATTTAAAACCTGCAGTGCTTCTGGATACGTAATATATTCCATCCCAAATTGGAAAAAAAAAATAAATCAAATGATCATCTGTCTCTTTGATGGAATAGAAATTTAAAAAAAATACACTGCCCAGTAATGGAGCTTTCTCATTTTTCACCTCCGCCCGTAAAATGGATTTTTTATTATCAGATTCACTTTCAGCAACCATAAAAACCTTAATATACCAATTTTCACGAAAACTACCCTACTAAAGTTAGAATTTTTTTATAATCAGATTCACTTTCAACAACCTCAAAAACCCCAATATAACAATTTTTACGAAAACTACCCCCACTCCTCAGGGGGTGGATTTAGAAAAAATTTATTATCAGATTCACTTTCAGCAACCTCAAAAACCCCAATATAACAAATTTCACGAAAACTACTCCCCACTCCTCAGGGGGTGGATTTAGAAAAAAAGTATTATCAGATTCATATTGGTCTACCCCAAAAACCCCTATATACCAATTTTGAAGAAAATATTAATAATATTAAAAAATATTTACCCCCTCACCCCCTCGGGGGTGGAATTAGAAAAGTTTTTTTATCAGATTCAATTTCAGCAACCTCAAAAACCCATATATAGCAATTTTCAAATTTTTCTAAAAAAAATAATATAATATAGATTGGCGCTTTGGTTTCCTTTTTTAGCAATTTTCTTGTTCTTTCTACCATTTCTTTCTTATTTTGCCTTTCAAAAATTATTTGTTATTTTTTATGTCAAAATAATATTTTGACATAAATGTATTTGAAACACAAGATAGTCAACCTTGCATAGGAAATTGAAGTTTTTCGAACCATAAAACAAGAAACGAATGAGAATCAACTTAAATAGCAATTTTCAAATTTTTCTAAAAAAAATGTATTTTTCCCCATTTGCCCTCCTTGCCGCACCCCAATGTTTACCAAAAACAATCTCGAGCGAAAACTTTTGCTAACATACCTGTATGCCAAATTTCAAGTCTCTAGCTTAAAGCGTTCTTAAGTTATCGTGGCCACAAGATTTCCCGGACAGACCGATCGACCGACCGACCGATCGTCCGACCTACAGAGCGACAATTTTTTTTTTGCTCAAAATTGATTTATATCGTCATAAAACGTCATAAAACCCAAAAATATATAATTTTTGCACGAATACAAGGCTTTCCGAAATTTTGAAAATTTTCAAAATGGGAAAGCAATAAGTTTAAATTTTACAGGATTTAACAATAATGTTTTAGTTTTTGAAGCAACATGAAAATAGGTGTTAGGAAGAACTATTTATGTCCGTAATCGTTAGATTCCTTAAAAACAGAAACATTGTTAGAATAGGTCTTGCGCCCAAGAGTCCAACCAACCTTATTCTAAAATCTTTGTTAAACTTTAAGCGTTAAGTAATAATCAAATAACGCCTTATGGTATAATCACAAATTATTTTCTCTTGGTATTTTAACATACAGGTCGACAGAATCAAGTTTAGCGGCATTTAAAAGATGCCGACCCCTTAATCAAGTTATCCGGCTTATTCAAGTTATCCGATCATTTTCTAAAAAATTGGTTGGTATTAGAACCAAATTAAGCGGGTTTTAAGTGAAATTGCGTTAAAACGATTAGATTTATCTTAATTATCCGGCTTGCCCGGAACTATCCGAGCGTCAAATTAAAACGGGACCACCTCATGAATGTCCTCTTTAAGTTGCAAAAGGTTTCATCAAATTCCGTTTATCCGTTCCAAAGTTATGTGGGAATAAACATAAAAAGTCACACGTCGAATTGATAACCTCCTTTTTTGACAGTCGGTTAAAAATAGGTAAATTCACTTTTAATATTAGTGATATTTTTATTACACATTGTGCTTTGGATAAGTTTTGACATTTAGATTAAACTGACTGTCATTTAATATCTTTCAAATAATTAAAAGAAAATGTTTTAAAAATTGAAAGTTTGTTTAAAATCATAAAAAAAAAGTTTTTTTAATTATGTGTTACATTAGCTGCGCAGGTGATATCTAAAGTTATACGTTTTAATAAAATGAGGATCAATTATAACTTTAACCATCGTTTATTGTAACAAAAAATATATAGATTGGCGCTTTGGTTTCCTTTTTTAGCAATTTTCTTGTTCTTTCTACCATTTCTTTCTTATTTTGCCTTTCAAAAATTATTTGTTATTTTTTATGTCAAAATAATATTTTGACATAAATGTATTTGAAACACAAGATAGTCAACCTTGCATAGGAAATTGAAGTTTTTCGAACCATAAAACAAGAAACGAATGAGAATCAACTTAAATAGTTTCTGCAGGGAGTTTATATTAAAGATTTATTTAAAAGCAAGGGTTTAATGTAACGTAATTGGCGTTTATTCGGAGCTCAACTGTTCCTCTAAAAATTAATAGAAAAAATACTTTAATTCAATAAAAGCCAGAGCTGCTCGAAATTCCATAAACCCACTATAATTAAATGCTTATGCTTCAGAAGTCAAGTAAAAAATTGTCGTCGAATAAAATGGTTTTTATTGATATAATGGCTGGTATTAATTGACCCACTATAGTTAATAAACCCATCAACGTGTCAGCTCATAAAGAAATGAAAATAATTAAATTAAATTTACAAGCCGCACGTTTGTAGTTTGTGCAGATTTAATCGCAGCGTGGTGTCGGCGAAGACAATTATAAAAACCAAACAGAAGAATTTATAGGAGAAATAAAATAAACTAAGCCATAGGGAAAAAAGGAATATATTAAATCAATTAATATAGTCGAGTTCTACACTAAGAATTAGTTACCCAATTTAATATTGAACGATTTTGCAAATAAAGAGTGCAACTAACATAAGGGCCTAACCCACAATGATTGTTTACATAGTTTTATGTAGATTTCAACAAAAAAAAAATTGAGGTAAGGGCCTAAACAATACCCTTAATTCTCAAAAGGGCCTAACACACACACTCTACAAGGTTTTGCATAAAATCTTTCCTTTGCTAGTCTTAAATAGGTTCATAAGCCTTTTTTAATCAAGAATAGTAAGAATATTTGTGTTAGACAAAAAAGCAAGTTATTATAAAGGCCTTACCCACACGTGTATTTTTTTTTGTCATAAAATCTTGTCTTTACCAGTTTTAAATAGGTTCATAACCTCTTTTAATTAAGAATAGTTTACGGTAAATATTTGGGTGGGGCAAAAAAAAGCAAAATTTGCACCCTTAACCTTATTTTCCAATGCATTTTTTGCCACTTCTAGTAACATATTAGGAATTTTTATTAACTATATGGAAACCCCAGCAAGTTTGGTTATTAAATACAAGTGGTTGCAGTAATAATAATAGAATAACGTTATCTTTAACTGTGACAATTTGTATTCAATAATTAAGTTGGTAGGCGTTCCATATACAAAATCGTTTAAAAAGTTCTAATACGGTAACAAAAATTAGTGTATAAAGTATGGGAGAATAGCTAAATCCCCATATTAGAAAACCAAAACAAATTTTGTTTACATTTCTTGACCAATATTAAAAGCAATATTTTTACTTTTTATATTAATAACAATCGAGATACAAATATTCAAAAATGGTCATGTTGGGGGTGAAACTGTTTTTTTCGATTTTTGAGTCAAATTATTCATTGGAGGATAAAAGTGGTTATGAGCAAACTTGTAGCTCTTGAAATTCTCTATAAGTTTTCTGTATTACACATTTTCATAAGTATTTTGTTACGGTTAGAGTGGGCGCAGAAAGTGGACTGGACTATATGTGATTATTAATATTTTATTAAATTAATTAATTTTGTGCTAATATAGGTATGTATACTTATTTTAAAATTCTTTTAAAGATAGAAGCAGACGCTGTGTTAATGTGGCTTAAAATTAATGTCTACATACCTCTGCAACACGATCCTTCATTTAAGATTAACTGATGACACAGGTGACATGGTCTCGGCTTCTTAAAAACTTTACATCGAAAAGTGTGACTTTGACCTTGAGTGATGCTGTCTTCTGCCTGAAATAAAAAATAAAATAAAATAAAAAATATATACCTACATACAGGGTGTATAAGTACTCACGTTAAAAAAAATTTACAAGATTATTCAGAAATAAGTTCGAAAAATTTAAGAGGTGATTCTACGTTAAAAAATATGAAAAAAAGTTCCTATAAAGGTTGGTCCGGAAATGAGTCCTAAGCGAGCTACGGCTCTTTAAAATTGTAATAAAAATAAGGTTTTTAATAAAGAACTCTTGTACCCTTTAAGCTAGAGACGTGTCAAAAGTCGGCCTCCCCCTTTAACTTTTGAACGGCTTAAGATATCAACTTGAAATAACATAACAAAATATTTTTTTTTATATATTTGGTATGATTATGGGGCATGATGGAGACAGGGGGCAAGAGGTAAAATTTTTTTAAACGAAAGGGGGGTAGTGTGATACATCGTTTTAAAGCTTATAAAATTCTCTATTTGCCCACATATTTTTTTATTTTTTGGGATCAATTTTTGGGGTTATTCTCGTAAGAGTGAAAATATGTCTCACTTCCACCACAAAGCAGAATATAGTGGCTTAAAATATGGCCTATGATGTTTGTAAATGTAATTTTCGGTTGTAAAACTTAAAAAAAAATATTTTTGCAATAAAACAGTTTTTGCATTTTTTATTATTTTCAAATAAAAAAAAATAAAACACTTATATAGGAACGGCCCACCCTAATGTACAGGGTAGTCTCGAGATGAAATTAACGTCCCTACCGAAGGTAATATCAATTTGGGGGTAACGTAGATTGTTTTCCCAAATTTTCTCCAAATAAGAGTGACCCGGTGCACCGGGTCACTTGTGTTCGAAGCCAAACGCCCCCTTAGGTCTAAGGTTAGCAGTAAATTTTAATATGGAAAGTCATAACATGTGCTATTTTCAATCATACATAAATTCATATTTTATACGACTTTAAAAGAAAAAAAATACATTAAGTGTATGTCAACGTGTTATTTATTTGGATATCTCATTATACTTGTTAAAAGGCTATAATTGAATATTTATTACTTTCATGCTATGTGATTTCGATCGTATATAAGGTCTATATAAATTTCTCATTAACTTACGGACAGAGTTATAGAGAACATAAATAATTTTAAAAGAAAAAATCAAGATGGTTTATTGCAACACATTTATTTGCGTAATTGCAGGTGTTTCCGCAATTTTGATCTATGGTCTAGATCCACCTAAGTTCAACAATACTCTATTTCTGGATAATATGCAAAGAACTTTTACCTCAAGAAGTAATTTCAGACCAATGTTTATGAAGGTCTCTTTTTTTTGTTTGTTTATTTACTAACAGAAACACGATACAGCTTTGTGGTGTAAAATGTAGATGTCGCTAGTCGACTTTCAGGCTACCTAGTAGCGATGTTGCGTAGTTTCCACCTTATCATGAATTCAAATCATTATACTTAAATTAAAAATGTAAAAAACTTTATTGTATATACTATAATTATGTTTAATAATATAGTATATTTAAATCTATTAAAATTAAACTACTAGTTCATATAAAACTCATACAGAACTAATGTTTCTTAAAATTTACAATAATATATCCAAAGTATATGTTTCCAATCGGCAACACTGTACCCCTGTCAGTCATTTTACGACATTAGACTGTGAGTTTACAATTTCTTTCTCTCTCTTTACGCGTACTAAGTGTAAACAATAGTCACTCCCCACCAGCTTCTCACCGTAGTTGGTTCACGCTTCAAACAAAGCATACGGTAGATTTTATCATGTTCCTTCTTGAGGTAAAAGTTTTTTGATAATATGTTATATTTTGCACAATGCCCATTCCGGGAATAGTCTAAGCTTAATTCTGCCCATTTGTAAAAGTTTTCCACGGGTTTTACAAAGCAAACCTGATTTCCCATTCACAAAACATAAAAATAAAGCTACCGAAAAAAAAAATCAGTTTTAATTTACATAATAGCAGTCCTGAAAGACTTTTTTTAAATTGTACATAAATGTTTATTTTAAAACATAACAAAACAATAATAAAAAGGCATGTAAAAGAGCTAAATCAACCCACCCTTCCCATAGCCAATGAAAGACGTTCATTTTATTTCTGTTCTCTATTAAAATTAATGTAAAAATTACAGTATTTTTTTCTGAGAACTTTACAAATATTTAGAACCAAAAGAAGGTTTGTATTGTAAAAAATAATACGAAATTTTAATCTAGGTAATAATGTTCTATGAAAGACTTTAAGTAATAGATTTCTGAAGCCTCTAATATTAAAACAAACACACTTTTTAGGGGAGATGATATTAATTATAAGTAACTTAAAAAGTAAAAAT
The DNA here is from genome assembly GCA_958510825.1 of Brachypterus glaber. Lineage (NCBI taxonomy): Eukaryota > Metazoa > Arthropoda > Insecta > Coleoptera > Kateretidae > Brachypterus > Brachypterus glaber. The sequence continues at coordinate 8,368,831 of OY294052.1, forward strand.
TTATAAGAAAAAAATATAAAATTAAATAGGATAAGTAGAGCATGATTGGAGATTTTTCTAATCTCAGATTTTATTTTTGATACGAAGGCTTCAAATTAAAAAGTCCAACTAATTAGCACATGCCCGTTAACATATTTACACTAACATGTTCACCATAATTGAAGGTGATGCTTTTTATCTTTAATCTGACATAAGCCTTTTATTATTTCTTTTTTGTTTATTTTAGTTATGTGCGATCTTTTCATTTCATTATCAGCGGTATCTATAAAACAGGCTCGGTTTTTCACTTTACTGACCATGGTAATAATAACAAATGTGTAGTTACGTTAGAAAAGGGTCCATTCTGTCAGTTACAAATGAGTCCCGAACATTAGGAATATCCCGTAATAGGAGATAACATCTAGATATACAGATGGTTAAATTTTTATTTTTGTTTTACACAGTAAACAGTAAACTGAATATTCAGTTACAAATGGATAGGGAATCGAAAGATATTATCCTACACAATTGCACTTTAATATTTGTTAAAAACACGCAACATTTCGTGTCCGTCCTTAAATATTAAAGTATGTGACTTTAGAACTAAATTTAGAACTAAATATTTAGTTGAGGTCGCTCACAGCTATTTTTTAAAAAGATATTTTTCTTTAGATTTTAATTCCGAAGGATTTTTCATCTAAATGTTTCCAATACGGCACGTGTAGTAATTGGAAACCTCAAAAAAAAATCAGAATGTTTAAAATGGTGGAGCTGTACCCTTCTAAGTTTTAAAATGCACTACATTGCTTCAGTTTAGGCGTAATGCGGGCACAAAAAAACTTTTTTCATTGTCTTAAAATATTGTGCGTGCCTATTGAGCTATCCAATTCTGCGATTAGGATTTTTTTTATGATAATTCAGGGGAATTACACCTTTAAATATCTCAACAAAAGGGGCCCTTTACTTCAGTAAGTACCTACACAAATGGTTTTATAGCAGGATTTACGACTGTATAGTTTTAAACAAACTGTTTTAAACTATTTCACATATGTTTGTCTTTTTTGAATTAAAAGCCTACAGCAAGCACCATAGCGCAAAACAATTTGCAAGCGTAAATCAAAATTAAATTACTTACATCCGCTAATTTTAGACACAGGGTGTTATTTAACAAAAGATAATTATTTCCCCTCGAGAAAGGATAGGCCTAGTCGGATAGCAATAGTCCACTATTCAATTCATCTACAGAGGGGTCCAAAAGTCACCCCCCCTCTTAACTTTTGAACCAGTTGAGATATCGACTTCAAATGTGGAACTTTTAAATAAGACAACTTAAACTATCTTTTAGCATATATTTAATACTTTCAGCTCTTAAAATGTGGGCAGGGGAGCATGGAGGCACATTTTTTTAAATTTAAAGGGGGGTCGTGTAATACATCATTTTAAAGCTTATAAAATTCTCCATTTAACTCCATATTTTTAAATTAAAAAAAAATGGTTTAAAATGGGGTTGAAAATGGGTATTAATATCAAAATTCCTTAAAAAAAAAACAAATAATTTTTTAAAAATGCCTAATTTCATCATAAAAAAATGTTAATTATATTTTTAAACTAATTTTAGTTGACATAAATAAAAATTTATAAAAAAAACTTAAAAAATCGAATGTTTTAGCACAAAAAATTGAAAAATCAAAACCTTAAAAAACATTTTTAAAGAATTTAAAAATGTTAGTTTAAATAGAGAATCTTATAAGCTTTAAAATGATGTATCACACGACCCCCCTTTCCATTTAAAAAAATGTCCCCCATGCACCCCTGCCCACATTTTAAGAGCTGAAAATATCAAATATATGCTAAAAGAAGTTGTCTTATTTAAGAGTTCCAAATTTGAAGTCGATATCTCAACTCGTTTAAAGTTAAAAGGGGGGGGGGGGGGGGGTAGACTTTTGGACGGCACTGTATATAATTTTTTGTAATAAAATTAAAATTCTGTATAGTTTTTGAATTTATGTTAAATATGGAAAAAAAAAATAAAAAACATATAAATTACAATTAAATGCAGAAGTCCTGGTATAGTAGAGAAAAAGATGCAAGTCGCTTGCAAAACAACTTTACACTACGATATTTCAAGAAATCTCTGACATAGAGACTTGAAATTTGAAATAAATTTTGTTTACTACTTTGTTCCAAATTTCAAGTCAATGGGTCAAAGCGTTTTTGAAATATCGCAGTGTAAACTTATTCTACAAGAGACTTGCATCTTTTTCTCTTCTATATAGCATTTATTAAATAGTAAAGGAAACAACTAATTGAATGCCTAATTAACGAAATGGCATACTTAATACTAAGGTATTAAAAGAATGTAAAACATAAATATTAATTATACATAAACGTTTTTATGTTTAACCTAAAGAATTCCTCGAATAATTCAAAAAGCGCGAATTGTAAATCAAATTTTTAATTCTCGAGAACAAATAAAGCAATCTTTAAAGCTTAATGAACTTGTATTAAATCTTTAAAATGCTTGATTTTAATTAGCAATTTATACAGGGTGTTCCGTGAGGAAAGGGAAATATTTTAAGGATGTATTCTAGAGGTCAAAATAAGAAAAAAGTTCTTATAAACAAATGTCCAAAAACGACTCGTAAGGGAGCTACGCCCCTTCAAAGGGGTCCCAAAATTTCGATTTTTTATTAATAACTTCGGAACCCTTTGTGTTAAAGCATCGAGGTTTAGCACGTGATCTATGCTTTATAAAGCCTATCAGCCAATGGTATTTGCATGTAGTTACTTTAACCAGGGGCGTCCGTAATGGGGGGTCTTATCACTTTTTTGCCCAAAACTTCTTCTGCTCAACTTTTTTGTGGGTTTATTTTTAGAGTATTATAACCAAGGTAAAAACACATAAAAAAGGTACTCTTGTTGTAATACCATAGGATTAACTGTTTTCGAAAAAAATACAATTAAAGGCAAACTTACACCTTTCTAGAACCAAAAATTAAAACTAATATGTTAAAAACCAGAATTTTAATTTTGCAGTGTGATTCTACATCAAAAGCTAAGAAAAAAAGTTTTATACATGTAGGTTCAAAAATCGATTTTAAAGGTACCATCACCATTCAAAAATTTTGGAGACCATAACTCCCTTATCATTGATTTTTGGAATTACCTGTATACAAACTTTTTTTCTTAGTTTTTGGTGTACAGTTAACCTACACCATTGAAATTTTGGTTTTCGACAATTTGGTGTTTAATTTTTGGTTCTTGAAACTTGTAATTTTGCCTTTAATTGTATTTTTCTCGAAAACGGTTAATCCTAAAGTATTTTAGCAAGAGTACCTTTTTAATGTGTTTTTACCTAAAGAATACTATTCCAATAATAAACCCACAAAAAACTTTAACAGAAAAAAGTTTGGGGCCAAAAAGTGATTAGACCCCTCTTGTCGCACGCCCCTGGTTTAAGTGACTACATGCAAATACCATTGGCTAATAGGCCTTATTAAGAATAGATCACATGCAAAACCTTGTTGCTATAACACAAAGGGTTCCTAAGTTATTAATTCAAAATTAAATTTTTGGTACCCCATTTGAAGGGGCGTAGCTCCCTTATGAGCCGTTTGTGGACATATATTTATGGGAACTTTTTTTCTTATTTTGACCTATACAACATATTCTTTAAATATTTCCCTTTCCTCACGGAACACCCTGTATTTCTATGCGCGTAAGATTCTAGACTAACGAACTTTCCAACAGTACAGAGTAAGTATAAATTGTCAGCATAAAGGGCTGATAATAACTGACAAAATATATATGTCTAACATTCTAGTTTTTACTTGATCAATTGAGGTGCCTTAATGTGAAGTTTTCTGAAGCAAAAAGTCTGGTGATTAAAAAAAATCTAGGAAAATGGCATACCCGCAAAATTGTTTTAATTTTTTTCTAGATATGCCAAGTTTCTCTTCTATAAATGTATCAAAATATATTTTTTGAACGGCCAAGACTAAAACTTAGTTTTACGTTTTTATTTACGGGACTAAACTTGCCGTTTTTCTCTCTAGGGAAAATAAATAGTGCAAAAAATTGTGTATATATCTCAGAACTTAACGTGACTGTTTTAGTCCCTTACATTCTTTTCCCTCGTTCGCTACGCTCGCTCGAAAAACACTCATTCAGCGGCACTAAAACAGACAGTTTAGTCCCTTGGAATAAATAACTATTTAAGGTTATTTATCATGACATATTTGTACAGTGGTATATACGAAAATAGCCTTGTTTGTTTTACCTCGCATATTTTTTAATCTTTCCTTATTCTCCAATTGGGATTGATCATTTTCCTTCTCCATTCTCTTATTACGAAATGGAGTTTAAAAATAAACTGGATCCATTTTTTCCGACATAGTAACATTTAAAATACAATACAATACAATATTTAAAAACCATTCCATTTAAAAATGTGCGCTCAATTAATTTGTGAGATCTAATGTCAAACCATAATAACAAACCATAGATAAGATAAAAATCAACTAACAACTAACCAACTAACAGGTAACAATTTTTACTAGATTTTATTGTCTCCCCTGTTTTTCTTGGCAGAAAACAACACATTAAGGTACTTTACTCAAATTGAAACCAAACTAAGAAATCTCACATTTCTTTTTGTCCCTGCTGTGGACTATATTGTCTTTACCAATATTGCAACTATAGTTATGTACTATTCCCTTTATTCTAAAGTTGATATCAATTCAAAAAACATAGTAAAGTAAAATGAATGAATAACAAACAGAATACCTGTTATGTTGACTATGGTAATTTATTTTACTTTTATCTGAAATAATCTAAATGGTGTTGTGTTTCTTACTAAAAATTAATTTTTCAAACACACTACACCTGACAAATTACTTTCTATTAATTTGTGGCAGGTCCAGGGATAGATGGGGCACCCACCACCTTATTAATTTTACGTTTTTAAATCTTAAAAATATATTTGAACTTTAAATTGTATATGGTAAAAAATAAATTATTACCTTAATATGCGCAAAATATGTTATTCTCCTTTCAAGAACTCTATGCTTAAAATAATGAAATTATGCTTCATTAGCTTCTTTTTTCATTCCGTGCTATGTAGTCAACTGACTTGGCTCAGAGTAGGTACATTTTAAAAGTATCTTCAAAAAAATATACCATACGTCTTCATAAAATCTTTTCTAATAACGATTTAACTACATACTGTATATTCAAGTGTCTATAATTCATGGATTTTTTAAAAATAGTCTTTTTTTAAAAAATTACATTGATATATGGGATATTTTATGATCGGTAGTTATAGACGGTATACAGTGGCGCAGTTGAATTATGGTACCCTAAGGTAATACAAATAACTTAATTGTTTTACCATTAAATATTAAATGGATGATTGGGGAAATGATAAATTAATATGATTGCAAATTAAAACAACATGCAGCTTCATTATAATTTTACATGTTAATGCACTGTTATTAAACATTTTTGCTACCTAAAGGATGTCACAAACTTTAACTTTTTTTTGAGATTTGCCTTTTTTTCCAACTCAGCAGGACTTGCATTTTTCGTTATTAATTATTCATGTTCTACTAATAATAGTCGGGAAAAAGTAGTCAAATGGGTCTTCCTCGGCTTACAGGAAGTGGAAAGTGATGCCTTTTCTTACTAATATTTATTTATTTATTTATATATTTATTTATTTAGTTACCCTAATAAACCTACAAATCTAGTTCTCTAGTTAGTACAAGCCTGCGAATAAGACTTTTGTCCAAATTAAATAATATTATCCTTCCGGCAACAAAAATGTTCATTTTGTATTGAATAAATTATATATAAGTTGTAAAATAAAACATAAAACAATTAAGAAAATAATAATATGAAACTTTAAATTACATTAATAATATGGTTTCATTTTAGTGTCATAATTAATTTACCAGTTCATTTAATATTACATTAATTATATTATTTATGTTAAATAACTTGATGAATATGATTATAATACCTTGATGAATATTATTATAATTATTAATAGTAATAATTATTATATACCAATTATTATAATTATTATATACCAAGGTAGAGAAGACATTTTTTATAGCCGAGCGTATTAAATCCCGAACTGCATGGCAGCGAGGGATCTAAGAGTGCGAGGCTATAATAGTCTTCTCTACCGTGGTTTATATATTATTTTGTTCACTACTAGCGCATTTATTCTTATTATTTAACATTTTTATTTTATATTCTGTTATAATTAATTCATTTACAATATGCAATGCTCATTTTTTATCCAATATTGGTGAAATGAGAGAGAAAGAATGTGTAAACTCACAGTCTAATGTCGTAAAATGACTGACAGGGGTACAGTGTTGCCAATTGGAAACATATAATTTGGATATTTTATTGTAAATTTTAAGAAACATTAGTTCTGTAGTTTTATATGAACTAGTAGTTTAATTTTAACAGATTTAAATATACTATATTATTAAACATAATTATAGTATACACAATAAAGTTTTTTACATTTTTAATTTAAGTATAATGATTTGAATTCATGATAAGGTGGAAACTAGGCAACATCGCTACTAGGTAGCCTGAAAGTCGACTAGCGACATCTACATTTTACACCACAAAGCTGTATCGCCTTTCTGTTAGTAAATAAACAAACAAAAACATGACACCTTCATAAACATTGGTCTGAAATTACTTCTTGAGGTAAAAGTTCTTTGGAAAACATTTAATTCTCTACAGAGAAGCAGATATTAATAATTTTAAAAAGAGACAATGATTTTGTATCTTCAGATACTTGTCCAAACTAAATAGCAGAATCGAGTCATGTAGCATTTTGGCTAAATTTTTAAATTTTTGGTCCATTTTGTACTGTATAAACATCTAACTCTTCTACAAGATAAAAACTGTGACTTACGATAAATTAAATCATGTAAGTGGTTCATTTAACATTTTCTTCCGTTATATGTATTGTTTGATTTAATGTCGAGTATGAACCACACCCTGTACTGCCGTGCTAAACACAGAGATGGTAACTTACTTTTTTGTCAAAAATGAGTTATGACTCCAAGATGATGTAATAACAATCGATGAATATTTTTATCATATTATTAAACGATTTAATTTATTTTTTCGTAATAAAATTACTCTATTAAAGTTTTCGTATCTTCTTTAAAGTTGTCAATTACTTAGCCAATTTGACGTATCTATTGTAACTTAAGAAGTTACGATAAAATGTATTACTATAATACCTTGCCTTAGTAACGGTAAGTTACGGCAAATGTCCTTAGTAATAGTTAAGTAATGGAAAACAATCGGGACTTTAGTTGACAATTAAATTGCTTTATCCAGTGCAATATCTTATTATTTAAAATAATTTAACTTAATAAGTATTTTTATAACAAAAGAAGATCAAGGTACGTAAAATGATATAATATTCGCTAATAAACCTTTTTTTCTTCGTTTTGTTCATGAGTTTATAAGATACGTCAAATCCCCTTAGTATTACAAATTAAAAATAATAAATTTTAAAGTGGTAACTATAAAAATTTCTATTTTACCGAGAATTTACTATTTAATTATCCAATAATTAACATTCTTATAACATTAACAACTTATATAACCTTTTATCTTTCTGATTCAAATCAAATTTGAACTTTTTTTGACTTGGAATATAATTTTTAGTGACTGAGCCCTCATGAGAACATTGAAAATAAAAAACTGTTAATATTTCAAAATGGCCAAAATACAAGTTACTACTTATGTGTTTAGCACGGCAGTGTACAGCACAGTATCAATCATATCAAGTCACGTATTTCGTATAAATTACCTGGAAGAACGAATAAATATGTCATTTGTTACACATTTCTAAACAAATAATGCCTAATTTATTGAATGTCACCCATTTTGTTTACATTTATTGACACACAATGCACACTTAGGTACTAAAACAAGCCCTAATTGCTCCATATTGGATACTCTATTCATAAGAGTTAATTTATAGCAAATCTTTGACTTTCACTTTTATCCATTGATTTATTTAAGTTTCAATGTGGTGTATATTCAAGAATATTCACACCAATTACTACTAGTAGTGACGTGTCAGTACTTGATGTAACATTGATTTGGTATTTCCGCAGATTTAGGGTGTAATTCCTTACCCAAAAATAAGAAAAAAGTTCGTATAAACATATGTCCTAAAACGACTCGTAAGGGAGCTACGCCCCTTTAAAATGGGTTAAAAAAACTCGATTTTTATTTAATATAACTTGGGTTTTTAACATTTAAGGATTTAATTTTTGCTTTTCGAAACGCCTTTAATTGTATTTTTCTCGAAAACGGTTAATCCTACGATATTACAAAAAATATCATTTTATGTGTTTTTACCTGAGGAATACTATTCTAATAAACCCACAAAAAAGTGAAGCAGAAAAAAGTTTGGGGGAAAAAACTAAAAAGACCCCCATTTTGGTCCATGTTTAAAGTAACTACATGCAATTACCATTGGCTGATAGGACTTGTTAGGGACAGATAACAAGAAATACCTCGTTGAGGTAACACAACGGGTTCCTGAGTTATTATATAAAAATCGAATTTCTGAAACACTTTTTGAAGGGGAGTAGCTTTCTTACCAGGACATAGTATGTTTATAGAAACTTTTTTGCTATTTTTCTGTAAGGGATAACACCTTGTAGTAATGTTTCGTACTTCGGAAACACCCTGTATATTTCTTATTAAGTTGCCTGTTAGCATTATCTGACTGTAAAGGTCAAAATTGCAGTTTGTGATTGGTTCTTTGTCGATCTTACCCTTAGGCAAGAATATGAATCCTGTTTTGTGGAAGATCTGTGAATTTAACTTCCATAGATATAATAACTATTGTGCTTTCTTGTACCAATATGGCAATTTTCAAAGGAGACACGGTCGACTGATTAAAAAGGCAGGTACCTTCTATGAGCCACGTGTGGGTCATAATTACTTTAATAAAGAACCACAGAAGGTATCCCGAACTATTTTACATCTGGTCCCGAAAACCAAAACCATCGTATGCCAATATAATTCGAAGTGCAGCTGGCTAGATTTTACATTAAAAACATCGCGTGTGTAGTCAGATGTTTTGTAACCTTACTCAATAGATATTGTATTTATATTTGATGTGTACCTACTTCCATTAAAAAGGTCCCAATAGGTTAGCAAAATGGGACTTTACAGTAAATTTTGTGAGGCCCAATACTGATAAAGTACGAAAAATTTCCTTTAAAATGGTATCCCACAGTTTAAATTTGATGCACTGAGAGCCAAGATATTAAGATTAAAAATACAGCTAGAAGCAATTGTGATGTCATCTGATGACTGAATTTTAGTTGTTTTTAATGTCACAGTTGCTAGGTATCTAGCTGAATTTCTCGGAAAAGAACAAGTTGATTAAGTTTCTGTTTTCGGTAGTTTTTTTACATCAATGTAACGTATTTTGAAAAAGTTTTCTAGTTTTGTAAAACATAATTTTTGTAGACAGTGCGATTTTTTTCCCAAAAAGTGTTAAGACTAGCCCCCCATCCCCTACTTAAACCTATTACACTTAAAATCAAAAATATTAACAGAATGTAGAATTTAAAATGTTGTTACAATGTTCATACAAAAGTAAGCAATCAAAATTTTCAAAAAGGTCGTCAGCCAGGAATGATTTTGTGTTGAGAGAGGCAACAACATGGAACTTTTTCAGAATGCACCTATAACTTTATACATTTCAGCAAGTAATGGTCGATCAATTAGTTAATGGTGGATCAATTAGTTCATGCGTGTGCTGATTCACATTTTATAGACATATGTCAATCTAATAAGTTAATAGAAGTGATGAAATAAAAGATGCGTTCATCGTTGTGTATACAAACCAGTCATATGGTTCTCTAACATGATTTTGCAATAATATTTTTAACAAATTAAGAACGGTTTATACAGAATCGGATTAAGAAATCACTACTAAAAATTGCAGCTGAAACCATAGAAGTTCTATAATAAAACTACCTTAAGAAATGGTTTATAAAGGTAGTTCACAATAGGGTTTTCGCTTTACTTTCCATTTTGGTTACTGAAATTATTAATTAATCTTAATCAATGCTAACATCACGTTTTAGACCTAAAACAGTACTGGCGAAAAATTGATTGGGTACCTTAGATAGTATCAGTATAACCAAATTAAAATAAAAAGCTTTTAAAAGCTCGAAATTAGTATTAAGTAGTTGTTGTCTAGAATCTTTGAAACATTAAATAAATTTTATGATGTAAAATTAACTCTTGTAATTTTACATTTGCATTTTTGATTAATCATCACATAAAATTACCAACATTAGATCAAAGATTGCCATGTAATTTACTATCTTTTTATTAAAAACTATTAAAAACATATTATAGGTATAAAATAATAATAATAAACTTAAATTAAGTAACATATAATTTAAAGAATGCCCCGTATATTATATTATGCCTGTATAGTTAGGTTTAAACATTTATTAAAAGATATAATTTAAGATGACTGAAAATAATTAAATGTAGGTATCGTTAGGAAACTATAAAGTAAATTTTTTATAATAATAGGGGTAATCCAAATGACGCACACCGAATAAGTGGAGAATATTAATATTAATTGATGAAAGTAAGTTATTTTGACTAACACGTGCCTAAACTTTTATGGTCCCCATGTCTATTTTCAGCTACCATAAAGGTACTTGAGTTGAATGAGTTCTAACCTTTTGGATAATAAATCAATATTTATTTTTACTCTATTTGTACTGCACCCGTACCTAAATGATTTAATTTATTATTATTTCAATTGTCTGGATGGAAAATTTACATTTTACCTAATAAATATAATAAATGTTTATTTAAGTATATACCTATCTAAATCTATATCCATTCTACAAAATCCATAACATATTTCTATATTTAAATGCTATATGATACCTACTAAATATCAGTATTACAAAAATGTGTTGCTGCCACACATCCTTTATATTTTAGTTATTTTGACATTGCAATGCAGAAACAGGAATGCTTTTGAAATCTCTGGATGTTGCCACTACCATAAATAATGGTTTTCCCAAAAAAAAAAGAAGAGTAATCTCTTGTAACAGTTCTCTTCTGTTAAAAGAAAGCTTAATTTTGAAAACTATTACAACAATGAGTACCGTAACTAATACTGTATATTTGACACCCATAAATGGGAGGATTGGTGTAGTGGTCTACCACGTCTGTATATGACAAGTCTACTAGTCAACTGGGGTGAGTTCGATTCTCACTGGCCCCGATTTTCCTTTTTCAGTTAATTAATAATTTAAATTTTGCGAAGGGTTAAGTTAAGCGGTAACAGGCTATAAAAACTGGTTCGAAAGTCACTATAAGCCGGTGGTTCCCTCTACTAGTAGCCCACACAAGTCCTGGACTTAGGGGATGCTTAATTAAGTAGAATAATACCAGGTTAAACAAAACATGTAATGTAATAAAGATGTCGAGATTAAGTAAGTCTATATTTGAAATCCCTTGCATTTTAGTTAGTGAATACAAGTTTTACAGTAAAACATGTAGTTGTTCTATTACTGTAACAACTTGAATAACTAAAGTTACAATGAGTTTTAAATACACAATATCGCTCCATATTTGATACGGTAAAAAATACTCAGTGTAGAATATATTTTTATCCAATACATACAGATAATGAGACAATTACCAGCTTTATTTTAAATAGATAAATTCAATAATAACCCCCCCCCCCCGTGGCTTTTACTTTATTGAGTGGATAATTATTTATTTTACCCACTCAACTGTCACTTGTCAAATTATTTTCTTGTAAATGTCATTAAAATTTTTAATAAAAATATGAATTTCTAAGCTATTTATTGGATAAAACCTTGTATGGCACTCATGGGTAAACCGATATTGCCCTCTCGAAAATTAACCTGCATGGCTGACGCCTCGCAGGTTAATTTTATTAATGGGCAATATCTTACTTTACCCACTAGTACCATAAATAACTATTGTAAATCAGCTACAAGAATTATTTATTATAAAATTGTAATGATTTTTTTCTGATTGAATTAACGTCTCCTATGTTTTGTAAATTAATTTAATTAATATAATTACATTGTATTGTAAAATTAATGTAAGAAAGACATATTCCTGATTATAATTTAGAAAAGAAAAGAAGCAATATTATTTCGTACTGTTAAGAAAAGAAAAATAAAATTTCTATACATATTTATTAGTTATTCAAAAGACCTTATTTCTATGTAAATATTAAAATTTATTGATTCTTTGCTGTGAATACAAATTTATTTCTATAATAAACTGATCAGAAACTCCTGGTTTAAGCTATTTAAATTTTACAAGAATGTGTGATGTCGGACTGAAGTATTACAGCAAAAAATTAAATAAAAAAAAAGATTTTTAAGGTAAATAAACATTTAAAACCATATTTCATTAACGGTTTTGTCATATTGACGCTGTTATTGCAAGATGTCACTTGGAACATGAAAAAACAATTATTGAAAAAATAAAATGTCGATTCAGGCATAATTATCACAAACTACACTAAACTGAATTAAGAAATTAATAAATTAAGAAAACTAATAACATAACCTCAAATTCTAAAATAAAGTTTCTGTGGCATGCAAAAATTAGGATAAAAGATAAAACATAGCATAAAATAATGATAGAATCTTAAAATACACCATAGAAAAAAAAAGAATTTCTGAAATACACAAACTTTAATGCAAAACTTTATAAACAATCCTTATCCAGGTATCAAAATAAAAATGAAGATGGCGACACCTCTGTATTTAAAAAATAAGTTCATTTTCAGTGTTAAGGAAAAACACAGTAGTTACATAAGAAAATAAAAGGTACTTCTGGAGATAAGTTGGTTTGAAAATACGATTTTTAGACCCGACAACTGCAAATATAGTTCGTCCTACGCAATAGATATTTGTTTTTTTTACTTATTCAGTCGTATTTACACATACTAATTATCTATTTGGCAGTTACCTTATTGTTGCATACTACGCAAAATTTATTATAGAATTTGAGGTTATGTTTCTTAATTTTCTTAATTTCGAAATTTCTTAATTCAGTTGTAGTTGTAGTTAGTGATAATTATGCCTGAATCTACCTAAAAAACATGAAAAAAATTGTTTTTTTTTTTTTTTTTGATAATTTTATCTAATTAATTTTAATTAATTAAAAATATATATATTTTTTTTTTTAAATTTTTTTTTAGAAAAATCCTGGAAAAAAACTTATTTCAAAAATTTTTTAATTTTTTTTTCGTGTTTTAAGTGATTTGACAGCGTGGAAATAAAAGTCCACTTCGTGAAATATAGGTGTCCATTTACTAAAAAAAATAGTTTTTAAATTTATAAATTTATTACATGATTAAAACAATTTTTGGAAAAATAAAGACAAATGGAAACAGTTTTTTATTTTTATTTTACTTCAAATAATGGTAATTTTTTGAAAAAAAATTTTTTTTTTGAAAATCAAAAAAAACTAACTTTTTTTTTTAACAAAACAAAACTAAATTATTTTTTTTTTAGTTTTTTTTTCTTGTTCTAAGTGATTTGACAGCATCGAAATAAAAGTAATCCAATTCGTAAAATATAGTTTAAAGTGTCTACTTACTTTAAAAATTAGTTTTTAATTTTTGCTAGCCCCCGGTAAATGAATACCTCGACCCGAGCTTTGGTGATAATAAATCAGCCATAAATTGTAGAGAATGATGTATGAAATTACCAGTTAATTTCGTACTTCTTGAATTCAAAACATGATACTATAAGTTGATATCTTTTACAGAACGCAAGCCGCAAATATTTTATAATACCCAGGAAACCAAAAGACGTCTTTTTGAAGTCAATTATTGGGACTAACTGACCTACATGATGTCATATTATGACGTCTTTCTGTCTTCCCAGTGACGTGTATAAGTCACAGCCCAAGCACCTAATATTACTGACGTTATAATAACCTCAGAAATATAACGTTATGACATTAGAATAACATGTATCTCTCCAATTAATAGTTATTTATGGTATGAAAGAGGAAACTAGGATTTTGTCCATAAGAAAATTAACCCACAAGGCTGGAGGCGGAGTGGGTTAATTTTAGAGAGGGCAAAATTATAATATGAGATCATATGACAGGATTTCGTAAAAAATTTATCGCCATTACTCCCTCCACATATCTGCTCTTGTCCAGTGAAAGGAATTTTTCACAGGTATAGAAAATCCATACTAATCCGATAATGTACCAATCACATTTGATGTGTGCACATTAGCAGGCTAACTGTAGTCGCTATAGCAATTGAACAGTACAATTTTGATGACGTCAGAAATGAGTCGTGTCTCTGGCGTCACAAATATGACCTAAAACTGACGTCGATAGTACGTCGGGGACGTCATTTGGTTTCCTGGGTAATTACACGCATTATTAATTCTTAATATCAATGTACAGTTTTTATTGTTATTATAAAATTTTTAATTATAGAGTAATAAAACTAAGAGCAAATCTTTGACGGTAGAGAAGAAGAATGTATATAATTAACACTGTTTTTTAACGTTCTTATAAGGTATACCTTTTTGTATATAAATATGGTTTGTGTTAGGTCTAGAATTTCGAGTAGCATTAGAAATGTAAAATACTCATTTTAAGCAAAGATTGCTCTTACAAAATCCATAAAAAATACATTTGCACAGATGAAAATATCAAGTATCCACTTGGGGTTTTTACTTTTTTCTCCTGTTACACAATATGAAATACGATCATGAAAAACTTTTTACATAAATTATTTTTCTAGAGAAAAGTTAGGTTTTCAAAGCAACATCAGATACAAAGCCAAAGAGGACTAATTTTAAAATTAAATTCAAATTTCTTTTAAATAAAAATATTTTATTAAATACTTGACTTTCTGTATTCTTTTACCAATAAAAATAATCAATTTTGTGCTTTGTTCAACAAATTAGGATAGGGGAACGGGAATGCTGCATTTCCGATTGGCAAATATGAATGGATGGATTGTTAACCGCCAGGTTTGACAAATGTGAATGAATGTCATTTTAAAATTGTTTATAATGTATAAAATTATCTATAGAATAAAGAAACTAAGGAAAAAAAATCAATACTAGTAATTAGCGAACACCATATAATAAATGGATTGTCCTGGCAGCTATGACCAATTATTGAAGGGAGTACAGTATTACCAACGAACTACCCGCCCAGACCCGTCATTTTCAACAGGGTAAAAACTCTTCTCTCTAGAATACTCACACCGTTAATATAAAGTATCGCCAACATCTCGGTTTGTTTGTAAACAAATAGTATATTCAGGCCTGTAACTGTTATTGTTGTCTCTGTTAGAACAAAGCTGTACGAGTAAGACAGACAAATGTATGTGTTAGCTACGTTTTTGTCAGTTTTTGCAACTGAAATGCCTATTCTAGAGAGAAAAGTTATTAGTTCGTTGAGTATTACCGAAAGAACCCGCAAGATAAAATTCCCTATTAAGTTACTAAATTGCACCACCTAGTGTGACAAATTAAAATCTTTGCGGGCACAAATGGTGCCATTATTGTGTCACTAATTATTTTTATTGGAATCCTGTTCCCCCCACCGTAACTCATTGGCTTTTTTACGTTAATCAAAAAAATATTTTTAAAAGTTAAAAATAAAATATTCCTAAACATGTATCTAAATCCATAAATTTACGGTCTTTACTATTTAAAAATACCTATTATGAGTACATAAATTTTCTATAAGGTGTTTATTTATGTGTTTATTTTTTACAAAAACTATTTTTATTTTATTGCCTATACATAGGTAGTATACTATAATAATTATAATTTATGTATCAACACTACATAGAATGTCCTAAAGGCAATAGCATAGTTGTATACCAAAAAAAGTTTTAAATATTCTATAATATGATAGAAAATTACGTTTATCAGAAATATTTCTTAAGCATATAATTTATAATAGATACCTACCAAGAGAATTTTCCACAATAATTTTCTTTAGATATTTTATTACAAAAAGTGAGTAAAATATACCTACTGAGTAGGTAGTACGCTTTTTTTATAGTACATTATTTCTCTACGGTTATTATAAAAAAAAAACAAGCTGTGAAGATATGTAATGCTTGGCATTCCATATTATGCTCTTCACTTAATAGTATATAGACGAAGAATCGTCCTTCCATTTCCTAGGACAATGCCATCGGTTAAGCAGAATACGACAGGAGATCTTCGGAGTGGCAACTCTCCGAAGAGAGGAGTTGCGTACCCTTGCCTGGACAGATATCGCGACCTTTATAAGGAGGTCTGGCAGGTTTAGGCAGGGAGTAGGGTAGATGTGTGGCTGGGACTGGCAAAAAGGGCCATAATGGCCTAGTTGCCTGGCTTGTAGCCTCCCCACCCTTACTACTGCTACTAATAGTATATTGCGTTTTCTCTTCATATACTTTCCAAAATATGATTTTCTTCAAGGCGTTTAAAAGTTAACAATATATGATTCTGAACTGTCATGTCTATTTAAAACGAAAAATAAAGTTAAATACTTATATATTTAAAAAAATTAAAAAAAAGTTTTAGTCGAACTGAGGTTCACAAGGCTGACATTCTGCCACTAATTCAGGTCAATAAGAAACGAGTGTTTAAGTATAGAATAATACAATAAATGCACAATACTATGTGGTTAAATAGAGAGTATATAGAGAATTTTATAAACTTTAAAATAACGTGCTCCACTTGCTCCCCTATCCATATTTTAAAAGCTGAAAATATTAAATATATCCAAAGAGAGAGTTTGAGTTGTCTTATTCGCGTGTTTTAAATTTGATGTTGATACCTCAACTCGTTTAAAAGTTAAGAGGGGGATTGTCTTTTGGACCGCTCTGTATACAAAGATGTGTTGGATAAATTATATTATTTAATACTAATAATATTTCCTACAGGATGCTTCTTGAAATTTATTTATTTAGGGTTATTTTTGATAAACACTGGGAAATGAAGCAATTAAAAACTTTATTGCATTACATAATCATGCCAACGTTTCACCTAATATGTAGGCTTCTTCAAGGCTAAATATTAGGGCATATTTAATTTTTTAATACATATTTAATAATTTAGCCCTAAAGAAGCCTAAATATTAGGTGAAACGTTGGCATGATTATGTAATGCAATAAAGTTTTTATTTGATTAATTTCCGAGTGTTTACTACAAATAACCCTAAATTATTTAATACCTTGTAGCTAGTTTACTAAACCCAGAGATAGTTCATTAAAAATAACTAATAAATACTCACATAATTATAATTAACTCTTATTTTTAGATTTTTACAATTTTACTCATAAACTATAAAATGTACATAATAAATAAAGCATGAAATTTCATAATAAGTAGGTTTAAAAATTCATAAAAAAGTGAAAAATATCATAAAACATCCTACATTTTTAGTTTAGTTTCAAATATATGATATTTATCTTGGTTAATTAGTTTTCAGTGTATTTCCAAAATTATGATAAACAATTTTGGAATTTATGAGGTTATTGCATTCACAAACTGAAACATTTATGATTATTTTTCTTTTTTTGAGTTATATACATTTAAACCACATAAAAATTTAAATTTAAATGGGAAGTCATTAAGTAATGTAAACATGGTATATAATTAAAACACAATTTGTTACAAAAAAATAAACAAAAAAGTTGCGTTAAAGTATTTAGCTAATTAAAAAATAAAAATGGAAATTTTAAAAGCACCAAAAGCATTTTGAAAAACAATTAATACCGCATAAAAAAAAATTAGGATTCAAATTCTTTAAATTGACATTTCATTGGTCAAAAATTAATTCTTAGTTAATTTGTGCTAAAAATTTGGTAAACCAACCTTTAAACTAAAGAATTTAAGTTTGGCTTGTTTCAGTTTCAAGCATGAAAAGCACAAAAATTGGTGAGTCTTGATTTTTAAGGCAATAAATATTGATTGATGTTGTCTTGCCCGCTTATTGTCGAATAATTTGAGTCTCGTCTAGCGAGTCTCGACGATGGACTTTTTGTCTCGTCTCTTGATTTTCAAGGATTGGTTAACCTATTTATCAAGTGTCGAAATATTCTTAAAATAGGCCAGACAACTTTATATTAGTGATAATTATTCTTGATTTCTATAATTTTTGGTTTGTGGTATATAAATAAAAAGTACACAAAAATTTATCAATTGTTGAAAAATCTCGATTCTTGATCAAGAGTCTCGATACTCGATGACGTGACCATCGTATTTTTTTGATTTTTTAAATTATACTATTGTCTTGATTTTTTCTTGAAAAATTTTTTTTTTTGATTCTTGTGAAACCATAAATATGCAGCCCTGTTTGGTTCCATATATCTTTATCTTTGTATAAACAGTAACTATACGTATATTTTTAATTAATATTAATAATAGATCAATTAATAATTATGGTTTTAAAATTAATTTTTAATTAAAAAACGTCAGAGTCAATGTTTTATTAATAAAAGAACTTGCTACTTAAAAAACGAAAATTTAGTACCTAAAGCTAATTTAAGGTTACACCGCTTGCTTTTAAGAATATAACGCCTTACTGAAAACATTTAACTTTTTAATTTATTATAAGTTGATATATACAGTTTGTGTATTTAATTATTGGTCATTAGTGGTCTGATTTTTAATAGCAGAAAAGCTTGCGAATTAAAGACTTTGATGTCTTTACCTTGTCAATCATAGATAGCTACGACATGTCGCGACATCTGTATATCTGCAGATCTGTCTCAGAATTTCAGTCGTTTAAACTGTTTACGTTTATGAATAATCATATTTTATATACTCTATATGATTATTATATTGTTTACTATAAATAAAAGTAAAATTTAATGATTGAGCAAAACTTTAACATCAATATTTATTTAAATTTTTAAAGTTTAAATAGGATTTCTTTACAAAGTTTGGAAGTTTTCAACCTACTTCCAAAGCAAAACCTTTTTGAATTCTCTGAAGGCATTGTAGGTCATTTAATGCTCAAACAAAGATATTTTTAAACTTGCTTCGTTATTAGTCCAGCACAGAAAACTTCTATTGAATAAAATTGTCTTAAAATGGCAAACAATAAAAATATTACTTTTTCTACGACTGTTTTTGAATGTAGGTAAACCTGCATGTTTTTCAAACACAGAATGGGTTCATTCTATCTCTATAAAAATAAAGAAAAATATAGCGAAATGTAATTTACAAATATATAATAAAATTCAATAAAAATAGTTTTCAAGTATTAAAATAATATTAAGTGCTTTATTTATAAATATTTGTTTTGTTGGATTTACAATGTCCCCTGGACATTGTTTCGTGACAAAGAACATTTTCTTCAACCTACTTTGCAGTTTAAAGCTATCCAATATCTCAGATTTGCAGTGGAAGAAAAAGTATCGTTTATAACACGTATCAAATAGTCATTCTGAGCTTAAGACATCGTCATACTCGCCTGGCGGCTCGTTTGGACTTTTTCCAAACTTCCGCGTGCGTGGAATATTGTCTGTTCCATACTAGTTATAGAATATACTACCCTAAAAGTTCTTTTTATAAGATGACATAAATGTAATAACCTGGACAACAAAAAATTCTTTAGTTTCTTTATCCCATTATCACAAATTTTCTTAACTATGATCAAAAGGACCTCACTATGTATAAGAAAATCAAAAATATAATTAACCAGTAACATGAGTAACCCTTGACACCCAACAATATTAAATTAATTACCTATAGTAATTTACAACTAAAATTTCACAAATTCTCAGTTCAGGGTACTATTCGACCTGATAAATTAGAAAAAGTTCCTAAACTTAACTAACCGCATAAAAATTAGTTAAATTTAGTGTTAATGAAAATATCAGTTGCAAAAGCTACAAAAACTGTGTAAAAGCAAATCAGTGAGCTTACTTAAATATTTATTTACAAGGTAGTAAGTCTGCTACGCAGTTAACCATCGTGTCATGTTGGTAGACTGAATGGGACCCACCGCACATTACTATTCAAATAAATGATCAGCTCTTGGTCATTTTTTAGACGTGCCATGTTTAGACAGGTTCTGGACAGGTTAAATGGAACTCGAGTCTGATATGTAACGTAATTTTTTATATTGATATGTCGACATGAAACTGAGAAGTTTTATTAATACAACATTATAATCTTATAGGTGGGTCATTTTATTCAAAATTACCAGTTAACTTGGTCATAACCAGTTAGGACAAAGGATCTATTTTAATTGTACTAAAAGTCATTTCACATATATCAACGCAGATTAAGAATTTTTATTATTTATCATTTTGTTAAACTTTGTCTGAAAGAAGAAGAAGAAGAAGAAGCTTCAACATGTAAAGTCAGAAGCGGTTATATGCAGCTGTTTATGCCGCTTTTTGATAAACCGTTCGTCAATATTATATTTTAAATAAAAAACATTAAAAAAAACACCAAACCAACTTTAACGTAATCCAAGGGCCCATTAAAAAAAAACACCAAACAAGAAAAAACCAAAACAAACTCCGGCACGGACAGCTGCATTTAGCCGCTTGTGTAAACCATCTTGGCCAGCTAAATTAGATCTGATGAAGCAACTATTATAGCATAGATGAAGTTAATAACTACCCACACAGAAATCTCCTCAATATAAATAAGGTCAATAAATACTTACAAACCGCTCTGGTTAAAAAAAAATACCCAAATTTAATGAAAAAATAGTTATTTATGACATGAGTGCTAAAAGCTACAATTTATTTTGTGAGAAGGGAACCTTCGGCTTCGTGTCTCATCCCTTTGAACAAAATAAAAACAGTTTTAGAATATATAACGTACACTATTTTTTCTACAAACACTATTAAGAGTACAAATCAACGCGTTTGTTACGCTATTAAATGTTAATTTATTATTATTATTATTAAAGTACTAGTTTCATAACATACATAAAAAACTTACATTTAAATTAATGACTGATTTAGGGATTTTTGTTTACAGTTTTCGCCGTGTTTAAAATTCTAAGAACGAATATTATTTTGATATATTTTATAGTCATTTTTTCTCTTTTCCACTGCAAGTAACCAAGCCACAATTTTAACAAGGTAAAACATAACCTAAACACCAAATTTTGTAGAAAATTAAACTTTAAACCGACGTTCACAATTGCACGGCAAACGTCAAGAGAAAGACTTTTGTTTGTTGCCAACCCAAAAGAAAAAAAAGTAATGACCTCTTATGGCCCTATAAGAACACGCAAAATGCGTGTGGTTATGAGCTTATAAGAGACGCAAAATAGATAAAATATAATTTTGAAATCCAATTGTTCGTGACGTTTATTGTTGCTAAGGTAATAAAAGTTCGATCGTTTCTTGACAAAAATCTTAGTGGCAAGTTCAGTTAAAAGGTGCTTTCGGCATATTTTGAAGAAAAGTCCAAAATATGGAAACGGTCAACGCTTTGGTCAAATTATTCCATGTTGAAGGCAATGATGAACATAAAGAATCAGCACATAAGCAAATATTACAAACTTGTTGCTTTTTTGAAGCGAAAAGGCGAAGAATATCGACCGAAATTTCCTTGTAGCACCAGTGCTAAAAGTAAATTACTTTTAATACCAGTAGCTTAAGATGGCATTTCAGACACTGACAGTATGCATTAAAAATTATACTTTTACTAACGTTTGTATAAAAATTATTTTAAAATATCTTTTTGGCAGAACAACCCATGTATTTTGAATGCGGTAGGTGGATGTGAAGTCCGGCAGTAAACTGTTTATTTTATTTAACAATATTTATTTTCATTAATAAATATGTAGGAGTTTTGATATCTTTATCAGATTGAATCGCAAAAGAAAACATTATGAGCATGTAAATTCAATCGTAAATTCCAGCCAGAGCAAACTTGATGATAATTTTTAAATAAAACTGTCTTATTGGTATTATTTTGCTTTTGCTAAACCGGTAAAATTGTACCATTTAATTTAAAATTATTACCAAGATTCTTATTAAAAGAGTATTATTATAAGACTAAAGTAAGAAATTCTTGATCTTTACTCATATTGGAGTTGATTTAAATAAATCATAGAAAAAATGTTATCTCTCCAAAATATAAATTTATTGTCTATTAAACAAACATTACAGCGACAATTGTTTCGACTTTTTTAACATAAAGTCATTTTCAAGTTTTAAAATTTATAAACAAATTAACTTGAGTACACATTATTAGAAATGTCATACAGTATGACATTTCTAATAATGTGTACTCAAGTTAATTTGTTTATAAATTTAAAAACTTGAAAATGACTTTATGTTAAAAAAGTCGAAACAATTGTCGCTGTAATGTTTGTTTAATAGACAATAAATTTATATTTTGGAGAGATAACATTTTTTCTATGGTTTATTATAAGACTCTTCGCAGAAAACTGATTTATTCTACACTGTTTTAGCCAGAAAAATATACTTGAAATTATATTTTACTTTCTTCTAATCCTTTTTTGAAATAAAACTATACCTTTTATTGACAGCACACAATATTTGTAGAAAAACCTGAAGATACAGCACTCACTATATTGTGCACCTAGTATGGTCTTTAATATTGGAGACTGAAGTTTTTTCGATGAGACGGAGTCGAGGCAAAAAATCAGTCAAAAACACTTAAGATAGTTCGCATGCATGGTGGATATACCATTTTTTCTACTACCCAATAATTAGAAAGTCCAAATATCAGTTAAAAATATAGTTTAAAAATTGACATAGCTGTTAGTTTGATAACCAAGTTCAAAAAAGTTAGCAGTCTTTTTTTTTTTTCATTACTGACCGTCGTCAATAAAAAATGCTTGACAACGGTCAATAATAAATGAATTCACTGATTTTATTGGTTGTCAATGTAAACAAGCCTTGACAAAGGTAGATAATATGTAATCTAGCACATATTAGGTAGTATATAAAAATTATGAAGGGTTAACTTTTTGATTAGAAAATGCGTAATACATACTAAATGTCTATTAAGTGGATGCATCCATTATTATCATTACATCCGGATGTAATAATCTAAATGGGGCTGTTTTAAATCTTAACAAATTCGCATATGATATTTTATTGCACTTAAGCTTAATATACCTATGCAATTTTATCGGATAGATACATTAAAACAAGGAAATAAACCTTAACGTGTGTATACATAAATGAAACATTTTATATGGAGACATACATCATCTAGCTAACACTGATCTATGCTATTAAACCGCAGAATAATATTTGCATTAAACTTAATAATGTCATTTGCAAGTCCCATGACATTGATAACTGTCCTTCCATTGCACACAGGCATATTTTCTCAAAAACATGGCAAAATTTCCCAAATACATGGCGAAATTACCCATAAAATAGCTACAAAGGTTCGATCAATCAAATGGTAGTAGATAGATATTTTTTTAAAACACATCTACGACAGTAGATAATAACAAATTACCATATTAAGGTACAACATTTTTAAAGCAGAAACACTTCAAAAAGAAGAGTATGTCTACCTCGCCTAAAGTTTATTTTTTTAAGGTATAGTTATTTTAAATTTTCCCGCTAAATGCTCCACAAAGTCAGATTTACACAGAACCATGTGGCTTGTTTTGAATGTCAACCAAAATTTATGATTTTTGTTTACTTACTTTGTTTTTATGATGTTTTGATGTAAAAAAAGAATATTGATAAAGCTGTTGCTAAAAACACTTTTGTATTCCTGTAGAAACAAAATTTGCTTATAAAATCGCTTTTATTCCAATAATTTAGAGGAATAAACCATTGTTTTGTTCTCGTTAATGGAACCTCAACGTTTTACGGTTGTGTAAATTGGACCTAGTCATTTCGCTTACTACGCATGCGTATCTTACGTTGCTGTGGTAATTTCGAGATTGTTTACAAGCGGGAAGGTTTACAATAAATATACCTTAAAAAAATGAACTTTAGTAAGATGTCCTTCACTAGTAAATTACGTAAAGGCAGGGAAAAGTCCAAACCTAGTTGTCAAGCCTGGATCACTTCCATTAACTAGTACTGATAATATAAAATTACAGTTTTTTATGACAAAAAATAAAAAAAAAATTCTTTTATTGAAGTTTTAATTATAGTTTTTAACCTTCTTAACTTTTGTTTCTGCCGAGAACTTAATGTGTTGGGTAGATTAGGGTTCCAAGATTCAAAATCTATAACATATTATAACCTAGGTCTTAGTTGGTTTTTTTAAGTTTCTTTAATATATAAATTTCTCCGAAATTTTCGTGAAATTTTGTCAGTGTGCATAGGAGTTAACACAATGCGGAATCATGATTTGTATACGACAAATTTAAATGATTTAAGGTATGAATAATATTCATTGAATATCTACCGCAAACTGTATCTGATATGATTATCTTTGAATACAAACGGGAAATGTATTCATTAAAATATGGTGAACTTAGATTAAATTGTAAAGAAAGATGTGTCAGTGTTGTAACTAAGAAACTAATAGTTTTTATGACATAATTATGCTTCATTCGCCATTTATAGTATTTCCAAATATACTATTTTTTTATTTATTTTGCCGCTAGATACGTCAAAAAGTCGGATTTACATGAAGCATTTGGCTTGTTTTGTCAACATAACCAAGCCAATATTTTATATTATGTATCAATGACTCTGTATAAACCAAACCAATAAATACTTGAAATAATTTTTACAGTTTTTCATGAGAATTTGTGTTAATTCCTAAGCTTTTATAATAAAAAGCACGATAAGGTAAGATAATTTATTGCGTTCAAAAACAATGAAATTAGGTAACCGTTAACCACCAAATACGAAAATTCTAATATAATGTTGTTACACTCAAAATAATGTTTTATCATAAACTGAGAAGTTATGTCTCTGGATACCTAATAACACTCAGTTTTACACAGTATATCAGATTTATAATTTGTTTTGTTTACTTGCCTTATCTTTCCATGATGTTTTAATGTAAAAAAAGAGAATTAATAAAACTTTCACTAAAACACTTGTAAAAAAAATTATAATAATTTATTATAACTTGTATAATACATTATTATACATACATATTAATTTAGCAATATTGCTAATATTGCTAATATTGCTATTTAGTATTTCTGAAATACATATACGTAAAATATACATTGCATATTTATAGTAAGTTTTTAATTTATTATTATTACGGTAATATTTATGAAAACTCTTATAATTATAATAGTTAGAACCAGATCTACAGATAAATACATTATGGCATAATCAAATAGAAGTTAAGTATTGTAAGAAAATGCAATTAGTTTTATTATTTATAAGTAAGTATAAAACAACCACTTGCATTAAAGAATAATAAGAAAGAACCTTATACTCAAAATATAGACAATGTCTTCTTTCGTGACTTCATAGCGAAAATAAAAAGAACATGACATTTTAAGTCATAAATAATTTTGCAAGATGGTTCTTAACTGCATCGACACCACTATTGTTCTGAAATGAAGGAATATATTCCCATATAACATTTCTTTCAAGACTACAACATATAGGAATTCCTTGCGTCACGCAAATGAAATAAACTAGGAAAAACATGATTGCTAATGATAGATAACATGGTTTTACGAACCTGATACATTACTTTTATTTTACAAGTAAACAATTAAACACCACTGTGTTAGTTTCCTTAGTTAAAACATAAATCCACCTTCACACAGAGAAAAAATAATATGATATATTCGTGATACTTGTTGTAAGTACGGACCCTATATATAATGACGTTAAAATTCACACAAGTTTATATAATTTTTATAATTTATATACAGGGTGTCCGTAAATGATCAGCAAAAAACTCGGGGGTGATTCTACATCAGAAAATATGACAAAAAGTTCCTATAAAATTATTTCTAAAAATTCGTCGTAAGGGAGCTAAGCCCCTTTGAAAGTGGCTAAAAAATTCGGTTTTTATTTAATAACTCAGGAACCCTTTGACATATAGCAACGACGTTTTGCACGTGAACTAATCTTAATAAGGCCCATCTTATTTTATTTTCATGTACTTATTTTAACCAGGGGTGTGCGAAATGGCGGGGACTTATCAGTTTTTTGTTCCAAACTTTTTTCTGTGTAACTTTTTTGTGGTTTTGTTTTTGTAATATTATCATCAGGTTAAAATACATAAAAAGGTACTTTTGTTGTAATACTGTAGGATTAACCGTTTTCGAGAAAAAATCATTTGAAGGTGAAATTTCACGGTTCGAGGACGAAAAGTTAAATAGTAAAAATATTGAATACATAGCGAAGTGCGAGGATTTTTACTAAAATTAATTTCATTTGCCCTAAGAGCAAAAATGGCATGGAATCAGTCCTTTTTTTAGTGTAGAGAATTTTTAGTTTTTTTTTCATAGTTTCTTTGAAACTCTGAAAAGGTACGTACCATCTAGTTGTTGAATAGAACTTGTTTGTTCTAAATATTTCCGAGTCCCATAAGAAAATAAAGGGGATTAATAGAGACAGAGCTATAATTTTTAATTTAAATACACGTTTTTATTATTTCGTTTTTTTTTTAAGATAATAAAATATACTAAAGGTAGTTACACAAATATTGGTCAGAATTTACTTTGTTTTATGTCTTAGGTGTAATAAAATTAACTTTATGTGTGTATTTAAATTTAAAAATTAGTTTCTTTTTTACAATACGATGTTTTTAAAATAAATGTGCCGTAAATAAATAACCTATACATAACATTATGTTTTTTATGGATACTGGTACCATGGTACCATGGAAATAGTGCCCTGTTAAATAGGTACTTAATACATATCGCCGTGTTACATTCTCAACCTCGTATCTACAAAAAAATGGATGACTGATAAATTTTACAACCCCTAATTATTGATTCAAATTATTTTATGTTGTACTGATGAGGCGAAAGATGTAGTGCACGGAGTCTCGTATATATAATTAAACTGGTGGTGTATTTTGTAATAAAAAAAGATGTTTATTTTAAAATGGTTTCGGTAATATAAAGTCTTTTCTAATGAATCTAAAACAACTTACTTCAACCTAAAAAGTTCATAATTTTAATAAAGAATTTTAAAAAAAGTTTTAAAATGTTTTTATAAAGTGATTAAGCTTATCTTACAAATAAATTGCAATAATGAAAAACTTTTTAAAGCTAAAGTTTATAACCTAAACGGCTGTGCGATTCTTAAACACAGTATTTAATTTTTTGTAAGCAACTACACACAAATGTCATTGTAATTTTAATACTAAATTATATTTGTAAATACATATTGGTTATTTATATCGCCACCATTGGTATTTAATAATTTACTTGTGATATTAAATACTGCAATGTGTGTATTGTATACAAAATATTGTCATACTAACATAGAGACCGTGTTGGTACATTTGAATCCGCATGCAACATGTGCTTATTAACACTAGCATGTTATAGTAAAAATTACTGTAACATTTGGTAAAGCATATCACACTTATAGTATGGTATACTTTGAGTTGTTGTTAAGTTGTATTACTGATCTAGTTTAAAGTTCGTTACAGTATTCAGAAAAATTAACTATAGGTAAATAATACCAAAATTTTGTTTAGTAATAATATAAAGATTGAAACCACACTCAATTACACACATACATCCTTTTTTTACTTTTCTCTGTATTATTACTAATCAAAATTTTGGTATTATTTACCGATTGTTGTTTTACTAAATACTGTTACATACTTTAAACTAGATCAATAACACAACAACTACAACTTAAAGTATACCAAACTACAACTGTGATATAATTTACCCAATGTTACAGTATTAATAAACACATGTTGTGTGGGGATTCAAATATACCAGCACTGTCTCTATGTTAGTATGACAACATTTTGTATACAATACACACATTGCAGTATTTAATATCACAAGTAAAGTATTAAATACCAATGGTGGCAATATAAATAAAAAATATGTATTAACAAATAACATTCAGTATTAAATATATTTTCTGAGTGTAGTTTTAAATATTTAGTGCTCATCCTCAACGCTGAGACCCAAATTATTAATAAGCCGTTAAAGTATTTATGTAGGTGTTAGTCGAAAACTGTGATTGATTAATTCAAAGTTAACGGGAATTTATCGTGCTACTATATTCACCAGCATATTGATAATTTGGCTCTATGTCTAATTTTTCTTCTACAAAACTGTATCATAGTACTACATTTTGGTGTCTGTTTAAAATACTACTACTAAGAGTAATAACTCTTGGTGCAATGGCAAGTTACTTAAACGTAATGTCTGTATAGGATTAGCGTGTGCTGATGCCTTAATAATTACTTTAGGCTTTATCGATTGAAAAGTGGAGTTAAGTTTCTGTTTTTTAACTAGTAATATACCAGGGTTAAAAACCATTAAAAAGTTATGAGGGACAATTTTTGAACCTTAGGTATAATATAAAAACATAAAAACCTATAATTATCTAACACAGTTTATCTAATTACTAACAATTTAACGTGTTTTCACATACGGTCTTGTTTTCTGTGGCAGCTGTTTTATTCAGCTGCCTATAATAGCATGATATTACAGACAAAGTGCACTTTGAAAGCATATTTCAGCGAAAAATTAATTAAATATTTTTCATGTCTAGAACAATGTTTACACATTGCTAAAAATAAAATAATTAAATCTCGTAAATCGTTGACATTCTTTTACAAACATCAAAGAAAAAATGCACACGTTTTAAAATATCCTAAAAGCTGTTGTTACCAAAAACGTACAAAGCGTACTAAACAATCGTTGTGAAATTAGCTAATAAAATATGTATTAAGCTACTCTTAATTTGGTTTGCAGCAAAATACAATAACATACAGTAGCTCTTCTTGAAAAATGGCGGGAAAGCCTTAAAGTGGCCATCACTAGTTTTTAAAAGGTTGTCAAGTTTATCCACGTATATGATTTAAATAGATATAAAAATAAAATAATCAATAAAGAACTTAAAGAATTGTTCCGAGTTGAGGCGCTGCAATGGACTAGTGTTTGTTTTGTCCACTCATGGTTTTTATACATTGCGGTTATAGGAACTAGAGGGACTGGTGTTAATAAATTTTGGTTTGCAGCAAAAATAAACTGACCAGTCAAATAATTTCGTCTTACTATAATAATTATTGCATATTTTAAGACAAGAGTGATGATACTTTTGAGAATGTTCCTATATCTTTTTTCTATTTTGCTTAGAAGCTCATTATCACACGCATTTTGCGTGTTCTTATAAGCCCATAAGAGGTTAGTACTTTTTTTCTTTTTCATCGGTTTAAAGATTAGTTTTCTACAATTTGTTTTAGGTTAATTTTGACCATTTTAAAATTTTGGCTTGATTACTTGTAGTGAAAAAGAGAAAGGTGACTATAAAATATATCAAAATATCATTTGTTTTTTGAATTTCAAACATGGCGAATATTTTAATGCCAACCCAAAACAAAAATCCCTAAACCGGTCATCAATTTAAATATACGGTTTTTTATATTTTAGAGCAAAATAGAAAAAATGGTATAAACCACTTGTTTCATAACACGTTTTTAGCGCATTGGTACTTTAGAAAACTAGTCGAGTTATATTATTATAAAACTTTTACTTTAATAATATTAAATACTAAATTAGTATACCATCCTTTTGGTGTCTCAACATTTAGATATCAATATTTCTATATATTTTAAGTTTTTATTTTTGCGTTGACACCAACTTTTCATCTCTTAATACTAGATTAAATAACTAATACTACGAATTTTTGGTTGAAGTGAATATACCTAACTTAACATCTATGTCCTGGTCTACTATAGATATACATAAAAAATAAGGATTATACAGCTTATACAAATAAATCCTCTATAAAAAGGACTTAAATTAACTTTTCTTTTGAGATAAAGATACGGAGAATGGGATTGTAAACGTATTTCAAGTGGCCTGGGTTTGACTGATTTGATTTTTCAGAAAATCTAGCCAGCTTCCACTTTCGTTTATTCTCCATTAATCCTTTATAAAAAAGATATAGCAACGTTAAAAGCGTTTCAAACAAAAAGGTACTAGCTATAGTATTATAGTATACTTTAATACTTTTATATAATAATAATAATTATATTAGAAAATTTTCAGTCTTTAATAAAAACAATTTTTGTTCAACTCAACTGGAAGTCCCATAATGTGTACGAAATTTACAAAAAGTCAAACTCTGAAAAACTGTGGATGGCGCTGTTTCGTCTTGCTCAGACTCTTCAGCACAGCTCCATTTCAGAAGTGTGATTAAGTGGGCTAGAATCAAACAATATATCAATATATATATATTAGACATAGTATAGTAAAAACGAATTAGAATAATAATTTAGGAAGGACAGAAATTTTTAATTTTAAACAAAATTATAAAAATTATATGAGTAGTTATCTACATCTAGAAATACATGGCGCACCAATCTAGATCAATCTAATTGCAAGTAAAGTCTAAAAACGTTTTCTTAATTAGCGTGCAGAGTTGACTCTGAAGAGGGCCAGCAGCCCGAAACTGTCAGTCTACCAATATCACTCTGTACGATGATTAGAAAATAGATTGATGGAATAATAAAATAATTTAGGACTTATCCTTGTGCTTTAAATATTATCAAATTTCAATTATACTAAAGGAGTTAAATATATCTTGCAAACATTTTCAAAAATAAAAAATTGGCGGATATGGCACAAATGAGCTAACGTCAAAAAATAAGGAAAAAGAAGAAGAAAGGAAGAAGAATGAGAATAAGAAGAAAGAGAAGAAACATTTTCTAAAATAGGACGCATATTAAAATTTAGAAATTGGGCATTACCTTAACACTTCCAGTGTTTATGACGCGTCATCGCTTTATTTTAAGAGGGGCCCGACGCAGCTGTGCGTCATGTTTATTGGTAAAATTAACGGTTAGTATTAGGCTAGCACTTGCTGCGAAGGATTGTGAGAGCACGTTTGAAAAGTTCAGTTTTACTTAAAATTAGCGTAGTCTGCAATAGTATTTATTATAATATATTTTATACTTTCTGTGAGGAACGTCCCATTTATTCCACCTTTAACTCGTGCAAATTATAGTCAAACATACTTTGTAAATGTTTTCTTTAAATTGAAAATGACTGTCAAAGTTCCTAACAAAAGGTTAATCCATCAACCTTCTGGAAAATCTCAAATTGTTACAATAAAATTCTTCAAAGCATAACGAGGAGGTAAATGCCTATCCACAAGCTCGCATAAGAACATAAAACAAAACAATGCGATGCCGTTATTAACTTGATGGGCCGCCATGTATCTTGTAAGCCAATCACGGCATCGCATTCTTATGCAAGCTTCTGGATATGCCTTAACATGAAAAGTAAATCTGAATACCTACTTTGTATACTAAAGCATAAGTTTTGTAGAAGAAGTACATACAGTGCGTGCAACAAAAAGTCTGGAATCACCCGAATAACTTTTTAGTTACAAGTAAAATACAAAAATCCTCAGACAGGTCGATTTATATTTTTAATTCTGCAAATTTTAGTCTAAAAAAAGTTATCAAAATTGGCACCCCCTTGCACCCTCACCCCCCAACTTTTTTTTTCAAATAGCAACCTACCCCTTGTGATACATCATTGGAAAGGTAATTTAATAAGCTTTCCAACAGTGTATGATAAAGCCTAATTTGTTAAAGGGTCTATGAAAAAACGCATGTTTTATTTAAACATTGTTTGTGTGAAATATTACGCATAATATGGTAATTGTTGCCCTATTTCCTACTTGGCACCTTCCTGAGAATCTAAATAAGGTTGTTTTAAACTCATTGTAATATTTTATACCCTGTTGAAAAATGCAATTTTTTTTCTTTTTATTGACCAATTTTATGTTTACTATTTAATCGATTTTAATCCCGTTTTTTTACTGTCCACTGTCAAAGAGCTGAAGGACATCAATTTGAACATTTATAGTGAACTAAAGTTATAATTTACATGTCTTTATAATAAACTAAATTGTGCATTTTATCATTAGCCCTTTACCAAATTAGGCTTTATTATACACCGTTGGAAAGCTTATTAAATTACCTTTCCAACGAAGTGTCACAAGGGGTAGGTTGCTATTTGAAAAAAAAAGTTGGGGGGTGAGGGTGCAAGGGGGTGCAGATTTTAATAACTTTTATTACACCAAAATTTGCAAAATTAAAAATAAAAATCGACCTATCCGAGGGTTTTTGTGTTTTACTTGTAACTAAAAAGTTAATCGGGTGATTCCAGACTTAATGCACGCACTGTATATATATTTTAAAGATTAGACTCGAAATAGCTCTGGTGCTTGACGAACCAGATCCAGAGAAAAGTAAAAAGAAATTCATTGGCACGACAAAATAGGTCCTACGACAAAAATACAAACAAGCCGTGAATGTTAAAATGCATTTTCCGAAATACAAAACAAAAAATAAAAAAAAAACTTTTTTCAGCATTTTTTTTCTAATTTTCTTTTTGCGAAAAACGAAAAAAAAATGCAAATTTAAAAAAAATTAAAAAAGTTTACAAAATTTGTGACATCAGACGGATAAAAGGACAGGCAGACGGACATTTGAAAAAAAAAAAGTTGCTTATTTTTTAATGAAACAAATTTATATCCAAGAATTTTTTGTCTAGGACAATTTTTAAACAGAAAAGGATAAATGAAGAAAAAAAAGGCAACACAACCACAAAATAAGAAACTGAACGACAGAATAAAGTTTTTCATGACTAAAAAAAATTTAAAAATGTTTTATTCATATCAAATAATTTGTATTAATATTATTATTAATATTACTACTATAGTTTATACAGTTAATTCAATAAATAAACATAATCAAATAAGAATTAATGTTGTCAAAATTGTCAATAAAACACAATTAAACTAAATTAAACATGACAGGCTGATGTCAAAATTTTAATGAATTGTTTGATGGATGGGATTAAAATAAACATTACTCATATTCATAGCCGTAGTACAGTTGATTTAAAAAAGTAAATGTCAGAAAAAAAAACATATTCATAAAATATATAATAAGTATAATTTGAACATAAGCAATTAAGTTGACTTTTACGCCCATAATACAATATAGCAATACTTACATTATTGTTTCTTGAGTAAGACTTGCTCTATAAGAAGGCTTTAAAAAATTATTTGACTCAGATTAAATGATTAATTAAAAAAAACAAGATTTTAAATCATCGGGTTTGGATATATCTAAATGAAAAGTTAAACATAACTTAACCTAAAATTTAGGTTAAACTTGACACACAAGCAGTTTTTCTGTCAATGCCTAGGCACTAAAAATAGCCTTTTAGAATTATTTGTGGTAAAGAATCCTTTTGTAGATGACAAGTTGTAAAATTTATTTTACTAACGCGATAGAGACCTATACAATTAAAAAAAAGTCATGGGCAGTCATGGGAACTGCCGACAGAAGTAAAAACTTAAAACTATGGACCCATAAGATTTTCCCCTACCAAAAATCGCTCAAAGCGCATAAAGAAGTTTTTACTTCAAAAATGAAATTTTTTTATTTTGGGCAAAGACTTTAGGGGTGAACGTCGGCGCTGCACTCCTACTTTTAAGAGTTCACCTTTTTCTTTCATTTTGTCGATATTCAGTTGTTACCAAGTCCTCTTATACCAAATTCTATGTTTCTGCGACTTTCCATTAAAAAACTGTCATTTTGATATATTGTTTTTTTGGTTTCGTCGATTTTCAATTGTCATTATGTCCTCACATACCTATTTTCAAATCCCTAACATCATTCCAGATTTTTAAGAATAAGGGTTTTTTCAAAAAAAGTCCCTATGTCAATCCAGTCAAAAGTTATTATGAAAACAAAAGAAAATCATGATGTTCCTATTTTGGACTTCACAGCTAGTTTTTTTTGGTATTTTATGTAGGAATATGTCTTGTTTTAATAGTCACCATGAGCATATATTTTAAATTTCAAGTCTCTGTCAATCCCATAAAACAACAACAAAAATCATGATGTGCCTGTTTTGGACTTCATGGCTAGTATTTTTTGGTATTTGTATGTATGTATTTTGTTTCAATAGTCACCATAACCTTATATTTCAAATTTCAAGTCTCTAAGTCAATCTTATCTAAAGTTATTAAAAAACAAAGAAAATCATGATGTGCCTGTTTTGGACTTCACGGCTGGTATTTTTTTCGATTTTTTTTGTATGTGTCATGTTTGAATAGTTACCATGGGCTTACATTTCAAATTTTAAGTCTCTACGTCAATTCGGTAAAAAGTTATTAAAGAAACAAAACACCGACACCGGAGGTGTCGGTGTCGGTGTTGGTGACGCGGAGCCATAAGTTTTCCCCCTACCAAAAATCGCTAAACGCACCAAAGAAGTTTTCACTTCAAAAAGTCCAATTGTTCAATTAAGTTTCCTAAAAATAAACGTAACATAAATTTCTTAAATATATCTAGCTCAGTTTGAATGATAATATTTCTTTAATAATCCTAAATTATATCAAATAATAGAATCTATAATTATATCAAATAAATAATAATGTTTAAGCAATATAAAATTAACTAAGATAAATTATGGGAAGCAACATTTTAAACCTTAGCCCTTCCGAATGTATTAAAAACCTATAAATCATGATAATATCATGATATTATCGAATACGATATGAATATTGTCGACCTACCGTGTCAAATTTTAAATCACATATTTCTAATGAACCATTGGTTTTGATGATGATGGTGTGAAAGGTTATCCTTCCACATAAACTTCACACAAAGAGAATACCACTTTTGGTTTATGAGCTGTGATATCATAGTGGTATTCTTTCGTTGAATGAAGTTAAATATACCAGGTTGATTTTTTAAATGGAACAACACTTATAGCCTTTTTATTTAAAGTAATAGACATATCGTCGTTTTATATTTTTAACCTCGTATCCCCAAAAAATCAATTGTCAGTTCTTTGCACTAATTAATTTTGTACACGTGTTACGAAGTGGTTTTTTATCAGGAAAAACGTTATGTAAAATTATCATCCGAGTGGATATTATAACTTACTCAGTTTGGTTAGCGATCATATCTTCTATCGTATAGTTAAAGTATAGCCGAGCGGAGAATATACTTAACCACCAGTTGCTACTTTATTTAGAAGCCGTAGGTTCTAGTGAGATGGAGCTTTGGAACCATTAAAATAATAGCTTCTTAACTTAAAAATAATACATATTAAATAAATGTGATTACATTCTTCAAGTGCATGTAAAGATATCTCCTTACTTCTAAGTTCTAGTTCTAAGCAAAACTTCTACAATTTATTTTTTTCCCGTATTATAATGAAATAGTTTACCATCAGCCACTACTAAATTAAATCATTTTATGTTTGAGATTCCAACTGTACACAATAATTTTAAAGTAATTTATCACCAAAATTTCTATCAGTGTTCATACTAACAATATTTATAAGTGTCCAAAATTGTCTATTATTTTTAAGTTTGATATTGCAAGTCAAAAAATTTTTCAAAGTTTAAGACGGAAAATATTAAAAATATTAATTCAAGAATAATTCCCAAAATACTACATTTTCACTGGTTACTTTTTAACCGACACGGAGACACTCTGAGCAAAACTGAATAATCTCTAAATTTTTGCATCTCTTTTTATAGGATTTTTAAGACAATAAATTAAGTTAATATTAAATTTTTTTGACAGTGCTATTATCAAGGTGTTTTTTTAAAGAAATCAACTATATTTCATTTTCCCGGCAAAGATTGAAAAACTAATAAATTCAGGAGATAATTACTATTCATGACATCTGTAACGATCATTATAACAATAAATAATATATGTTTATGCAACTAAATATATGAGTCAACTTTTAAGCTATACCAAAAAAAAAAGTGCGAATTTAAACTAGCACAACCTCGAGCACAACAATATTTTAAAAAAATTAACACAAAAGAAATAACTTTACGCATTATAACACAAGACAGTAATAACTTATACCAATTTAAATTAATTATAAGAAATAGTTTACCTTATAATGAAATAATTAATTGGACTTTGTATAATTCACAGTCATCATGTAAAAAATAGATTAGTGTAAGGAAATGAAAATCAACTTATTAGAGATACCAGGTTAAGAAATGAACACGACGAAGTGCTATACCATAAAAAAAACCTATAAACAGGCTTCAAGTAAATTATAAATTTATTAATAAACAGATACTGCAAAGCATCTAACTTAATACAAAGTATTCATTTCAAGCCAATAATGTTATCTAAGTGCATGATTTAGTAAACGCGTGTTCATGTAGTAACCAGATGTAAAATTAAACAGTTATATTAAATTATTACAGCAGAAATAAATCATACTGCTTTCAACTCTTGTTAATCAGTGGTATATTAGAATTAGAATAAGTAGTTATTAATTGTAATTATTCATCATTTATGGAAAAATTAACGATTCACTCACCGCAGTAATGAGAAGAATTTTGCACATGCGCACTGGTTTGCTTATTTTTGTTTTCACGGATGTCAAAAGTGGCTTCCGTTTAGGCAGTTGTAGTTTTGTGAAATAGTTTAATCTGAGAGGGGTTACGGTGCGCATCAGGTCCAAAAAAATGAACTATATTTTTGCACTAATTTCTGGTTTTATTACTTACTTACTGTCTTGAATATAATTAGGTGCGGAAAGTCCAGTTTTTTTGTTAGAATATATAGCAAAAGATTGTTAAAATACTCACGAATTTCTGTTTGATTTTTTTAATGGGGGCGTTGGTTTACGTTAAAAATGGTTTGGTTTGGTAGTTTTCTGGTTTGGTGTTTTTTTTTTTTAATGGGAGGCGTTGGATTACGTTAACAATGGTTTGGTTTGGTAGTTTGCTGGTTTGGTGTTTTTTTTTTAATGGGAGGCGTTGGTTTACGTTAATAATGGTTTGGTTTGGTAGTTTGCTGGTTTGGTTTTTTTTTTAATGGGAGGCATTTTTCAGATACGATATTTCAGAA
The DNA here is from genome assembly GCA_958510825.1 of Brachypterus glaber. Taxonomy (NCBI): domain Eukaryota; kingdom Metazoa; phylum Arthropoda; class Insecta; order Coleoptera; family Kateretidae; genus Brachypterus; species Brachypterus glaber. Next base: position 8,405,910 of record OY294052.1, read on the forward strand.
TTTAGAAGGCGATATATTTTAAGAATCAAATAGGATTATATTTAGGCTAATTAATTTAGCTTTAGCTAATTAAAAAAAGTAGATATTTTTGTAAAATTCTACAAAAGAATGTTACATAACCTTAAACTAATTTTTGGCATACGTCAAAACAAAAATATGAAAATCAGTGCGCATGCTCTGAATTCTTCTCATTACAGCGGTGAGTGAAAAGTAAAAATTATGTGAATTAGCTGAGTGAATAATTCTTAGCCTGATTAAGACTTTTTTTTTGACCTTCAACCTCGTTCGAAAAATTTTGAATCTTAGGATTTAACCCCGATTTAATATTTCAACCTCAGAGGTGCATTTTTTTTGGCAAGTGGATCCTGCACAATGACATTCCAGTTGCATTAAAAAAAAAAGATCTTTGACAGCTGTATATTTCTTGTTTTTACCATAGCTATGGTATGGAAACCACCATCCTTACCAAAAATAGTGCGATTAGAGAGTCTCTAATAGAGACATTAAAATGAACATTGACAGCTGTATATTTCTTATTTTTACCATAGCTATGGTATGGAAACCACCATCCTTACCAAAAATAGTGCGATTAGAGACATTAAAATGAACACTCTTCACTTGTGTGAAATTTATTGTCGCTTTATTTAGGGACCCTTAAAGTGAGCAGGTTAAGGATGCACAGTGGTCGGTCGAGAGAGCTTTTAACGTTAAGCTTTAAGAGAAAATTGAGGAAATACAAACTATAATACAACTAAGGTAAAGGATATAATTGGCAAAATATCGACCCTTAAATGGAGTCGGGCAGACCACGTCGCCAGAAAACCAATCGGTCATTTGACAAATAAACGAATTCACTGGAGATCAGGGGCATCTAAACATAGTGTTGTGGGACCACAAAAATATAGGTTAATCATATAAAGAAGTGTGCCAAAAGAAACTGACTAAGCAAAATAGGATGGAATGAAGAAACTTAAGGCCAGCCTGTCCAGCAGTGGATCAAAAAACGTAAAGGGAGAGAAAAAGTAGAGAAATCAGTATCCGCGGTTGTTTATTTTAGAGCCTCTATTCTTGATATGCCCCATTTTCATTGTAGATTATAATTATCCATCTATGAAGATGGAATCTTAGTAACCAATAATATGTATATGAGAATGCTTTAATATAAAGTGCACTCTTAAAGTTTAAAATTTTATGAGAAATCTATAAATACGAAAAGATGGACAAGTTAGTCATAAATAAATTTATGTATCTATTCAAGTAACCATATAGTTGAGTTATTTTAATACAATATTACATTCAGGAAGGGCTTTATACTGATCCATTTAATACAAATTCAAGTTGAATTTTAAGAGTTAAAAACTTTACAACAATATAAATATAAGTTAAAACAACAGTACTTAGAGCAGAAATAAAATACCTGATTCGTTGTACCGTATTATTATTTCTTTTATGATATCTAACTAGATCAGAGAATATGGCTTTTATAACTCTATAAATAAATAGGTACCTATATTTCCTGCTTATGGACCACCTTTGTTAACATTACAATGCGTTCTATAAATATAAATTAATAATGTATTGTTTATGGTGGATTGCAGAGGTATTATTAAAGGTACTTGTACTACAATCTACTGACTTAAATTATAGTCATAATAGCCTCCTACGAATACAATTATTTTATAGCACTTTAGCCAACAATTGTTTTTAGGTTAACGCAGCCACACTAACACTACAGTACAGGCTCTGATTTGAGCTCATATCAGTCAAAACTACAAAATCAAACATCCCTGTACTTTTTATTTAACTCTTTCTATCACGTGGAAGATATATCGGCAGATCAGAGTTACAAAGTTATTTTCTTGTATCTCGAAAAGAGAATTTAATAAGCATAACACCATGTATCACATGACCCTCTCTCCATTTAACAAAATGTTCCCCCTTGCTCCCCTGACTCCATTTTGGCTCATGAACCTATCAAATAAATAACAAAAAATTATTAAGGTTATGTTATTTAGGTGTTCTAAATTTAAATACTCGCACGGTATATTTATCAAACATGTTAGCAACTAGTTGCTTCTACTTGACGGTTTAATTTTCTTAATAACTACAAAGTTGTTGGTCTCATCAGTAAATATTTTCAGTAGAGTTACAGAGTTGTATGTTATTTCTAAATATTTATTTAACTTGGGAAATAAGTATTTAATACATAATATGTATTGTAATTATTTTTGATAAAAACAGAATAAGACAAAAAGCTTATATAAAAAAATAAAATGCATATCTTTTTGTGTAAGAAAAGTAGAAAGCCAATTTTTCTTTTTCGATTTACTCAAAACTTGGTTTGTGCACATACAATTTTGTAGCTCCAATCTGACCATACAGGGTGTATTTGAAATAGGGTAGGAAATTTTAACAGGTGATTCTACATGATAAAATATGACAAAAAGTTCCTATAAACATATGTCTAAAAATGCGTCATAAGGGAGCTACGCCCCTTTGAAATTGGCTAAAAAAATCGGTTTTTATTTAATAACTTAGGAACCCTTTGAGATATATTAACGAGGTTTTGCACGTAAATTAATCCTAATAAGGCCCATTTTTGTATGCCATTTTCATGTACTTATTTAAACCAGGGGTGTGCTAAACGGGGGGGTCTTATTAGTTTTTTGTCCCAAACTTTTTTCTGTGTAACTTTTTTGCAATTTTATTTTTGAAATATGATTCCTCTGGTCAAAATACATAAAAAAGGTACTCTTGTTGTAATACTGTAGGATTAACCGTTTTCGAGAAAAGTTCATTTGAAGGTGAAATTTCACGGTTCGAGGACGAAAAATTAAATACTAAAATGTCGAAAACCAAAATTTTAATGATGCAAGGCGAATGTACATTAAAAACTAAGAAAAAAAACTCATATACAGGTACTTCCGTTTTTTCGACCTACATGTATGGAAACTTTTTTTCTTAGTTTTTGATGTAGAATAACATTGCATCATTAAAATTTTGGTTTTCGACATTTTAGTATTTAATTTTTCGTCCTCGAACCGTGGAATTTCACCTTCAAATGAACTTTTCTCGAAAACGGTTAATCCTACAGTATTACAACAAGAGTACCTTTTTTATGTATTTTGACCTGAGGAATCATATTTCAAAAATAAAATTGCAAAAAAGTTACACAGAAAAAAGTTTGGGACAAAAAACTGATAAGCCCCCCTTGTTTCGCACACCTCTGGTTGAAATAAGTACATGAAAATAACACATAAAAACGGGCCCTGGTAGGATTAGTTGACGTGCAAAACCTTGTTGATATATCTCAAAGGGTTCCTGAGTTATTAAATAAAAACAGATTTTTTTAGCCACTTTCAAAGGGGCGTAGCTCCCTTATGACGCATTTTTAGTCATATGTTTGTAGGAACTTTTTGTCATATTTTATGATGTGGAATCACCTGTTAAAATTTCCTACCCTATTTCAAATACACCGTGTATTGAGTTGCTCTGGAACCTTTTTACGACTAAAAACAAAAAAGAAAGGTTGATTAATTTTTATTTACTGTGCAATTTGTATATATCAATATTTAGTAATATATGCAGTAACTTACAATTAGCCTATAATATTATTGCTAAGTGTATAGATTTTTACCGTATAATGTTCGCATAAGCTGCTAAATTTGCGGAGGTGTATAACATTTATTTTACACTTTACTATGTTTTACTTTCTATTTTATCATTGTGATTAATTGTACAATTTTCATCGACCTTTTCTCAATGAATGTAATATTTAATAATTATAATCAAACTATAGGTAATCAATTAATGAATAACCTTTTATTAACTGTCTACATAATTTTATGATTACATTTTTATATTCTGAGATTGCACTTAGGTACTTTCAAGGATACTTGAGTCGCAGAGTGTTCTTTGTAAGAGACGGATGTGGCAGCTTTGGCGGATTTACTCCTGCATGAGCCTGCTATCGTAGATATGGACAGGACAATTTTTTTATAAGTTAGCGTCTGCGCAAACATCACTACAGAGTGAGACGGTTTTGTGTAGGCCGAAAATTATATTAGATTGAGTTGAAAAATTATCCTGTGGAAAATGCCATTATTTGAATTAGACTGGGAATTGGAAGGATACTTTTACTAAATTTATTATTAAGTTTTAAGCTTCAAGCTTTCTCAAGTTTTTACCGTCTTAAAATTTACAACAAAAAAAAATTTTGTTTAAAAAAAAAAAAATCATGAAAGTAGTGTGTTTAATATAGGAAGTAGTTTTAAATTTTATTATTTTATATTTTGGTATAACCCGATATAATTTAAACTACCTACTACACAGATAAAAATAGTATTAATCCAAATGAATATAATTTAAGCCAAGTGAATGTTAATAGATCCGTACGCAAAAACGTATTTTTTTTGTATTATTAGGTATTATAATTTCAATACAAAAACCCAAAAGATTTATTTAAATAATTATGTTTTGCGGAATATTTTAAAACAACTATTGTGACATACTGTCATGTTAGTTTAACAGAAGTCAACTATAATTAAATAAAATTATTTCGTAGAAATAACAGACCACTCCTTTAATTTAATAAAGAAGTTTAAGTCAATATTTTTTTAAGGAACTATTTTTTTTCTTATATCGTTTAATGTTTTAACGAAAAATAAACCAAATTAAAGGCCAAACTCTTGTTGGATGAAGTTATTATTTCTATGTGTGTATGTCACAGAATAAACCAACGAACTAAAAACTCTTCTTTCTAGAATACGCACACCGTTAATATAAAGTATCGCCAACATCTCGGTTTGTTTGTAAACAAATAGTAGGTATATTCAGGCCTAAACAATAACAATTACCAGTAACTGTTATTGTTGTCTCTGTTAGAACAAAGCTGTGCGAGTAAGACAGACAAATATATATGTTGGCTACGTTTTTGTCAGTTTTTACAAATGAAATGCCTATTCTAGAGAGAAGTTATTAGTTCGTTGAAATAAATAGAGGTTATTAAATATTTTAGATTCAATATGTAAACTAGTGATTATGAATATAAATATGAAATCTAATATATAAGTCGATCACCTATTTAAATGGTAAAAAGGCCATTTTTTAATATAAATTCTCGTCAATAATATTGCTAGTATAATAGCATCATAATAAAATATAAAATTTATATTCCTCTTAAAGTAGGTATTTTCTACATAGAAATTTTAGAATGTTATTTATAATAATTGAATATAAGATTTCTTAGATTAAAATCATAAATTTTAAATTGGCATTTATCCTTTTAACAATAAAATTTAATAGGAAAATATTTTAGCAACTTTTTTTTTTCAGTATAGGCTTTATTTTCAAAGTAATACACAGATAAAAATAAAGTCTAAGTCCAAATAAATAGCATTGAAGCTAAGTAAACAACAACAACATATTTTCTTATAGCACCAGATAGTATAGTATAATTTTAATACTTAAACACAATATATTTATTTAAATAATAATTTTTTATAGCAAACAGCCATTGTGACAGAATTCATAATTTAATGAAGTTAATTCGTATAAATAACAGCCACGCCCTTTAATCTAATAAAGACGTAGTTAAGTCAATATTATTTTCAAAAAACAGTTTTCCTTTTATAGTTTTATGTTTTAATGAAAAATAACCTAATTAATGAAAATAAATATCTATTTAATGTTAAGGACACAAACATTATTTAAAAACATATATGTTTTCTATATAAAATATTTTACTATTCCTTAAAACGACTTTTGTTTGATTAACGCAGTCGTCCCTCCGTCCCCTCCGAAGTGACTGATCGATTTCGTGCTTTTTAGGGACAACTACGAAAATCAAATCCTTTCCATATATCTCTATATGAAGTTTAAAAATCGTTGTAAGGAATAGCAAAAACAGCTAGCGACATCTATTGCTAAAAGCAGAGACTGGATAAACCTATCGACAGTCCAAAAAAGGAAGCAGTTATTGGTTTCAAGAACCTATTGCACCATTTCGATAGGGGGCAGATTAATCAATGCCACGGTGGACATTGCCGCCAATTGAATCCTAAACGCTAGGAGGGTACCTTTTACACTGGTATCTGAATTAATAAACTAAATTAAATTGTTTTATATTTACAAATTTAAAAAATCTATATAAAATATTTTACTATTCCTTAAAACGACTTTTGTTTAATTACTGCTAAAAGCAGAGACTGGATAAACCTATCGACAGTCCAAAAATGGAAGCAGTTATTGGTTTCAAGAACCTATTGTCTCTGCTTTTAGCAGTAGATGTCGCTAGCTGTTTTTGCTATTCCTTACAACGATTTTTAAACTTCATATAGAGATATATGGCAAGGATTTGATTTTCGTAGTTGTCCCTACTACCGATATGTGGCTCTGAAGAGTGCTAAAAAGCACGAAATCGATCAGTCACTTCGGAGGGACGACTGCGTTAATCAAACAAAAGTCGTTTTAAGGAATAGTAAAATATTTTATATAGATTTTTTAAATTTGTAAATATCAAACAATTTAATTTAGTTTATATGTTTTCTTTTAAAATAAGATTTTAATGCAATGAATATATTTTTTTATGGAATAAAATTTATCCAAATAAATAATTTTTGTTGGATAAAAATATAATTTTTTTGTGTGTATGTGAATCGTGACACTTCCTTATCAAGAATCACCAGCCAATGTATTTTCCAAATATCTTCGTTCTAGGATATATACTTAATGTAAATAAATACATATAAAATGCGTATTTATGCCAGAAAAGAACACTGTAAAAAGTAAACTATATTCAGTTACAAATGGATAAGAAATCAGAAGTTATTATCCTATACAACTGTACTTTAAATCCTTAAATATTAAAGTAAGTGACTTTAGAACCATAGTGTTTTTTACAAAAATTAAAGTACATTTGTATAGGACCATAAATTTCTATCCATTTTTAACTAAATATTTAGTTATTTAGTTTAGTATTTTTAATTCGATAAGGCGGCACTAGGGGTCGTAGGGGACAGTATTTAAATGAAAGTATAGGTCTTGTGATACATCATTTTAAAGAGCCTAAAATTTTCGACTTAACCATGTAAATATCTATTTTTTAATATTTTTTTTTCACAGTCACGGTCCACAAAAAGTGTTACTTGACATATTATGCATCTCTATCGAGCTCTTAGGTGATATTGGATACGGCTGTTTATTTGGGTTTTGTGGAAAGTGGTCTCCTTTGCGTTTTTATCGACACCAAGTGTTTAATATCTTCACCAAAATCTCTTACCTTATAAAAAAGTAAATTTCATAACCGATAGATACGATAACACGCAATAGAAAAACAAATAATTCGATCAAAGATGGCGCTGGCATATTATTACACTGTAAACAGCACGTAGTGCTAGAATAGTATAATATTATATCTACGCGTATACGTATACCATATACAGTAGTTTTGAATTTCCCAAAATCGCTAAAAAATGTTTTAGACAAAAAATTCTTTGATACAAATGTGTTTTATAAAAAAATAAGAAACTTTAAAAATGTCCGTCTGTACCTCTGTCGGTCTGTCCGTCGGTTCGTCCGTCCGATGTCACGTTTTAGTTTAGACGATTACTAAAGAACGAATTATCAGATCGACTCAAAATTTTTAGGTAAATCAAGTGCCATGAGGGAAAGATCCCTATTGTTTTTGAAAGTAATCCCTCCAAAAACAAGAAAGTTATGTTTGGTTATAGTGATTCTTTCGAATAAAGAGTTTCTCGGAATATCTTAAAACTTTTGGTTAATGGTCACTTTTAACGGAAAGGGGACCATATGTCTGTCCAAAACTGTAACAGCGACCGAGGCCCTTTTCTTGTACAAGTACATAAATAAATACATAGTAAATAAGTTTCCATAAATACTTATTTGTTGTATTTTATTACCCAGAAATGTTTTATCAAATGGTTGTAATACAAAACCACCAAATAAGAATTATAATTCCAAAGAGTTTTAAAACTGATGGCTTAAAAGATATCAAATTTTATTACAGAATTTACCAAAACGAACACAAATAGAGATGTTTCATTCAATTTGATTTCGTTTGAATTTAAATTAATGATTTTGGAATGTATTTTCTTTTAAAAATGTAGTCTACGTCCAACACTATTTATTGGTTTATTGTATTGCTGATGATAAGCATTTTAAACTTAAGTGATCATATGATCTATTAAAGAGTAGATCTTCAAGAGCTTTACAAAAAAGTTGAAGCAATTTTAAATGCAAATGCTAAATATTCAATATATTTATTTTCGAACTAACATTAGTATGAAATGAATTTATCATTAACCTTGTAAGAGCAGCATCTGTTTTAAAACTAACCAATTAACTACCATTTTATATTTAAAATTTAATGGATGTAAAATTTCTAAAATCCAAATTTAATTCTGAAAAGTTTTCAAAGAAATTTTCACACTAATTTTATAAAATTTATAACATTCATATTATAATTGGTATACATACAAGTTTAAAAGTAGTTATTTAGCGAAGTTTATGAATAAATTAAGCACATAAACTGCTTTTAATGAAATACAAAAAAGAGCTTTTAATTAAATTTTTAAAATTATACACACATAAAAATAAAATGCTCATCCAACAAAAATAATTTATTTGAATGTCCCATAATGGGACTCCCATTAAACAAATTATATTCAAAAAAATTTTTAAGAAAAATATATATTTTTTAGATAAGACATCTTATATTCTTAATATAATATATAGGTGTTATTTGGTTTATTTTCCATTAAAATATTAAACGATAAAGGAAGAGATGTCAGTCCTTCAAAATAAAAATTACTAACTTGAACTAAGTCTTTATTAAATTAAAGAACAAGTCTGTTATTTCCACGAAATCATTTTGTTAAAACATAGATGAATTCTGTCAAACTAGGACGTCAATATGTCACAATAGTTGTTTCAGAGGCATCTACAAAAAATAATTATTTATATAAATCTATTGGGTTTAGTATTATAAGTAGATTATGTTATATTATACAATAATATGTTAACCCACAGTATGAGATGATAGTAAGTTCTTGAAATGTTTCTTTAATATTTTAAATTTTTTGACTAAAACACTTAAAATTAAGTATTTGCTTCAATTGTTCATGCATCATAACATGTTCTAAATTTCTAATCTTAAATTTAAATGGTTTAAAAGATATTGACTACTCTTAGTCATTTCAAATTCTAAGGGTCAGTTGAACGCAAATTGCCCAGTTGACAAAGCGAAATGCGCAGTTGAAAAGAAAATTTTACGCTGAAAAATATAAATTTATTTTGCATTTAAACATCAACAAATAAAACATAAAATAAAATAGAAACAAACAAAAAATTTGGAAAACTGTTAAAAATAGACCATCAAATTCGTAAAAAAAAATCCTGCGCAACTAGTAAGTTTTTGTCTGTGGCTTTGGGATTTTATAAATAAGGGAACGTTCAAATATCCTATTTTCCTATACCATTAACATGGGCGTAACACTCCAAAATGACCCCACCCCCCCTAGGAGCGTTACATAATACTTTAACGTTCCCTTAAAATTAAGATTAGGTATCAGATTCACAAGAATTTTCGGGTGCGTTGCTTTAAGATATTATTTTTATTTGTGTATGTTGGATAAAAAGATTAAAAGAATTCTGTAGAAAAGGTGCTTGAAATTTTAATTACGCAATTAGAACTTTTGCTTTAACACGTTGAAGCTTTTATTTTGCTTAGTAATTAGTAAATTACTTCATGTTTATAAGCTGCATTTTTTAAAGAAGCCGTGAAGATATCCAATCGTGTTTTCAAAAAACGGACGGACTTTTTCAGAGTAACTTATTTTTTCTTGAAACATTGAGCCAAAGAATTTATTGTTTTACTTTTTAGAGATACAGAACTTGCAGATTTGTAACGTCATCTAAGCTAAATTATAATTGTCCTTCCATCTCGGCAAGCTGCTGACGTCACAATGCACTAACAGTGCGTTGTGACGTCATTATCTTAAAGATAAATTTCTAAAAAATAAAAGTAAAAATGTGGTTGGTAGTAGAACCAAATTTAGCCGTTTTTAAGTGAAATTCTTAGATTTATCTTAATTATCCGGCTTACCCGGCATTATCCGAGGGTCAAATTAAAACGGGACCACCCTCTTTAAGTTTCATCAAATTCCGTTCATTCGTTCCAAAGTTATGCGGGAACAAACATAAAAAAAGTCAGAAGTCGAATTAATAACCTCATCCTTTTTGAAAGTCGCTTAAAAATTAAAGTACATTTGTATAGGATCATAATTTCCTATCCATTTGTAATTGAATATTCAGTTTAATTTTAACAGTGCACTGTAGCGTTAAATCAAACATAGTATATTTTTCAGGAAGATAAAATATTAATAAATATAAGCAATACTATATTTTTGAATATACCTTACGTTTTTTTATGGTAAAACTAATATAAAAGATTTATATTCTTTCCCTAGAAACTTTTTGTCGTCCAAACTGCATACAATTTATTTTAGACCTGCATGTGGTCCACATGAGAGTTTCTGTTATTCAAATAAAATGATAATACCCAAAAACACTAAGTGTAATTCTATAGTGGAGCACATAAAATTTTAATGTGCCCATCGTAAAATTTAAATTTCAAAGTCAGTCTTACCGCAAACAGTTATGTATGCCGTAAATGCATGCGATTGCTACCAATGTGTACAGTACGTGTACATGATAACTCTCCGTAGTAATGTGTACTAGACACGTCGCGGCCATGGATTCCTTAGAATATTTTTTTTCCATTTTTAACGTAAAATATGCTATCTAAAATGATCGCAGATCACTAAATAATTAAGTTTTGAAAAAAAAACTGCTTATTTTGAAGTCGCACACCAGATCTAGGGTGACCTATAAAAATCAAGCTATATCGTCCTGTACATTTCCAAACGTCGCGATCGTATAGATACTATGGATTGCAGATCTGCAAAAAAAATACTTTCGGTTACTTGTGCTAATCAACTCATGAAGCTGGTAACTTATACAAACTCCAATTTATTACTCGAATATAGCTTAACTTATAAACTAAGTGGATTAGTTAATTGGAGTTTATATATCATGGTATGAGAACAACAAGGTTTCAACTGTATAAATTATAGATTTGAGTTATGTTCAATATAATAAAACAGTATTTTTTAAGTACACCTATAAAATTTACAGAGCAACGTAATACAATGCAAATATTTACGTTCAAGATAGTTATAGTAGCCAACAAAGAACACTTTTATCCAGAGTTAATTGGATTAAACAATACAAGTAGTAAACAAATACAAAAATGTAAAAATATGTATAGCAGACAAGTTTGTACAATATATGTGACAAGTTTTGCAAGGCTAATTTTGTAGTCGTAGAATTATTAAGTGCCTATTTACAGGCTCGAATAAGAACATAATACATATGATTGTCTTGATGTGCTCCCATGTATCTTGTAAGCCAATCACGGCATCGCATTCCTATGTTTTATGTTCTTATGTAAGCTTCTGGATAGGCCTTAAAGCGACCTATATACAGCGTGTCTACGTAAGTTGGCTGCATATGGAGAACTATTTTATTATTCATTTTAGGTAAACAAGTAATTAACCGTAAAAAGTTTTGCATGGTCAGACGGGAGGAATGATCAACAAAAGATTAGCCTATTTCTTGTCTTAAGAATCGAAAGTCTCGAAAATTAAGGCAAGAAGTACCATTTCTCGATTCCCGTGAAACCTTATTGTTGAGTTAAAAGCCCTCGTAAACGGTTTCACTTTTATTCTATGGTTATCGAAATCTAGCAACTTGTTGTAAACATAAAACAGAGCCTACTATCTAAAAAGCGTAGTATGATCGCTTTAACTTAATTATGCATGCGGGTAGTAGTAGGTAATGGAAAGATTATGGTGAAATATGTAAATACCTAAGATTTCCACTAGATTGGTAGTAGGTATTCATTTTCAAAGGGTTGATAAAAATTCTTACTCAGAACCATGTTTTCAGTACTAATATCATAAGTGCATGTTGAATTATCGATAATTGTTTTACTGTATTAAAAAAATATTTTGCTTGGCAATGGAGCTCTCTACAACTAGAATTATGAAACAAAAGACGTCTACCCTATCTCTATCTCATTTGTGCTACACTTTCCAGCCAACTAAATAAATACTGTATTTGTTTTTCATACAACAAATACAGTATTTATTTGGTTGGCCGGAAAGTGTAGCAGTGAGCGGCACGTACGAACATAGCTAACGTGAATCTGTAGAATAAGATAATTCTACTAAAATTTAGATGGCGCCAGTAATTTCTTTAATAATGCACTTTTCGCCCGGCCAAGTAAATATTGTATTTGTTCAACAAAGAACAAATACAGAATTTGTTTGGTTGGGTGGAAGTGGGAGTGTATGTATGTCTTCTATCCTTTTTGGGTAGAACTTTTGTCCCTGTCTAATCTAATGGGAGAATTCTCCATTGTTTGAGTGCGTTTTTAGTGTTACAAAATTCCGAGACCGCAGGTCGACTAGTACAGGTGTAGTCCATCTATCCTTCCTTTGTCAGAGATTTTAATGAACATGAAAAACTCACACAACATTTTTATTTAGGCTAAACTTTACGCCAGCAATTCCCATTGATGAAAATTTAATTTGATGTAAATCTGATTAAATTTGTTTTTTTCGCAGATTAAAAAGAAATTTCAACTCCAATTTTACAGTAAATTTAGTATTTGATGAATATTTTCTTTTGTAACTGACAGATTTTCCTTTTACTGCTAAAAAGATTTAAATTTAAAGAAAAAGAAAACCTCACTGACATAATTACTCTATTTTAGTGCAAAATATTTCTTATAAAAATGAGTTTTAGCTTATATCCCTTCCGGACGGGTTAGATTAATCTCGGAAAAAAATAGTCCTATGACAAAAAATTTTAAAAATGCTTTTTTGTGAAATTTAAAATACTTTTTATGTAAGAATATTTATCTAAGAATATTAGTTTTTACCATTTTTGCCTCTTGCCATACCCCAATGTTAACCAAATATCCCATATAGCATCGGTGGTCCAATGGACGTCCATTTTAGATCCCTTTTAGGTACATTGGTCCACGGACTAATAAAAAAGTCCATATAATTACATACTTTGTACGACTATTAGTGGACGTCCATTCAGTGTCCATTTTACGCCCATAATTTCAGCTCTTTAGGTTTATTCTAAGTGGGTGAAACAGAGAGAGGGTAAACTTAGCCTTATACGCGTATGGGGGGTGATGGGAAGATAAGGAGGGATGTAAAATTTATTTTAAAATTTGATTATCACTGGATGAGTATGTAACTTAATTTTAGTTTTAAATTATCTCGTGGGTAATAAATGGATTTTTTTAATTTTAGGGGTGGGGGGTTGGGGGGTAAGTTTTATATAAAATTATATCGCCAGACGAGCATGTGTACCAAATTTTAGCTTACTAAGTATATTCTAAGTGGTCCAAAAAAGCCTTTGGCAGATTTGCCCTAAAAAACAAACAACAACAAACATTGCAAGTTAAATAACAGTTTTTCACAGTCGCAAAAACCAGTTAAGTAAGCAAAAAAGCAAGTCCTATGGATGCTGGATGGATGGTTTGAACGGACACCTTATGGATGTCCACAGTTGTGTTATCTGGACTCTAAACGGATGTTAATGGGACGTCCATAGAGAAAAAATGGGCATCCTATGGACACACAGCCGTCCATGAACATACGTCCATTGGACGTCCATAGTATCACTTTGTGCTATCTGGGATTAGGTCCTAAATTATTTTCTAAGACTAACTTTGTACAGACTATTATATCACTTACTAATAAATAATTTTAAAGGCGGACTTTTAAAAGTTGACAAAAATTTCACGAGATGACACAGGCGTACTCCGTGTCCTATATAATTCTATCAATCACCGCAATTGTAGATAGGACTGATACCCTACCGCTAAAATTTTGACGGGACAGTCATATGTAGAATTGCGGCGAATAATATATTCGTATGGTATGTACACGCATTCCGCCTGCGAGTAGTGTTATCTCGTAAAATTTTTGTAAATGGCCGCCGCACAAGTAGTCTATTTAAATTTAAAAATAATAATAGTATTTTATTATATGTATATTATTCAATACTTATATTTTTTAATAATTTAATCATTCAATAATTTAAAAATATAATTTGTTTACAAACAATGAGCTTATTATAGAAAATTATGATAAGTAAATTTCAAAATTAATGAGAAAATATGGGATAATCTAACCAAACAAATCATTTAATTTGTTGGCGTTTTAAACTACGAACTAACTGGCAAATTATACATTTGTCGGTTTTCCCACGAACTTTATTCGGCAAGTTTACCAACTTAATTTGCGCTTCAAACAAACTAAACAAAAGTATGGAATTAAATAGACTTTAAGCAATTTTCCTGAGGTCGAAAGAGGTTATTTCATTTTCCATGCTTTTGTCAAATACCTCACGATTATCTAGGGGCACGTTTAGTGTCCAAGGTATTAGGTGCGTTCAAATGAAACTCAGAGACAGCTAGCAAAAGTCAGGAAAACGATAACTTACACTGAGTTTGGCTGGGAAACGTTGCACGGTTTTTTATTTAACAAAAAAAGACGGAAATACCAATGAAATTATAACATGATGCAGTTTTTAACTTCAATCAATGGCAGTTAAGGGTTCTGTCAAATAAAAAAAATAAATATATGTGTATAAAGAAACTCACTTAGTGTGTCAAATTTACGTACTTCTCTTTTTGTCGGATTCTTATGTAGAAAAGTTTTTTTACACAAGAATCTGAAAAAAAGAATTAAATTTGACACAATAACTGGGCTTTGTGCAGGGTCAGGTATATGTTATATTATGAGTCACTTTCATCTTTCGCTCATGCGGACTAAATTTTTATTCGAAAATTCCTAGTTATTATTAAAGATATTACGATGTTTTTTTTTATTTTATTTCACAGTTAAAGAGTTGCTTGAGTGAATAACGTCGTCCTTTTTTGTTTTGCTTCACGGAAAGTTTTTTATGATTGAAATTGCGTAAAATTTACCAATTCTTAAATTAAAATACATTATATTTAAAACAAAAAAATAAAAAAAAGGACGACGTTAGCCACTCAAGCAACTCTTTAGTCAAACAATGATGTAAATCCCATATCGATATCTTTATGAATAATTGGGAATGTTTGGATCAAAAAAAGCCTTACAAATGCCAAAAATTGCATTTTAATTAATCGGAATAGGGTCTAACTCACTCATACATACATATTTTTTCCATCATGGATAAAAAACTATAGATTTTTTTATTCGAAAGAAGCCGTAATGAAACAACGAGTTTGAAAGTATTTTTTAAGGTTAAATCTAGTATTGTCGCAGACCTAACATAACTTGACATGACGCTAGTCTCAGATGTAAAATCAATAGCTAACTATGGCTGCCAGCGAAACTTAGAAAACAGCTGAAATTTGACAGTTGACGTTGACAGTTAAATGCCCTACTGGTTTAATCTGTGTTCTGCTGAGCTCTATTGAACGCACCTATTTTAAAATTGCACATATATTCTCCGCTGACTACTACAGTATGTTATAGAAGCCAAGGACGTACTTACAAAAATATTCAGAAGTTTCAAGAGAGATAAAAAAGTTAAGAATTGCCATACATCACTTTTCAACACGAAGAAAATGGTAAAAATGTACTGTGTATTTAATGCTTGTAAATATGATATATCTGTATCCAGTTGGTTATGGCGTACACAAAAACGAAGTTCGTGTTTTGTGCTCCTCCTCTATAAAAATTATAATAAAATTGCTGACTGTCGCAAGCTGGGTAGCATCCATTATAGCATTGCAAGAACGTAATAAGGAAGGCAAAAACATGCACTTTCTTGGCCCATAATAAAGAAGCGAAAAGACAAATTTTTTAGATTGTTGTCTAAGTAGCTGGTTTCGTAATATTTCCATGCGAAGTTGAGAACAAAAAAAAAGACAAAAAACAACAAGGAAAGCAAGTAAAGAAGAAATCGGAGAGTTCGCCAGGCCGATATGAGATTCTAATCGATACGTACATAGAGAGTGCGTGGGGCTTACTAAAAATGAAAAATTGTTAAAGTGCTCAAATTGTACCTAAAAACAGCTGAAATTGTTGTTACAATATTTTCTTATTAGTTTGTTAATTTTTTGTAAGTTTGTTCTTTACTATTTGGGACATGGGTTCCCAATATTGTCAGTATGTAATCTTTTCTAAAAAGCAATATTTTTGTTGAAGCTCCTGCAAGAAAAAGTAAAAGAGTAGATATGTGAAGGAGCAGAGATGTAAAAGAGTAGAGAAGTGAGTGCGCCTAATAATTTATTGACCATAAACATACTAAACTAAGTTTATTTTTGAAGATTAAACTGTATTCTTGTCCAGATTGTATTATATTTTTTTAAATTATGATGATTAAAATTTTATTTGCCATAAATATATTTTTTCTCGGTGAAGTCGAGTTTTTGTTATCAATTTCAGTGAAATATTTTACCTTCTTCATATTTCATAGCAACGTTTTTCCTTTCTAGCAGCAATATTTTATATTTATTAATGCTCGAGTTGAGAGATATCTTAGTTTTAATCTCCGATTCAACTTCCTTTTATATCTTTTATTTTAAAATTTAATTTGAATTCTATAAAATATAATATCCTAAATTTGCAAGAAAAACAGAAATATTTATCAAATTATTTTATACTGATTATATCCAAGAATTTTTTTCTAAATTTGAACAGTATTACACTGAGAAGAGCTCTCAGTGTAATACTGTAGTAAACTAACTAACTAACTGAGCCTCAGTTCGGGTTTTAGAGTAAATGGACAGAAAAATAGCTAAAAAATCTCTATTTACTGATAAATAACATAACTTAGTTTTGCTCATTCCCAATGTCGCCTTTTAATTTACCTTATTAATTAATTAATGAGTGGACTGTTTCTTTTGGAAGTTTGATTTTTTGGAAGGATTTGAAATTTTCATTCCTATAATGAAAAGAATCATTTTATTCCGCTTTTAAAGTACTAACCTTACGAAAAGCTTATTATTTATTTAACAAAATCTTAAAGAGAATTCACCTAATAATTTGTAATGTCTTTGAGTTTCGAGGGGGTGGTATTCAACTCCCCCATTGCAGGCTGCATCATTTGTATAGAATGTATATTTTAAGTTTTAAAGCGAAAACACATCTTTGATGATTTTGTTTGAAGATCAAACTAATTAAAAGCATGTCATTTATTAATAAAGTGCATTTATAAAAGCAAGTGTCTTTATTGAGTGCGTTTGCAATTCAATAAAAACTATTCTGTTTTCTTGGAAGCATATTAATTAAGGTCAGAGTTAATGTTAAGACTGTTTTGATAACTTATGACATTTCAATAAAACTGTTTATTAATTCATTAAAAACATGCCGCTTTGGTATAATATAGATGATGCTTTTATACGCAAATCTTATTTATACAAGGTATGTTTTTAATAATAAATTATACACCTCCAGAGGTGCCTCTAACATTTTTATTTCAAGATATATGATTCTTTAAGTAGTATCATCTGAGTTACTTTTTGATATAATATGTTAGTTGTTACTGCCGAAAATAACTTTTTTATACTATTCACAGCGCGTAGCGATAGAATAGTATTATACGGTAATTTGGAATTTTCCAAAATAGCCAAAAAACGTCCCAGATAAAAATTCTTCGATAAAAATGCGTTTCATGAAAAAATAAGAAACTTTGAAAATATCCGTCTGTGGGTCCGTCCGTCCATTACATTTTTTTTTTGTTTAACCTCGTACTATTCTACTTAATTAAGCATCCCCTAAGTCCAGGACTTGTGTGACTAGTAGTAGAGGGAACCACCGGCTTATACTGACTTTCGAACCAGTTTATAGGGAGTGTCCGCTTCACTTACGCTTTCGCCAAATTTCAATTATTAATTAACTGAAAAAGGCAAATCGGCGCCGGTGTGAATCGAACTCATGCTATTTGTGTAGTAAACTCGCCAAGTACGACGCAGTAGTCCACTACACCATCCGTCCGTCTTTCTGTCTGATGTCACTTTTTTGTAGACACGATAACTGAAGAACAAATAATCCGATCAACTAGAAATTTTCAGGAAAAATCAAGTTCTATAAGGGGAAGATCCATATTGTTTTTAAAAGTAATTCCCCATAAAAGTTATGGGGGTCAAACTTTTAAAAAAATCGTAAAAAGCTGAAAGAAAATTCCATTTTAAACGTTAGTAACGTAAAATTTACGTTAATTATGTTAATAATGTAATAACGTTAATTTACGTTAATAACGAAAACACCATTAATTTATTTTTTTTTAATTTTTCGTTCTTCACAAAAAGAAAATAAAAAAATTGTTGAAAAAGTTTTTTTTTATTTATTTTTTTTTATTTTTTTTATGTATTTTGAAAAATGCAATATACCATTTACTGTGAATAGTGTATAATGGAATGCGTAGCATTACATATCTTCACGGCGTTTTAATAGAATACCCCTATTGAGAAGGCCACGTGCTAACAATTGAAAAATTCTCCTGTTATGGTATATAGCAAGTAATTTATACAAAAACGTGATAATATTTCTGGATTTGATTATTTTAAGACTATAAAATATGCCTACAAAGAAATGAAATACCTTACACCTGTGCTAGATCAAATATTGTTAAAATTACTTGTACGTAAGTTAAAAGTTTAAACATGAATTATTCATAAAAAGATTCTTCTTAAAGCCGCAAGTCAAGATTTTTTATTCCTTCCGATGTATATACCTAGGTTTACGTAGAATACACAATAGATGATCTTCCTACCATGCATTCTGATAGCACCTTGTCAGAATATAGTTACCTTACACTTACTCTGCCCTGATAAGACAAGTTGTCCTAGGTGCAAATTAGATGTTTTAAGATTTATCATTCTTGTTTTTAAAAAGTCCTAACAAAAACAATAAAACTGGCTATATCTCAAAACACCTATCTTGCACTTAGGCCATCTTAGCAGGGCAGTATTAGTGTGACCCTTAAATAGATTTTTAGGGACGAACCTAAAGAAGGATATAGTTTTAAATGTGAGTTTTGGGCTAAGTGCATATCCACCGGCTCACCTAGGCTTACATAGCATAGTACATAAGAATGCGATGCCGTGTATGGCTTGATGTGTCGTCATGTATCTTGTCAGCCAATCACGATATCGCATTCTTATGGTGTATGCTTGTTATGCGAGCCTGTGGATATGCCCTAAATAAGAATAATACGTTTTTATTAAAAAAAAGTGCAAAATGATGAAAACAAAGGATGAAAAACTGTGCTAAATTTATTTGTATTTTTTGATCAAAATAATTATTCGTTAACAAATTGTGTGTTATCGCCAACGTGACAACAATGCTAACGTGCTAAATGCCTTTATCTTATCTTAAAAAAAGTGACGTTTTTTTGTTTATCTGAACATTAACATAACATTAGTTATTTGTAGTTTGACATGGCATGATACTTGACACGAATCATCGTTAGGTGCAATGTTTTCAAATCGTACATTAATATATGTCAAAATTCGTAATTCAATTAATTAATTAAAGTATGTTCCGGGATGTAAAAAGGGGCTGAAATTTTGGCAAGTATTTATTTTTATGCATCTAAAGCCATGTAAAGTCATATCGTAGCAGGCGATTTAGCCCCAAAATACGATACCCCCTCCTTTGTTCCAAATTGTCTAAAATTGATGTGTAGTAAAACATTTCAGGTTGATAGCTCTACGCCCTAAAAAATGTTGAAAAAAACAAATTTTTATGGGTGTGGATGCCAAACGATTTTCCTGTAGATAGTTATAAGTGGCCTAGACTCCCTTCTACTCAGTATCACTGGTTGTTTGATCTGAAAATTTTCTAAAAATTTAATTGACTTCAGAACTACCGTGAGTGGTTAGAGCACTATTTACCTCAATTTATTTTTTTACTTTTTATCTATAATCAAACCTTGGAATTTTATGCTCCGTTCTTCAATCATCTTGTCATCAGATGTTAACTCTTCAAGACCATATAAAAGATCGGTAAAAGCTTTAGTGAAAACAAATTAAGGAGTATAAAGAGAATCTGTAAACAAAGTTTCCTGTGATCCCTATTAATTATAGCTTTTTCAATCAATATTTGAACTTTTTCTATTGGTTTTATTAATATCGTTTCTTTATGATTTTAGAAAATTATGTTTACCTAAAAAGATTTTCAAATTAAATTAGAAAAATATATTTTTTCACCACCAACCCAAAAGCACATCTTTATTACTGTTCTTTTCATTGGTAAAAATATTATTTCTTTACCTATGACGTCAGAGGTTCTAAAAATGAAATTGCACCATGGTTAATAATGAATTTTTATTCAGCTGTTTTTGCATCTGACGTTTCACATAATTATTAAATCAGATTGCTATTTACAAGTGTCTTTAGGCATCAAATTTATTTATTTCATGATAAATTAAAAAATATTAACTAAATTAGTACCTATAAAACATGTTTTACAAAAAACACTTCGAAAAGTAAAAATCATTGGTCCATCATATTTAACCATAGATTATACAACCCATAGATTACCGTAAAGATCATAGATTACTAGAGGTACAACCCCCATATATCAGATATTAGATATTCAACTCGTAAAACGACAATGTTTTATAGGTTGCATATGCCTTGCTCCAAGCCTTGCGCAATTTGCGCAGCACAAATAATCTGGTCTTTTGTTGATATAACCTTAAAATAAAATTGTTTATTTTTTAAAATGACATATTTATTAACAAAATTTAACAAAAGTAATTAGTAATTTTGTAAAATACTTATAAAAATTATAGTTAATTGTACAATTTCGGCATGACATATTTATATGAGCAGGTGATGTTATTGGTATATTTATTTCTCTTTTTTACTGTTAAATGATTATTTGTTAAAGTTTCTGAGTGTTCTGTATAAGGTCAATTTGTATCAAAGATGTGGGTTACTGTGGGGTTTTCCGGTTCATTAAAATCAGTAGGCAGAGTTGTATTGAAGAGGGAAGAACTTGAAGAAAAATTAACAAAAGAAAGTAGCTTTTTTATAAAATTTTAGTAAAATAAATATAAAAAAAATAGCTAATAATTAATTGTACTGGTAGTGAAAAAAATACTATATTTTTCACGTGAGTGAAGATTTAACATTTTAGACCGGGTCCTGCGGACTTCGCGCTAGCGCGCTCATCCCGCAATTTGACGCAGCTCAAAAATGTTAAACTTCTCTCACTTGGTAAATAATATACTAATTTTTTAAACAACAGAATTATACAATTTTGTTGAAATCGTTTCAAACTTTTATCTCATGCTGAAAAAATAAATTAGATTTTTACGATACTCTTGCGACAAATATTGTTGCCATAAAACTGTCCCATATTTATAGGTTTTTTTTTTATTGCTTGTATCCCGATTCGCATATTGTTCCCATTTTTTTATGTATTTTATTAGATAGGTATATCAGATTTTACTGTTTTGAGATTATTGAACTTGTTACCGTATTTGAATTTAAAAATACTGAACAATTTTATATGACATACAGTATAGAACCCCAAGAAATTTTGGTTATTGAATATAAGTTGTTAAAGTGACAATAACAGAACAACGTTACCTACGTTTCACTGTAACAATACAAGTTGTTACAGTAACAGTAAAAGGACAACGCACAGTGGGCCAGGAAAAACAGGGACAAAACTCTGAATTTTTGCATACGACTATTTTTGATAGCGCTAATTTTGAATAAAATAAATAACGAAAAAATTTAAAAAATAAATCGTCGCCATAAGGGTGGTACAAAATTTCATTTCGTTTTTGATATTTCTAAAAATGTGTCAAATGGCTTCTTTTGATTATGTTGATGTAGACCAATATCCATAACTTAAAAATTCAAAATGGCGGAGTCAGTATGACACATCGGTTTTTAAACCAACTGTATTTGCACGAAATTAGGGCTAATTTTGTTTGAAAAGTCATAATATCTAAAAATATATTACATAATTAATAAAGTAATATATCGTAATACAAACGACCTTGAAAGGTGAAAATAGTAACTATCAGTTTAAATCATAAATATAAAAAAGTCACCATTTGTAACGTGTTCCTTTCCATTTTTGTTTACCTATAGTTATATTATTGTATGAAAAAAAATTGTTAGACTTTGCTAATAACGGAAAAAAATAAAAAAGTTTTTTTCAATGCGTATTTTTTGCATAGATATTTACAACAAGTTAATGGTAATTTAATAAATTTGGCTAAACCCCCTTATATAATTATTATTTTAATCACAGCTACCATCATGCAAAAATTCAGAATTTGTCCCTGTTTTTTATTCTGGACCACTGTGCAACGTTACGTTTCAATGTAACAGTACAAGTTGTTACAGTAACAATAAAAGAACAACATTACGTTTCACTGTAATAATAAGTTGTTACAACTTGTATTCAGAAACTAAAGTTGATTGGTGTTAATACTTGAATCAAGTAAAAGTGCTTAGTTTGAATAATACATTTTTTTATATTATGTTAAATGAAAGATGAAAAGTACTTAATACAAGAAATTTTATTATTCAAATCAAGTACTTTTACTTGATTAATGTTTTAACGTCTTTTATAAGGGGTCAAACACCATTGACTTGTTTTTACAGGAGTAACAAGAGTTTAATTTATTTTTTTTTACTTTTCTCTCCTCATAATAAGGCAAATAACTCAAGTACCTTTAATCAAGTAAAATATTAAATTTAGGTACTTTACTTACTTGCGGATATAAAAAATTTTAAGCCACTTGATTTAAACATTACGTACTTCCTTTTAGTAATCATTTCTCTGTGTGTATGATCTAAAATCATTGCATAAAATATTGATCTCTATCTGTAGGAATCAGATATCTCTGATACACCTTGTACAAAATAAATAATAACATAAATAATAGTTTATTATAAAAATAAGGCAAAAGTGTTATAATAATGGTCTGTGCTACCGTATTTCCATATAATCAAGTACTAAAACTTTTACAGTTTTCTTGAAAGATGGTATAAAACACAAAGATTTATTATTGCAACTTTTAATCACAACATAAACAAAGAAGAATTGTTTAGGCAACTTAAGTAACTTTAACGTCTACTTTTCTGAAATAAAGTGTGGCAAAATGAATGTGCGTAGAATTTATAAACGAAGACTTAAACTTTCATAAGGATCCAAACGTTATTGACTTTTTACCTCTTATATTAATAATAAAATCGTACAAAAAAAATTTAGCCATAGAAAAAGAGCCTATTTTAATTTCTTTTAAAATGGTCGTTTTAATTTTTTTTATAGACCTAGAATTTTACAAAATATAGATTAAGAAGTAAAATATATTTTTTTAGGTCACTCTAGGGTAAAATAGGTATTTTACTTTTTATAGCATGGAGCTAAAATAGTATAAAACGTTAGTTTAGAATTTTCTAAAATCGCCAAAAAATGGCTTAGACAAAAAAATCCTGAATAAAATTACAATTTTTTGTATCTTTGAAAATGTCTGTCTGTCCGTTTGTCTGTCCGTTAGTCTGTCCGTCCAACTGTCCATCTTTTCGTCCGATGTCACGTTTTTTGTAAGCACGAAAAGTCAAGAAAGAATTATCTATCAACTCGAACTTTTCAAAAAATTAAGTTCTATAAAAGGGGGATCCCTTTTAAATTTGGAAAAAATTCCCACAACAACAATAAAGTTAAGGGGGTTGAAAATCAGAAATAGATAAAAGAAAAGTCGGATTGACGTAATTTAAAAGTTATAGAGAGCACTTTTTAAAAAATATACATACCGGGTGTTTCAGGAAGGTGGTTCACCCTCCTTAACTTTTTTACTTTTTTAGGTAGGATCTTTAAATTTGCAGAAGCTATTTTATGTATAATTTAAGATTTTTAGATATAAATTTTTTGGCAATTCCGGTGTCGCCGGATATGAACCGAACTTTAGATTTTTAAATGGAACACCCTGTGTATCTTTACATATTTAAACAGTGTACTATGGAATGCATAGCATTTATTTATTTATGTATAATTTACTACTAGGGTCATGGACATTGAATTGCAATACAGAAAACAAATATCGCCAAAGAACGGCATTTAATTCTCTATGAAAGTTTCGCTCTTCAAATGTAACACGTTTCTCCAGACTGGGAACGTTGGTGTTACACTGATTAATTAAGGTTAAATATAACGCAAATACAGTACTAGAGTTTTTCAATTTAGAATTGTACAATTTAGAAGTTTAATTTACTCAATTTACAATTTCACAATTTTTCCATGTCCTTCATTCCCGAATATTTTTAATTGTTGTCTAATTTTATTTCGGAATAGTATATTCTATAACTAGTATGTAATAGAAAATATTCCGGGCGAGCCGACAGGCGAGTATGAAGGCCCGCGAGCGCAGAATAAATATTACGTAAATATTATACAGTATACTTTTTCTTCGACTGCAAATATGAAACACTACATGTCTTTAAACTGCGGACAAGGTTGAAGACAATGTTTCTTGCCAATGGCGATTTTAAATGCATCAAAAAACATATTTTTAAATAAAGCACTTAGTATTATTCAATAATTTTACCAAAAAAGAAATTAAAAGAGATTTTTATTGAATTTTACCACAATTTCACAAATTATAATACAACAATTGGAGGTTATGTTAAATTGTTGTGACAGATATCATGGTTTAAATAATCAACAATATATGGAGCAGTTTTATTTTTTTTTTTATTGGTTAAATTGATTAAAAGCTGGTCAAATATTAAGAAAAAACTAATAAACATTATGTAATTTTTATGAAAAACTATAAATTTTATTAAATTATTCAATATTTTATCTTACAAAATATTTTATTTTTTTTTTGGTTATTTTTCTAAAGTTTTCTTTACGTTTTTAGACAAGAGATGGCACCGCATGTGCTCATTCTAACACTTGGTATATACCGTATCTACAGCTAGAATCGATTTTATGTTTGAAAAGTGTGTGTATTTGCCTACTTTCTAAACCATTCGAAAATAAAAAAATACTTGGTTAAAAACCAAAAAAAAAAAAAAATACTTGGTTAAAAACGACCTATTGAATCGTATTCTAAGATGTGACATTATGGCATAAACTATCTTTTTTCTTTTGGAAAATATGAGAGCGATCCTTCTCTATATAATATGTTGACAACATGCAATATTTTCAATATAGAAATTGAATCGACATAAATCGACATTTTGTCGATATTTCATACCTATTTGAATAGAAAAAGAATAATACCATCGTTTTATAGATAGCAGCATACCCTTATGAATAAATATTTTAGTAAAGAATTCAACAAAGGTTCTTTTGTCTTATTTGTTGTGAACAACAAAGTTTTACTAAAAATTATTTTTTATTTAAAAAGAAATTGGTTACATGCGAAAAAATCTTACTTAGCCGTCGCGACGTGTTATTTTCTAACTCGTGGCTAGAATTAAGGTCAAAAATAAAAAAACGGAGCCCATACAAGAGGAGGGTAGTTTTCGCGAAATAGTGAATCTGATAATAAAAAAATTCTAACTCCACCCCCTGAGGGTCGGGGGGTAGTTTTCTTGAAAATTGGCATATTGGGGTTTTGAGGTCGCAAAAACTAAATCTTATAATATTTATTTTAATCCACCCCCTGAGGGGCGGGGGGTAGTTTTCGTGAAAATTGGTATATTGGCTTTTGAAGTTGCTGAAATTGAATCTGATAATATAAAATAATTTCATGAGCGGAGGTGAAAAATGGAAAAGCTCTTTTACAGTGTATTTTGAATACGTATGGCCACTCTTACCCGGTAAGCCATTATTCCCTCAGCCCGACACTGGGAATAGAGTTTTACAAAAATCGAGAAATATAGCCTTCTCGTCTTGTCGTGTCTCGATTCGAGAAAAATTTAAGACAAGTCCAATTTAAAAAATCTAGACTCGTCTCGTAGTCGAGACCATTGATCAAGAATCAAGACTTCTTAACTCTTAATTTAATTTTTGTACTTTTCATACATATCACTTAAAAGTTTTACGTAAGTTTTCTACACACAAGTTATGGAAATAAAGGATTATTATCAATACTTAAAACTTATTTGGCCTAGCGTGGGGATATTTCGACGCATGATACTGAGGTCATCCAACCCTATTCAATATGGAGTCTTAAAAACCAAGACTCTCTCTAGACGGGACAAAAAGTGAAAACAAGATCAAACTATTTTTTGTCTTAAATACGATACGAAAAGTTCGGTTTCTTGGCTCTAATGAAAGTCCAACTGTGAATGTATTTGGGTCTTCCTCGACCTTAGTACACAATTTGTGTTTAAAAAGACATATTTTAAACTTGAAGTCTTGTTACTGATGCTACTTAACTTGGTAGCTTACCTGCAATGTATCCGCATGTTAAAAAATGTTCAATTCAAATGTCACTTAAGATTTTGCAATTTATTTAAAGATTTTATCATGTCACTGAAACGTTATTCAGTAATTTTCAGGAGATTCCGATTGTTTTCATAAAAGGCTGGCTGAAATTACGTTAAAGGCATTATTAATATTAATTAAAATATATGTACTCATGCCCGAAATGACATTGTTTGTATTAGGCCTATACACGGTCACTTAATAAAGGAGGTCACTCTACATCAAAAACACAAGAAAAAACCACTATAGGAACATAGGTCCGAAAACGAACCTTAAGGGAGTTACGACCCTTTAAAATTGTAATAAAAATAAGGTTTTTAATTATTAACTCTGAAGCCATTTGAGCTTGAGCGACGAGGTTATGCTTGATACTAGTATTAATAAGGGAAAATAGTTTATGTTAATTTATTTTTTTGAAAATATCAAGAGGCGAGCCTAGACGGACAAAATGTGTGCAACTTAACACATTTTTGCCCCAAACTTCTTCATGTGTATTTTTTTTGCATTTTGTAAAAAATATAGATTCCCTGAATAAAAATTCATAAAAAATGTTATATAGTTAACACTGTAGGAGCAACCGTTTTCATAAAAATGCAATTAAGAGGAAGTTTTGTGTTTTTTAAAAAGCTATACTCCTTTAATATTAAATTTAGGCGTTTCGGTGAAGAATACTTTTTTACTTAGTTTTAAATGAAGAATCGCCCTGCAGCATTAAATATTGCTGTTTTTTTGTTACCCATTCAACATGTGAATCTTCGAAGGGCCGTAGGTCCCTTAGAACTTATTTCTGGACATATGTTCCTTTGTTGGTTTGTCAAATTTTGTGATGCAGAATCATCCCCTTTATTTAATGCCAAAAGATTGCAAACACGTGTATAAGTTAAAATTAACATTAATTTCAGAAATATTTTAAGTATTAGCTATAATTAGCTAATAAGTATTTTAGACCGTTCTGATCTTATTTCACCTTGGGTATTAATTACTGGATCCAAGAAAATCATGAGTATTATTATTATTATCTTAATTCAAGTCTTCAGATACGGTCTTATTGGTTGAAACAGCAGTATAAATAGATGCATGTATAGTGCTAATTTAATATAGAATAAATAAAATTTATATTAAACTATATAATTAATATTATTAGTTTTCATGTTCGTAAGTTGATTGCTTTACAGGAAAATAGCTACATAAATTTAAATGATAATTTAATTAAAGTGGTAATATGATCCAATTAACACAACCTAGATATAAAAATTAATTAATTATATCTAGATTTATCAGCTCTTAAAACGCATTTCTTTATCGTTTTGCTAAAGAGTATTTTACTTGTTACGCCCAGTATCTATACCATGCAACGAACTAATAACTCTTCTCTCAAGAATAGGCATTTCATTTATAAAAACTGACAAAAACGTAGCCAACATATACATTTGTCTGTCTTACTCGCACAGCTTTGTTCTAACAGAGACAACAATAACAGTTACTGGTAACTGTTATTGTTCAGGCCTGAATATACCTACTATTTGTTTACAAACAAACCGAGATGTTGGCGATACTTTCTATTAACGGTATGAGTATTCTAGAGAGAAGATTTGTTAGTTCGTTAATACTATGCCAAATAAAAGTACACTCAAAGTATATTCGTTCAGTATTATTTTTTTTTAAGTTGAACAAAATACGTCTCCATTACGAAATAGGATATTTCTAACCTAATAAGAAAATTAAACATTTAGAACTTGAGACATGCTATTTGGCCGAGGCGCAGCCTAGGCAAAATTAGCATCTCGAGAGTTTCAAATGTAATTTTCTTATAAGGCTAGAAAAGGTTTTTATTCACTATCATATAAAACATCTATGAGGTAAAATCTAAATCCAAAACATGTTAAAAAAAGATCTCTTTTCTGCACTTGGTAAGCACCAAGTGCTCAAAAGATGATATTTTTAAATACCTATCTTTAATAGAGCTCTCTACAACTAGAATTATGAAACAAAATACGTCTACCCTATCTCTATCTCATTTGTGCTACACTTTCCAGCCAACCAAATAAATACTGTATTTGTTTTTCATACAACAAATACAGTATTTATTTGGTTGGCAGTGAGCGAACATAGCTAATGTGAATCTGTAGAATAAGATAATTCTACTAAAATTGAGATGGCGCCAGTAATTTCTTTAATAAAAATAAATAGTTACACTTTTCGCCCGGCCAAGTAAATATTGTATTTGTTTAACAAAGAACAAATATAGAATTTGTTTGGTTGGGTGGAAGTGGGAGTGTATGTATGTCTTCTATCCTTTTTGGGTAGAACTTTTGTCCCTGTCTAATCTAACGGGATAAATCTCCATTAAAACTTAAAAACATTGACGCAGCAAAAAAAAGGTCATCAGAGCACACGGTGTGGTATATTTGTCTACAGGTAGACCAAATTTGTTAATTTCCAAAAAATGGGTATCCCATAAATCTTAATTACAAGAGAACAAACATAATAAACCGTCATTAAAAAATCTAATCTGATAGGAAACAAATTTATATTCAGGGCAGCTATTATCTGATTTTAGAAAATCTTTTATAATCTATGACTATTGCAGCCAAAAGTCCAATAATTCCAGGGAAATATAAGACCGTACCCTTTTAAAAATTCTATCCGCGTTTCGGATATACCACGTTTAAGGATCCCACTTGGTACACATATCCATTAAAAAATCCATTAATCTATTTTTTCAACCATCGTACTATATCACTCTGTACAATGATTGGATAAATTATTTATGGAATATTAGTAATATTATTAATATTATTAAATTATAATTTTTATAATTTTAGATAGTAAAAAATGATTTCTTGACCCAAGGGCACGTGTTTTTCGATATTTTCAAAGCCATACTCTCTTTTTTCAAGGTTAGCATTTCTTTGAACCTTGGATGAAGAGCACGGAATATCTTCGCTCTTTATTCAAGGACAAGGACACATTTCGTCCTCGAAAACGTTTAATTCTACAGTATTACAACAAGAGTACCTTTTTTACGTATTTGACATAAGGAATAATATTCCAATAATATACTTACAACAAAATTACACAGAAATAAGTTTGGGACAAAAAACTGGTGCATTCAAAATCTCGTTGCTGTATGTCAAAGGGTTCCTGAGTCATTAAATAAAAACCGATTTATTTAGCCACTTTTAAAGGAGCTAAGCTCCTTTACAACGCGTTTTTAAAAATATGTTTATAGGAACTTTTTTCATATTTTCCTTTATAGAATCCCCTTAAAATTAATAACCCTATTTTTAAAAAACCCTGTATAAAAATAAAAAAAAAGTCTCGATTGTTAAAACAAAACAAAAATAGTAATAATTTCTCTGTATATAAAAAATACAACAAATTAATCAAGACTCATGAAGTCTTGATTCTCTGTTTTGATTTTTGAAATTAAAACTTTTTTTCGTAAGATGGGCCCTTATCATGTAACTGTTTGTAATTTTATTTTAAATGCTATAATTTAATAATCCGGCCCAGTAATAAATATTATTAACATTTTTAAAGAAAAAATGCTATGACTGCTTTATTAAGAGATTTAGTAATGCCGCCAAACGTTTTGTCAAACAAATCATCAAGACTAAAGCCCCCTGGGGGTGGGCTGACAAGTTCTTTAAATTCTTTAAATCAAGAGGATATTTATGTCAAAGACAACTAAAATATTTTATGTATTTGGCTTTCAATAGCTTAGTTGGCATTGCTATTATATTTGAGTTTCATAATGAAGCTGTTACGAAAGCTATATGGGTTATAATGAGCTTTGGTATAGGCATTGGCAAAAACATTTTAGTTAATTGTATGTATTTAGACGCGTAGTTCTAGGTAAAATTATTTTTTGAAGCCAAAAACCGTTTTCAAAAACCATTTTCAAAAACTTTTTCAAAAACCTTTTTCAAAAACCGTTTTCAAAAACTGTTTTCAAAAATCGTTTTTAAAAAACGTTTTCTAAAACCGTTTTCAAAAATCTTTTTCAGTTGCCATTTCGAGATGTAAATGGTATTATTTTAATCGTCAACTTTTTGAATAATGTAAATAAATTGATTTTTTGTGAAATAACAGTGTTAATACATATGTTAATCATAGTTTACCATAAATTATTATTTTATCTATTATACAGATAATCTATCAATTTAGTATACACTTGATATCATAATTCGTATCACCTTTACTCAACTAAATTACAAGTCGCGACTGGCGTCTTAAATGCCCACCGAGAATCGGTTACTGTAGTGTATACTAAACGTTTTTGCATATATGGAACCCTACAAAAGTTTAGCAAACGTTCACTGGTTGTTACAGTAGTACTTAACGTTGTTATAGTTCTGGTAACCGGAGCAACTAGTAAATCTTTACTACACTTTCACGGGGTTCCATATATGCAAAAACGTTTACTATGTAGTACAGTAACCGATTTTTAGTGCAGAATGTCTGATCCAGAGAATAAAAATTCTACTTTGAAGTGTATACTTGATGGATACATAATCTGTATATTAAAAATAAACAAAAATGTCAACCCCAAAAAATATCAGCTCGAATATAATTTTCTGCTGCTAAAACAAACATTACTTACAGTTAATAAAATTTATTTGATGAAAAACAATACATCATTTACGATTAATCATATTTATAATTAATTTTAGATTTTGTTTTTCAAAATTAAACTAGACAACTAATAAATTAAATTTGCGCATTTTGAATTGCTTCAATTTGCAAATACATTGAAATGTTTATCGAAAATCAAATTATTTTCCAAACCAAACCAATAGACTAATGAGAATTTTTATATCAACATACTAGTACTTTATTATTTTTTAAAAATATACTTATATACTTACCTATTTTTTTAATTATAGAGAGGGTTTTATTTAAAAGAATAATAAACTTTTTGAATATCAACAACATACTTAGTAAACGCCAGCATGGCTTCAGACAAGGTAAATCCACTATTACTGCTCTGTGTGAACTGATACATTATATTTATGATAACGTTGATATTAAAAATAGGGTAATCGCGCTATTTATTGATTTGTCCAAAGCTTTTGACTGCGTAGACCATGAGATTCTACTGCAAAAGCTGGAATTTTATGGTCTGCGCGGAAAGTGTCTGGAAATTTTGAGAGATTATCTGAAAAATAGGAAACAGATAGTTGATTTTTTTGGAGTTTTATCGGAAGAGCTTGATATTGAAATAGGCGTTCCTCAAGGCAGTGTATTGGGCCCACTTTTATTTTTGTTGTACTGTAATGATATTGACTTAGTTTTGGAAATATTTTGGTGTGCCTTTGCTGATGACTTTACATTAGTTTCATCTAACTGCGATAGCGAGCTTGTTGTTAAATTGTTGCAAAATAATCTACACAATATTTCAGACTTTTTTGCCAGAAATAATTTAGTTTTAAATCAAGATAAAACTGTCGCTATGCAATTCTATCCTTACGCAGCACATTACAAGGAAAGCAATCTTATTAAATTAAACAACAAAAGCATTCATCAGGTTACATCCACTAAAGTCTTGGGGATACATGTTGACATGTCCTTAAATTGGAAAGAACATGTTGACTATGTATGCAAAAAATGCTCTAGTAATTGTTTTGCTTTAAAACGTCTTAGTCAAATTTGCAACAAGAATGTTGTACGTGTTTTTTATATGTCTAACTTTTTGTCTATAGTGCGTTATGGTTTAATTTTGTGGGGTAATTCTATTTGTTATACAGAAAAGAGCAATAAGTAATATGTACGGACTAAAGTATCGCGATTCCTGCAGAAACACTTTTATTAATGAAAACCTCTTAACATTTCCCTCGCTTTATATCTTTGAAATTTTAAAGTTTGTGAGATCAAATTTAAATGCCTTTGACTTATTTAAGAATAATCATAATTATAATACCCGTAATGCTGAGAATGTTCTACTCCCCAGACATAATCTGCAGATGTCTAAACAGAATCCTTTTTATTATGGTGCTATATTATACAATAAAGTGCCTCACAGAATTAAAAATTTAAAATATTCTTTGTATGTTAAATCAATCAAAGATGTTTTGATTTCAAATGCATTTTATTCGATTGATGAATTTTTAGTATATCGTTTTTAACTGTTACATACCTTTATTATATGTTTTAATTAGCTAAGTTTTATATTACATGTATTTAATTATTTATGTATACCTACACGTTGACTTGTCCTATATCATGTACATGATCTATTGGAATGAATAAATTATTATTATTATTATTATTATTATTATTATTATTATTATTATTATTATTATTCAAGCTCTACCTGGCCGTCACTATAACATTTTTTAATATTTGTTTGAATTTCATTTTTGAGAATTTTTCCTGTGCAAAATTTTTTTTGGCCAGTTTTTTTTGTGCGCTGAAACAATTTTTAAATTTTTGCATTTTTCTACAAAAATTGGCAAATCAGGGCTTTTGGGGTCGCTAAAGCTGAATCTGATAATTAAAAAATACTTCAACCAAGAGAGGCAGGAGGATTTTTTTTTAATGTTTCTAATATTTAAATTAAAATTGGCATATAAAAGTGTTTGAGGTCTCTGGAACCTAATTTTGATGAACAAAAAAAAAATACTCTATAGATCTACCCACGAGGGGAGGGCGCAAAAAGTTTTAAATGTTTAATTTTTTTTGGGAAAATAAATAAAATAAAGAAATTTTTATGTTTATGTTTTTATGTTTGTTTTTAACCTCGTACTATTCTACTTAATTAAGCATCCCCTAAGTCCAGGACTTGTGTGGGCTAGTAGTAGAGTAGAGTAGAGAAATAAATAAATAGTTTAAATATAACATACATACTGTGTATTAAATAATATACATAGTATGTTTTAATTTAAAAAATTAGAAAAGGAGCTTTAAAGGAGTAATATTTCCTTTTTCTATTTTGCGACTCTTATAAGCTCATAATAACACGCATTTTGCCTGTTCTTATAGGCCCATAAGAGGTCTCTACTTTTTTTTCTTTTGGGTTGGCAACAGACAAAAGTCTATCTCTTGACGTTTGCCCTGCAATTGTGAACGTCGGTTTAAAGTTTAATTTTCTACAAAATTTTGTGTTTAGGTTATGTTTTACCGTGTTAAAATTGTGGCTTGGTTACTTGCAGTGGAAAAGAGAAGAAATGACTATAAAATATATCAAAATAATATTCGTTCTTAGAATTTTAAACATGGCGAAAACGGTAATGCCAATTCGAAACAAAAATCCCTAAATCAGTCATCAGTTTAAATGTAAGTTTTTTAAAACTTTAGAGCAAAATAGAAAAAATTGTATAAAGCACTCGTTTCATAACACATTTTTACGCACTAGTACTTTAGAAAACTCACCGCAAGCCGCTCGTTTTCTAAACTTGTACTCGTGCGCTAAAAACGTATGTTATGAAACTAGTACTTTAATATACTATTATATAACTCACAGGGGAAAAATATATATTTTCTGTATAAAATAAAATCTATAAATTCCTTCTTATATTGAGGCTCCAATATTAAAATACCATGGCTTTCTTTGCCAAGGTATTTGGAGCAAGTCGAAGAAAAGCCGGAATTTCCCTGAATTTAATGTAACATCTAGTAACCTATTATCTTGATTCATTGCTTTGGCAACAATGTAAAACAATTTTCGGTCGCTTGAGATCACAGAGGGCTTTTTCTTGTTCAAGTTGAAATATGATAGTGACGACCTACCACAAAACTGCCCGACTAGTGAAAAAAGTCATATATGAAAATGTAAATTATGTAAGGTTAATTATCACAGGCTCACAAAAAAAACAAAAGTGGTCTGCACCATGGACAGGACCATGATATTCCTATGTATTTTCGCCCTAGGTGTATCATGGTTCTATCTATGGCGCAGACTACTTTTGTTTTTTTTGTGGGCCTGAGTAATTATTTTATAACCGGTCACTTACCATCGAAGATAAATAGGCTTGAGAGTTATCGGTTATTACACGAACGTACTTTGCAGATAGGACTGTTTTCACTAGCGGGGGCTAAATAAGGTTTTGGCTTTTGGATGTGGGGTATGTCCATAAACTATGGATCATATTAAAATACTAGTTTTATTATAGACATATTTCTGCCGCACGTCCCCAAGTTTAAAAGACGAGCCGCTTGCGACAATAGTATAATAAAACAAGTATTTTATACTATTTTTTCTATTTGAGTGGTTTTTATATAAACAAGACAAAAATAAGTGTTCTGGGAAAATTGATTTTTTTCTAAAAAATGGCAAAACTGTAATGCAACTCAAACTGAAAAAATACATAATTGATAATGTAATCATTTAATAGCTCAATAAGTCTTATGAATTAAATTTTATTTAATATTTTTATTTTGTCACATTTTATAAAATTGTGGTATCGCTACATTTCTCTATAAACATGGAATATTGAAGAGAAATTTTATAGCGGATATAGGCTACGTTTACACCGTAGGGACTTTATTTTAAGTCCAGGTACTTTTTATCTACCTATCTCTGTTTATAGCATTTTGTAAACAGAGATAGTTAGATAAATGATACCTGGACTTAAAATATAGTACCCACGGTGTAAACTAAGCCATAATAAAGGTAATTTATTTAAAAATAAAATTGTGTGATAAATTATTTTTGGGAAAACATTAAAAAATTATATTCTTACTTCAAATATTATCAACTTTTATACTTTTTCTTCAATGAGGGTTTTCGTGGACACACCCTACGGGACAAGTTTGTGGCTTCCGTTAAGTCATATATCCGCTTTTGTTACTTAAAACAAAACACGGTTTTGTTTGTTCAACGTTTGGGAAAATATACGGGGATGGAATTTTAAGTGTTAGGGTTAAGTCTGTAAGTTAACGTGAAACATGAAGAATGGACATAAATTCTATGAAGTTTTGTAGCATGATATAAGAACTTAAGACGATTAAATAAAATAGAAATACCTACCAAGGCTCTTTAATATCCCTGACTAGAATTTCCAGTAAAAACAAAGGTCCGTACCCTAAAATCCACAATAATTTTTATTAACTAAAAACTAGTATTTAAATTTGTATTTTTAAATAGGTGTAAAAATAGTTTCGAAAAAACTTCAGAAACCTACCTAGTATTTTAATACTTTTTTGTATCAATTTTAGTATGCTAACTGCACCAATCTAATCTGTTTTTTCCAAAAAATGAAAAATGAAAAATTAAAAAAAAAATAACAAAAATTATTTTTTCAAACACATTTCTATTTACGAAAAAACTAAAAACAATTAAAAAGAAATAATTAAAAATTAGGTTTTTTTTAATTTTTTTTAGTTTATCTCTCAATATATTTTTTAATTTTTGGGGGGAGTAATTTCAAAAAGGCATCTTTCCCTCATAGAACTTGACTTTTTTACAAAATTTCGAATCGATCGGATAATTGGTTCTTGAGATATCGTGTCCACAAAAATCGTGACATCAGAAGGACGGACGGACGGACAGAAGGACAGACGGACATACGGATAGTCGGATATTTTCAAAGTTTCCTATTTTTTCATTCTAGATTTCTAGGATTTTTTTCAGATATTTTGGGAAATTCTAAACTACCGTATAATACTA
Source organism: Brachypterus glaber (assembly GCA_958510825.1). Lineage (NCBI taxonomy): Eukaryota > Metazoa > Arthropoda > Insecta > Coleoptera > Kateretidae > Brachypterus > Brachypterus glaber. The sequence continues at coordinate 8,442,033 of OY294052.1, forward strand.
TTCTAGCGCTTAAGCGCTGTGAATAGTATAATAACAATAAAAAAATATAATGTTTCTATAGATAATGCATTAAGTCTAAAAGGGTTATTTTATATGAAAATATATATCACAGCCCCACAAAAAAAAAAAAAGTCCGGATCTCTAGACCAGACATGTGTATCCTTATGTATTTTGGCCCGCTGAATCCGAATCCGAGGTCAGAAAAAGCCCTACACCCCAGGAATTGGCCCCAGAGTCCGAAAATGGCCGCTGAAAGGTGTGAAACGGGAATTCCGGCATGACGGATGCTCAGGGCAGGTTGAGATTGCATTCTCAAGGCAAAGTCGAATTAGTGGCTAACGGTGGTTAGATCCGACAGGCATCGCGGCCCCTGAGGCCGGAAAATGGGCCCTTGGGGCCCGAAAAATCGAGATTTTCACGTCGGGATCGCAGTACTTGGATTTTCTTGAAACTTCAAACTGCAGCTACGTAAAGAGGCTGGAACCTCTTCCAGGCCCATTGAAATTCACGCCCAGGGTCCGGAAAATGGGCCCTCAGGGCAGGAAAATCAAGATTTCCACGTCGTCATCACGGCATTGACGTTTCTATGGACTTTCAAACTCAGGAAACATTGACGATGTTGGAACAATTCGTGGCTCATTGGAATGTATGCCCGAGGCCCAGAAAATGGGCCTGAAGGGCCGGAAATCGAGAATCCCATGTCAGAATCACGGCACTCAAGTTTATATGGACTTTCAAACTCAGGAAACACTGAAGATGTTGGAACAACTTTAGGCCCATAGGAATTCATGCCGTGATGACGACGTGGAAATCTTGATTTTCCCGCCCTGAGGGCCCGTTTTTCGGACCCTGGGTGTGAATTTCAATGGGCCTGGAAGAGGTTCCAGCCTCTTTACGTTGCTGCAGTTTGAAGTTACAAGAAAATCGAAGTGCTGCGATCCCGACGTGAAAATCTCGATTTTTCGGCCCCCAGGGGCCCATTTTCCGGTCTCAGGGGCCGCGATGCCTGTCGGATCTAAGCTCTGTTACCCACTAATTCGACTTTGCCTTGAGAATGCAAACTCAACCTGCCCTGAGCATCCGTCATGCCGGAATTCCCGTTTCACACCTTTCAGCGGCCATTTTCGGCCTCTGGGGCCAATTCCTGGGGTGTAGGGCTTTTTCTGACCTCGGATTCGGATTCAGCGGGCCAAAATACATAAGGATACACATGTCTGGTCTAGAGATCCGGACTTTTTTTTTTGTGGGGCTGTGTATTTTATATCAAAAATAGATTAATTTTCTTTTAGAATCCTAGATAATTATACAATAAATTAAAGTGGTAAAAAAGTTAATGGAGAAATAAAGAAACGAAAGAAAGTAAGGAAAAGATAAGTAGTTTTTAAAATTCTTGGATTTATGTCACTATGAGAAATTTCTTATTATCAAATAAAGCATTAATTCAATATACAGATAACAAATCCGTTTAGTATGTACTTTAAAGTAGAATATGTATCCACTTATGACTTTACTGCCCTACTCTCGGATAAACTCGGGATCAACCGTTTTGCGTTTAGGACGCCATTCGCAAATGTAATTTAGTTTTTTGGAGTGTGCAGAGATAGGAATTCAAATATCAAGTTTATACTAATTCGATGGATTATCTGTAAAACTTAAGTATTAGACTAAACTGGGTCAAACAAAGATAAAAGTTATTTCTAAGGTAACTAGTAAGTCTCATAAAGTTTTGGGAACATAAATCTAAAAACGGTTTATTAAGCTTTTTGATGACTTAAAAGCTAAGGAGTAGTTTTCATAATCAATGATGTATTTTTAAGGGATGCATAAGCGTAACTATAGCAAGTAAAGTTGTGATCGTACAACAGTAATCCTTAATATTATTTTTTCTATTTTGCGACTCTTATAAGCTCATAATCACACGCATTTTGCGTGTTCTTATAGGCCCATAAGAGGTCTCTACTTTTTTTTATTTTGGATTGGCAACAGACAAAAGTCTATCTCTTGACGTTTGCCTTGCAATTGTGAACGTCGGTTTAAAGTTTAATTTTCTACAAAATTTTGTTTTTAGGTTATGTTTTACCGTGTTAAAATTGTGGCTTGGTTACTTGCAGTGGAAAAGAGAAGAAATTACTATACAATATATCAAAATAATATTCGTTCTTAGAATTTTAAACATGACGAAAACTGTAATGCCAACCCGAAACAGAAATCCCTAAATCAGTCATCAATTTAAATGTAAGTTTTTTTTAATTTTAGAGCAAAATAGAAAAAAATTGTATAAAGCACTCGTTTCATAACACGTTTTTAGCGCACTAGTACTTAAAAAAACTCACCGCAAGCTGCTTGTTTTCTAAATTTGTACTCGTGAGCTAAAAACGTATGTTATGAAACTAGTACTTTAATATACTATATATATTTAAATTGATTTACTTGAAATTTCTGTTTAAGGTACCAAACCAAAATCGACGTTTCGAAAAATTAATAAAAAAATAAATGTTTTTTTTTGAGCTGTATTATAAGCGCATTTTGCTTGCCATTTTTTAATAAATTTATGCCAATCACATTTAGTACAGTTTTGCAAATCGTTTGTACAAAAAAATCAAAATTTTCCCAAACGCTTATTTTTGCTTTTTTTGTGTAAAATCAGTCAAATTATACAATTGCCCCTAAAATACCCGCCACAAACGGATCGGTTTTTAAACTTGGACGTGTGCGCTATAATAGTATATTAAAGTACTAGTTTCATAACATACGTTATGAAACGAGTGCTTTACACAATTTTTTCTATTTTGCTCTAAAATTTAAAAAAACTTAATTTAAATTGATGACTGATTTAGGGATTTTGGTTTTGGATTGGCATTACAGTTTACACCATGTTTAAAATTCTAAGAACGAATATTATTTTGATTTATTTTATAGTCATCTCTTCTCTTTTTTACTGCAATTAACCAAGCCACAATTTTAACATGGTTAATATAACCTAAACCCTAAAATTTTGTATAAAATTCAACTTTAAAGCGACATTGACATTTGAACGGAAAACGTCAAGCGATAGTCCAGGTCTGTTACCAACCCAAAAGAACAAAAAGTACAGACCTCTTATGGACCTTTAAGAACACGCAAAATGCGTGTGATTATGAGCTAATAAGAGTCGCAAAATAGAAAAACGTCTATAATGAAGCTAGTACTACATTAGTAAAAGACTATAGTCTTTTAATATACGTACTACTGTGTAGTATTAATAGTAGATATTATATATTAAAACATTATGTTTTTCTCATAGTTGTATTAGAATTAAGTATCGTAATTGAGGTCAAAAACTTAGCTTCCTGATTCCTGGCTCTTTTAATTTTATGTTAAATTAAATTAGAACAACAAATTTTACATATTTACTCATTTTTACGCATAATTTGTCCAAATTTATAACTTCCTGGTAATCAAAATGGTAATGATTCTTACTTTAATACAAAACAAACATCCATTTATTTGGTACGCAGATATTTTTGAACTAAATTTTGGTTAAAAAATCCATTTAAAAAACATGGTGACACTCAAGATTTATATAATATGGAACAGGTTTGGAAAAATAAGTATTTAGGTTCTTAATTAGCTTAGCTTATTCATTGCAAAATATACTATTTTTCTGATAGCTTCAAATAAAAATGCTATCATAAAAACTTGGTATCCTGGACACAGTAACTATATATATTCTTTTATTAGGAGTTAATGGACCACATTAACTTGTCCACACTTAAACAAATTGTTTGAAACGTTCTCAAAGAAACTACCAGTAATAGATGGTAAATATCAACTGAAAATGTTTAAAATTACTTAGATTACTTATGTGAAGTGGTACCGTTACAGGCAAAAGAATGTTAAACTGTTTCATTGTCAACATTAAAAAAAAAAAAGATTTTTTTATCTTTACAAAAACAGTAAAGAGTTTGTAAAAGGCGTAAAAAATCAAATGATTATGATAAAACACTTGTAGAAATATGATACTACTGTATTGATATGACCAAGACCACCTACCAGATTTAAGCTTTATTTTTTAGGTAGGAAAGGTTTACTCAGGGTTAGTTTCGAAGAATTGCTTTGTCATAAAATGTTATAAAATTTTCTAATTAGAATAAAAATGCAGAGTGCCACAAAATAGTACCTAAATACCTTCGTATATTGCAATTTAACCATTTTACCGTGACAATTTTCTGTTATGGATGGTACTAATAGCAAATTACCATGGTAAAATGAATAATATACCGGGTGTTTTTTAACGGGGGCTCGCCCCTTATAACTTTTTTATTCCTATTTATAAAATCATGAAATTTACAGGGTGCCTAGAAGACCATATCACCTAGGGTAATTTCCTTTTTCACTTCCGGAATAACCTAAAACGACCCCTACTTTTGATTTTTAAACGAAACACCCAGTATATTATTGCATATTTGGATTCTCCATTAAATTCTGTGTATTATTTTAAGTTTTTGTCAAATTTTGACAGCTTTTGTAATTTATTAAATAATTTTTTTTTGCATTTGGACTTTTTGCATCTGGAAAGTCATTAAATCTTTTCATTTTGGATCAAATATTAGTAGAAAAATACGAATTATAAAAAAATACTTTTAATTTTACACGAAAACTAAAACTAGGAAAACACTTTTTTTTTGCTTTTAATCGACTATGGCTCGTCGACATTATTTAAAATATTATTTTTTTCTCTTTATAAGGATACCAAAAAGTTAATATTTATTTTTATAATCTATTTTATTAAAAAATAAATTGTTAAAATAATAATAAGCTCCACCGCACGTTTATGTCTGCGGAGTTTGCTTCGCGGCATGATTATAAAAATAAATATTAACTTTTTGGTATCATTGTAAAGAGAAAAAATAATCTTTCTAGTGATATCGGCGAGCCATGGAAGTAATAAAGCAAAAATTTGATTTAAAGCAAAAAATCTGTTTTCCCAAGTTTAGTTTTCGTGTAAAATCTAAAGTAAATTTTAATAAATTATATTTTTTATACCAATATTTGATCCAAAATGGATAGGTTTAGTGACTTTCCAGATAAACAAATCTGAAACAAAATTTTATTTAAAAAATTGATATATATGAAAATTTACAAAACTTGGGATAATACACAGAATTTAATAGAGAATTTAAATATGAAAAAATATACAGTTTCAATTAAAAATCAAAAGCAGGGGTCGTTTCAGGTTAAACCGGAAGTGAAAAAAAAACTTTAGGTCAGTCTGAATTGCTGTATAAAGTACAGTAGGCTTTGTATTAATTGAAAATAGTATATTTCATTCCCACCTAATATTTTACTGGTTAAAAACAAATTAAAAATGAACTGTTAGTAATACCGTGCCTTTAATTAAAAACAATAAAACACAATAAAACACAATTCAACGATCCTATTTTATTTACTTCCTCTGTTAGTTTATGCGGTATTTTATTTGTTTTTCTATGCCATTTTTTAGTCATTCAGTTTAAAAGTTTGGTTAGGTGAATTACGGAGCGTTAAAGTTCCGCCCTATAAATTTGTTTAACAATAAATTAAAAGTTTTTATTTTATACCAAAAATTACTTACAAACTATCACCGATTCTAAAGAGACAAATTTATTATAACACAGAGTTCCGATTTAAATAAAAATTACTTAATTTTATAGAGGGTGATCAATAACCAAAATTTAAGAGGTGATTCTGCATCCAAAAATATGAAAAAAAGTTTTTATAAAGGTTGGTTAGGAAATGAGCCCTAAGGGAGATACGGCCCTTTAAAATTGTAATAAAAATAAGGTTTTTAATTAATAACTCTGGTACCCTTTAAGCTAGAGCGACGAGTTTTTGCATGTATTAATAAGGACATTCAAAGAAAATGCAATTAAAAGGATATAACATTTTGTGCCACCAAAAACATTACTTTTTAAAAGGCTACAATCGGGGTTAAAAATTAATTTTGATGTATCCTTCCAAAATATTTAAAAAAATCAAAAGTATGGAGATATTCTCCATATATAAAAGGATAATAAATAAGGTAGTAGGCTGTCATCTCACTTTATTTGAGATCAATTAATTTTCCCCTTCAAAGTCATTTGAAGACCATTTTTGCAGTCGTAACCTGTGATGCTTACTTAAACTGTGTATAAAATAAAGGTACTGTTTCACCTTTAATAATTAATGTTGAGGTTATATCTATTCAGGGCCGTAGCTATGGGGGGATGGGGGGGAGTGTCCCATTTGGATATTGAAAAATTGTATATTTCATTGATCCAAAACGAAAGTTGTATATTTTATCATCTTGAAAAGGTGTATACTTCATAAAGTATATTATAATAATAAATTATGATTATAAATAATTAATAAAATATACATAGTAACTTAAAAAAAATTAATTAACAATCAAGTAAAATAATAATAAAAAATAAGTAAAAAAAATAAAAATAAAATAAACTCTTCAAATAAATGATTTCTGACTTCATTGATCCAAAAGTTGTATATTTCTCAGACAAAAGTCGTATATTGCAGGGATTCAAAACCAAGGTTGTATATTTTACAAAAAGGTGAGGACCTTTTTTTTTTCGAGGAAAAAAAAGTTGAATTTTAAGGCTACGGCCCTGTATCTGTTGACAGTTACAACTGTTACTTATGTTGCTAATTTCAACTGCGAGTTACAATTAAAACTGTCAACGATTATAACCTCGGAATTCAAATTAAAAGTGTATTATTGACAACTCTTTTCTCACTTAACTAATGTACCCATAAATACCAAGCATATACTGCTTTGTTATAATTATCCCAATTTAAAGACAATATAAAGTTTGATATTTTCAGAATTTATTAAACTTATAATAAATATATAAATTAATTTAATTTAATTACTAAAATATATTAAAATCATTTTATATCGTAACTTTTAACAAAGTTAATCCAAGAGTTAATGAGCGACTCAAACTCCAACTCCTGCTATAAAATATTAATTACTACTTAATTTTCACGAAAAAGACAAAAGTTGGTATTTTTGTATTTAATAAAAAAAAAATTATAAAATACAATTTATACTTACACATTGAAGATTGTAAATAAGAAAACAGCATTTACCTGAAAAAGAAACAGGGGCAATAAATTACTGAAAAAATAATTATTTATGGTACTAGTGGGTAAAGTAAGATATTGCCCATAAGAAAATTAACCTGCGAGGCGTCAGCCAAGCAGGTTAATTTTCGAGAGGGCAATATCGGTTTACCCATGAGTGCCATACAAGGTTTTATCCTCAGGAATTCATATTTTTATTAAAAATTTTAATGACATTTACAAGAAAATAATTTGACAAGTGACAGTTGAGTGGGTATAACAAATAATTATTATTGAGTTTATCTATTTAAAATAAGGCTGGTAATTGTCTTATTATCTGTATGTATTGGATAAAAATTATTTTCTTCACAATAACTAGATTTCAAAAATAAACGACCATTTGCTTGTTTTGGTTCGATTATAAACAAAATGTATTTAAGTATTAAAAACTCATTTGCTTTAAATGGTTATTACTCTAAAAATAAAAATAAGATATTAAAAGCTTTTAGATTAATAATACATCGTATAAAAAAACATCTGTTTTTTTATGTATAGACGCAATAAGTTATAACCTAAAATTAACAGATGATTTTGTGCCTATCTATCCAATCAACTTTGTTCAGAAGGGGAACGGCCATTTCCTATAGTAACCCATGAAATCACATTTAACGGAATGAATGCCTTTTTAATGTGTAGGGATATAACACTATTGTTATTTTTTACTTTTAAAGGTAATTATACTATTATTGTGTTATATTTGATTGAGATATCAATATGAATACTGCTGTCATTAGCTTTAAAAACCTAACTTCACTCAGACAGGATCCAAGATATTTAGTAAAATAGGAAAAAAGTTGCGTATTAATAAGTAAATTAGGACTAAATTTAGTTGAATAAACATTTTAATATACTGCTAAAAAAGTTTATTTTATCTAAAAGTCCAAATATACCAAAAAGGTTCACTGGAGGGGTCTTGTTGTTAAACAATTAAAATCGCCGTATAAATGGACTATGTTAATTCTGGATATAGCTATTTTACTTTCAACATGGGGAATTATATGCCACATTGCCACAAGTATTATGTAAATATACAAAAAGTAAAACTTTTTTGTTTTTCTTCCGATGTTGAAAATTATTATTTTCAAATTAGAACATAGTTCTAAATATGCATAACTTATTTACTTTAATGTACCTGTTGTGGAATTCTTAAATTCTTTTTCTATTTTGCGACTCTTATAAGCATTTTGCGCATTTTGCGTGTTCTTATAGGCTCATAAGAGGTCTCTACTTTTTGTTCTTTTGGGTTGGCAACAGACCTGGCCTATCGCTTGACGTTTTCCGTGCAAATGTCAATGTCGCTTTAAAGTTGAATTTTCTTCAAAATTTTGTGTTTAGGTTATTTTTACCATGTTAAAATTGTGGCTTGGTTAATTGCAGTAAAAAAGAGAAGAGATGACTATAAAATATATCAAAATATCATTTGTTCTTAGAATTTTAAACATGGTGTAAACTGTAATGCCAGTCCAAAACAAAAATCCCTAAATCAGTCATCAATATAAATGTAAGTTTTTTTAAAATTTTAGAGCAAAATAGATAAAATTGTATAAAGCACTGGTTTCATAACACGTTTTTAGCGCACTAGTACAAGTTGAGAAAACGAGCCGCTTGCGTATTTTATGAAACTAGTACTTTAATATACTATTTAAGGGTTAATAATACACAAAAAAATACACTAGGTTAGACATGTATGGTGTATAGTAAATTTTCTGGTGCAGAGTCATATTTTCATATCTATACGGCTAACGTAATATTTGTATAAATATATTTTAAAGTTACATTCGATTTGGAAAACCACTTAAAAATATGGTAAAATTACTCCAAAAATATATATTTACTTTAAAAATATGGCAATATTACTTTTTTTTGTATTATATTAAAAATTACCTTCAAAACTATTGTAATATCACATATAAATAATGTAAATCAACATAGTGCAACGATCAGGTGAATCCACTAGTATTTTACAAGAGCTAGAAAAAACATCCTGAATCTTAAGGTATACATATCCCCATTTGGTTTAGTTATGAAGTTAGGAGTTTTAGCTTTATGACTGCAGAACACTCATAAAAATAATTCTAAATGGAGATCAAGTATTATTTCGTGCAATTACCTGTAATATAGATATGATTTCCCACAAATGGTCTCTAACCTACCTCTATTAAAATTCATGAGCTGAAACTACGGTTTCTCAACCACTATCCTTTATGTCGGTAAGTTATTAAAATTAATTGTCATAGGAATCTATATCTAGCATTCAATTGGTTTTATTCTACTATACCTTGCCACTGTTTTGCATTAAACATTCAGACAGATTTGGTATACTGGTTAATTGATTATTCAGGAGTTATTACATAGATCGGTTCAAAAGTCAGTTAAACACTGAAAGAAAACTAGTTATATGATTTTTTTGGCCAATCAGGTGGCTAAATTTAGATAAAAACCTTGGAAGCCTTAAAATGACACTGTATTGGTACACGCTGTATGTACGATTTACAAATTATTTTTGTTTATGCCAAATCATACTATACTCCGTTCAGTTATGCAAGATAGTAAGGGACGCGGCCCGTTTTACACCACAGAGCGCATAAATAGCATAATTATGCATAAATCGTAGTGTTTCAAAAATTTAACAGATGTCGGTACTGTTTTCCTGGAAAGGGCCTATCCAAAGACCCGAATAACAAGCATAGTACATAAGAATGCGATGCCAGGATTGGCTTGATGTGTCATCATGTATCTTGTAATGGTTGTTATGCGAGCCTCTGGATAGGCCTTAAGTTGTAATTGTAACCTAAAAATTTGACGTTTTCCTTGTATTCAATATAATTTACGTTTGTACAATATGTAGAATATGCTAATTTAGTGTGAGTGTATGAATAATAAACCAAAAAAGTACCTTTTTAAATACCATACAAAATAACATTAAGTATAACCATTTTTTTATGTAACTTTCTCTTCTTTTATTAGCTTTAACGACCGTCAATCATTGTCATAGACAGAAAATCTCACATATTTTATATGATAAAAGGTACGAGTTTTTAACCAATGATGTAGCTTAAAAATCGAGGGAATTTTAATATACTATCTTGCATAATTGGATGGACTATAGCATACTAGTATTTGATTTTACTTTTTCTTTTTCAGTGTAAAGTTTAAATTACTATTCTATTGAGAAAAAATTCCTTACAATAATATTATTAAGAAAGCTCTAGAAACAAAAACTATAATCTAACACCGTTCAGCTACTCTGGCTTAAAATCCAGCATAAAATTACAAAGTTTTCCTTTTTATACAACTCCTCAACTAACTTTCTAAATCAGTTTTTGTTATTATTGCTTCAGTTTACAGCAACCTAAGGCTATTACACCTTCAAAACTTATCCTATAAGGTAAGTTTTAAAAGTAGAAAAGCAAACACCTTTTTACAAAAACAAAATGTAATCTTGTCAAGTCGAAAATGGTTTAAATAAATTTTGTAGGTAGCCACGCTAGAAAGGACCTTATCTTCGGTTAACTTATATAGTATTTCCAAATATGGTATATTTTTTTTTTAATTTGACGCTAAATATTCCACAAAGTCCGATTTACACTGAAGCATGTGGCTTGTTTTGAATGTAAACATAACCAAGTAAAACTTTTATATTTTGTACCTTATATCAATGATTTTGTATGAACCAAACCAATAAATACTTCTCATTTCACATAATTTTTACAATTTTTCATGAGAATTGTGTTAACTCGTAGGTTTTTTTTTTTAAATAAAAAGTACGTAGGTTTTTATAATAAAAGCATGAAAATAGTTAATTAGAAAATGATTTATTTATCCTAATAGACTTGATCCTTATTTTATAAAATTAATTGCCTTATGTGCCTTTGTAGTCCTGTTTTTATACTCGACACGGTGCTGTTTTGATGTGAAAAAAAGGAGAGTTTAAACTTTTACTAAAAACACTTGTATATAAAAATTTAAAAACAGAAATCGCTTTATAACTCGTTAAATAAAACGTACCACATTTAAAATTCTGCTGTCAAATCAAAAAGCGTCTTGGTTTTTAAATGAGGCACTTTTCTTTTTCAGTGTTAGTACTTGGTAACTAATTTATTTGTAGATATAATCTATATAAGTTTAAGTTTAAGAATTGTCTTCTTAAAAGATCTAGAAAAAGCTGCTTTACATTTTAACAAAATAATTAAATTTTCTTGTATGTTCTTCTTTTAGCGTTCTTTGGTAGATTTCTGAATATAGTCACTCAAAGTACAAAAGATCGTATGTTAAATTTTACTCCATTTTATTTTGGTGGTAAATTATGGCATTTTAATAAAATAGGGTCTCTAAATAGAGTGGACATTAAACTTTACACTATGTAAAGTGTGAAGTTTAATGCAATTTCATTTGGGTTTCCTATAATTTAAAACAACAAAGTAAAATATAATATACGACCTTTTGCACTTTGAGTGACTATATAAGGATTCCTCATTATTTTTCCATAGTGGTATTTTTCAATTATTTTATTTAAGACGCAGACGCAGTTATTTACATAAATTTCTTTAACTTATGGTGCAGCTTCAGCGCACACAATTTAAACTCTAGAATTTAGAGTCTAGATTATCAACCAAAAGTCTGCCTTTATACGGTTTACATATGGGAATGAGGTGGCAAAATCTGAATATATTATATTTGAATGAAAGAATCACTTAAAGATAAATAAATGTTGGGGGCGGGGGAGGGTCCTGGAGAAAATTACCTATATAATCAAAATTCTGGTATAGAAAAAAAAGAAACATAAAAATTCAAGACTTAAACTTTAATAAGAACTACTTTTTTATAAATTTTAAAATGTATTTAATACTTTATTATGCTATAAAATACCTCTAAAAAGAGGTCCCAAAAGTACAAAGTCAGAAATAAATATGTATAGTGTATACACTCACTCACTATACAGCGTAGTTTTATTTCAACTCTGTTCTTTTACCTTTGTTATTACTTTTAGGTTACTTTTCTTGCAATATTTAACAACGTTCATTAGTCCTTCTCAAAAATAAAAAAATTTATTACATTTATATTTACATCGTATTTTCAAAAAATAAAAAAAAAATTTTCGACAATTTTTTTTATTTTTTCAAAAAAATATATATATATAAAAAAATTCAATAAAAATAATTCTTTTCTTAAAAAACGAAACATTTTTAAAACAAAAAAGTCAAAAAAAAAACTATGATTTTCTTTTTGCGAAAAATGAAAAAATAAAAAAAAAATTAAAAAGTTTAACCCCCAGTAACTTTTATGTTTTTAGGGGGATTACTTTTAAAATTTTTAGAATTGATCCTTATAATAAAAGTAATTTTTTCCCAAAAAAGTTAGGTTAATCGGAATTTTCTTTCAGCTTTTTTCAGCTTTTTTCCATTTTTTTTTAAGTTTAACCCGCTATTACTTTTTTGTTTTGGGAGGGATATTGATCTTGATTTTTCCTGAACATTTCAAGTTGATCGGATAATTCGTTCTTGAGTTATCGTGTCTACAAAAAAGGTGGTATCCGACAGACTGATATTTTCAACAAAAAAACAAAAAGTTTATCATGAAACAAATTTGCATCCAAGAGTCTTTTGTTTCGAAAGTACCGTATAATACTATTCTAGCGCAGCGCTGTGAATAGTATAATAACAACAATGTAATTTTCTGGCAAAAGTACAAAATGTAATCCTCGTAATACCGCAAATGGTTTAAATAAATTGAAGTTTAGCGCCTTAATGGCTCTATAACAATAAATTTTCATTACATTTTTGTTCTTTTGTCACGAAGGAAATATCATTTTGCTGGTATTATCACATGATTGGGATTTATGTTAAAATATTGTCGCTCCACTTCTGGTTACAAGAAAAGTAAGCTTTGTGGTAATTGCACAGAAGAAAATTTAATTTTAGGAGCGTCCCTTTAAAATTCAGTAAATTTAATAAAAACTAAAAAAGGAAATTGCATCCAAAAAAAAATAGGATCCGCAGTTGCGGACATATCTGTTAAAGTTTCTGTGAAAATTGGTAAAATATTTACATTACATTACATTACATTGCATGTTTGTTTAACCTCGTACTATTCTACTTAATTAAGCATCCTCTAAGTCCTGGATTTGTGTGGGCTAGTATTAGAGGGAACCAACGGTTTATACTGACTTTCGAACCAGTTTTTATAGGGTGTGTCCGCTTCACTTACGCCTTCGCCAAATTTCAGTTATTAATTAAATGAAAAAGGCAAATCGAGGCCAGTGAGAATCGAACTCACGCTAGTTGTAGTAGACTTGTCATGTACAGACGCGGTAGACCACTACAACAATCCTCTCAATCGTTAACATACACAATTAAAATGGTTAAAAATGGAACAGAGGCGCAGATTACATCTTTTACTATTTACTCACAAATCCTTACAAGCGGACTCAAATTATTGCTAATAAATATGTTACTAGAAATCAAATTCATTCCATTAACACAAGAAATAATGTAAAACTTAATATGCCTACTTTCAGTAAAAGATTCTTTCAACGATCTTTTAGTTACAATTCTATATATGAATACAACAAGATGCCGGAATCATTTAAAGTGCTTAAGATTAACCCATTTAAAAAAAAACGTTCAGCAAATTCTTTTTGAAAATCAATGAGGTATTTAAATTTTTACAATTAATAGCCTTTTTAAGTGTACTGCAGGAGTGTGTGTATTTGTGGTTAATATTTATCATTTAATTTTATTTTAAGTTAAAGTATTTTTGCGCCATGTAGGTGTATGTTAGTATTAGTTTTAAATAAATAATTATTCCTATATTTAAAATGTAGTAAAACATATCTTATGGTTGAGTAAGAGTAGCCTAGCTAGACTTCGCCATATGTTATGTATTTTTATAAATAAAGTCTTTTTATTATTATTATTATTACATACAGACACCCGTTAGATAATTGTTATGGAAATACCAATAAAATGTTAGCATTTCAATATTGATGTATAACTTTGACGCACGGATCTGTGGCTACGGGAAATATTTTAGGAATGTGTTTGCAAGTGAGAGGCCCGTTGCAGGCACGCATGTTTTTGACGGAAAGAAGAGAGCGCGCATTGTTCCTCCCCCTTTCGTCGGAGACTTTGTGTCATGCGGAGAACTATATATGGTGTATGTGCATTGAAAATCCAGACTTTTATTGCCTTCCATTTTAAAAGTTGACGATAATGTGAGAATGTACTAAGCCATTTTTTATATTATTGAATAAATTTTAATAATATATTCGATTTGACAGAAAGTATTTTGGGAGTGACTCTGGATCTTACACTGTAAAAAGTAAACTGAATGTTCAGTTACAAATGGATACGAAATCGGAAGTTAATATCCTATACAAAATATTAAAGTATGTGACTTTAGAACTATAGTGTTTTTAACAAAAATTAAAGAACAATTGTATAGGATAATAACTTCCGATTCCCCATACATTTGTAACTGAATATTCAGTTTACTTTTTACAGTGTAGAATCTTTTTTTTTAATGTTTCAGTTCAACATTCTGGTTAGTGTAAGTGATTTAAGTACTAATTTTAATCGTCATTGGTGTATTTTTGGATCAAAAGATTTTATCTCATAAAATTTTATAGTAATCCTGCAATTGCTAATATATTTATGTTCTTATATTTTAGCAAAGTTTACTAAACAAAATTTTAGCATTTTAAGCTATAAAAGCTTGTATCACTTAAAAACAATATTTAATTTGTTTATTATTGTTTATAATGCTTTACTACAATTTGGATGTTTAAATTTGAACAGCTTGATTTTAATCTTAAATATGTTTTATATTAAATAAATCACCCTTGTCGTGCGTACATTTAAAGTATATAATTTATATTTCGTCTAAAGTATTTCTATAAAAAAAAACAAAAGAAAATCGGATACACATAAACAGCGAGTTCTTAACATACTACTAAAAAAATAAAAAAATATAAGTTTCTAAAATATTCCAATATAGACATCAAATCACCATTAGATCATATATCCCCTCCTACATGCTCCTTGAGTCCACGTCAAACGGAAATTTTTTCATTGCTGTATCCAGGTAGATTTCACCTTCCCGCTTCTGGTCACCACCCACCGCTTTAGTGGTTTGTTAACAAATATGTTATACTTTACCTCCTCGCAACCTCACCGCTATAGTGGTTTGTTTACAATTGGCTTTGTATATGTTCTACATAAAACAAATCAACATTAATGCGATATCTATGTATATATGATCTAATAAATCACCACAACAACCGTGTTACTCTTTAAAAAACTGGACAGTTTTTTAAAGATATCATGAATGACGACATCTCATGTGGCCCCATCCTTATTGCTAATATTGACTTGCAATACAGTATTAAAAAGAGAATTTAAAGGAAAATCTAAAAATGTTATAAATATAAAATATATAGGGTTTTATTTCAAAATCAAATGTTAGTATAGGTTTTGGTTGGACCGGAAGTGATATTTTTTTAATGGTTATACCTAAATGGGGATTTTTATGGCTCATATAAGCATTGTAAATTTCAAAGAGTTATCTCTTATAGTTATGGAGATAATTTGTAGGCAATACTTCTTGTGACCCTATATAGAAACTTTCTGTAAGAAAGTATATAATTTCTTACAGACCCTGTATCTACTAGTATAACTGCATTGATGTTCATATAGTACGTATATTCCTCTAGGGTATAAATCTTTGAATATCTTGACCCAACCTAACCTATACAACTAAATTAAAAAACCCTGGAAGATTTATATCTTCGCAGGTATTCTTTGTTATTGTATATATGGGAAAAATACTTAGTAGAAATATCTTCGATGGATCCTCCTTTAGCATCTAGCTAGATATTAAAAATGCCACAATTGTTTTAAAGTTAAAAATAATATGAAAGGCAAAAGGGCAAAATTTAAGGATGGGCATAATTATAGTCAAAAATAAAGATAGGCTAAAAAAATAAAAATAATATCCTAATTCAACAAAAATAATTTTTGTTCAACAAAAAACAAACAGTGAAGATATCTAATACTACGCATTCCATGATATATTATTCACAGTAAATGGTATATTGCATTTTCCAAATACTTAAAAAAATAATTTTCAAAAAAAATAACAAAACAAAAAACTTTTGAATAACGAGAAATTATTGAAAAAAAAAATTTAAAAAAAAGTTTTCAAAAATTTTTCTTTTAGCAAAAAATTAAAAATTAAAAAACAAAAATAAAAAAAAATTCCTAGAAAAAATAGGTTAATCGGAATTTTCTTTTAGAATTTTTTCGATTTTTTTTAGTTTAACCCCCCATAACATTTTTGTTTTTGGAGGGATTACTTTTAAAAGCAATAGGGACCTTCTTATTATAGAACTTGATTTTTCCTGAAAACTTCAAGTCGATCGGATTATTCGTTCTTGAGTTATCGTGTTCACAAAAATCCTGACATCAGACGGACAGACAGATGGAGGGATGGACATTTGAAACAAAAAAGTTGCTTATTTTTATATATGGAAGGCACAGCGTAGTGGCTAGCGCGTGTACATAGTAAGTCGACTAGCGTGAGTTCGATTCTCACTGGCGCCGATTTGCCTTTTTCAGTTAATTAATAATTTAAATTTGGCGAAGGAGGTAAGTGAACGGACACTCCCTATAAACTGGTTCGAAAGTCAGTATAAGCCGGTGGTTCCCTCTACTACTAGCCCACACTTAGGGGATGCTTAATTAAGTAGAATAGTACGAGGTTAAACAAACATGTAATGTAATGTTTTCATAAAACAAATTTATATCCAAGAATTTTTTTATCTAGGACGATTTTTGATTTTTTTTTTTAATTCGAAACTAACATATATCATTCTAGCGCAGGCGCTGTGAATAATATAACAATATTTAATTCCTTTTAAGGAATTAATAGTTATTTATGGTACTAGTGGGTAAAGTAAAATATTGCCCATGAGAAAATTAACCTGCGAGTCGTCAGCCAAGCAGGTTAATTTTCGAGAGGGCAATATCGGTTTACCCATGAGTGCAATACCAATAAATAGCTTAGGAATTCATATTTTTATTAAAAATTTTAATTACATTTACAAGAAAATAATTTGACAAGTGACAGTTGAGTGGGTAAAATAAATAAAGTAAAAGCCACGCGGGGTTATTTATGAGTATCTTTTTAAAATAAAGTTGGTAATTGTCTTATTATCTCTATGTATTGGATTAAATATTTAATCTTGATAGAAAACACGATTTTTAAATAGGTTTGTTTTGTTTTTTAACATGATAGGTATTTATTTTCCATTCCTTTGTTAATTTTTCATCAAAAAGTAAAACAATAAAAGAAAGTTCGGTTGTCAAAGAAAAATTATTATTTTTACCACGTCTTTGTTAAATTAAAGGTCGAGTACAAAATGATTTTGTTAAATCATAGTAAATAAATAACATAGTGAATATTGGAGATTTAGCTCAGTGGCCAATGGCATCGATATAGCCTGACACTGATCTAATGATCGTGAGTTCAAACCTCACTGGCGCCGATTGCCTTTTTCAGTTAATTAATAATTGAAATTTGGCGAAGGCGTACTCCCTAGATATATTGGTTCTAAAGTCGATTAAAGCCGGTGGTTCCCTCTACTACTAGCCCACACAAGTCCTGGACTTAGGGGATGCTTAATTAAGTAGAATAGTACGAGGTTAAAAACAAACATAAACATAAACATAAACATAATTCTGTCGAAATAACACAGTAATATGTCACTATTGTTTTTATCTGTGTAGAAATAGTGCAAATATAGCAATTAAAAAATTCCTCACAGTTAAATTTAAGTTATATCTTAAGGTTATAATTAAACTTGATTCAATCTACCTGTAGTGTTATCAGTAATAATCTTGTCTTATACTACTTATAATTAAGTATACTTTTCAGCGTTAAATATAAAAAGTTGCATACTATCTAATCGCAAATACCTATAATGAATTTGCGCTAATTTAAATAGAACACAAGCCGCTAAGATATATCGAGGGCTTCGTCTGTAAAGTAAAAAATCTCAATTTCAAGAAAAATTGAATTCGCTTGTTTTTGAATCTTCCTGCATTATTAAAATCTTTATTGGCACAATTTTTAGGTCGTATTCTTGATGCTCAGAACGTAAAAAAATCTCTTTAACTGCAATTTTCTCGAAAACGGTTGGTTCTACGGTCCTACTAAGAGTAACATTTTATGTATTTTAAACTAAAGAATTATATTTAATTGAAAAAATGTAAAATAACTACGGATAAAAAAGTTTGGAGCAAAAAAGTGACATCACCACCCATTTTGCACGTCCCGGGTTAAAATTACCAAATAAAAATTATAAAACATAGTCTATTTATTTATTTTTTCCTTGAGTTCTGGAACACCCTGTATACATGTAGTGTGAAAAATAGATAATTGACATAAAAAATTAAAGAAATAGAAAATATCAAACATATTTCAAGCTATTGAGTTAAGAATATAATAACACCCTGTAGATAAAAAATATACATGGCGTAATTAGAAATTTCTTATCTGGTAGGTATTTTCTTGTACAAAAACCGCTTGACTGAAATAGGGTTTTAATTAAAGTACTTAATTAGGCACGTTGTCTTATCTGCGTGGAATTCTGCGTTCATTAGTTATCCTATCAGTTACTACTGAAATAATTAATTGCAGGGATATTGGTCCAAAATTTAGATTACAAACCAAAAAAACGGGTACCTTTACTAGACGGGTGGAAAAATGAGGAAGTTTAACAAATAAGATATCAAATTGACTTCACTTTTCCTGTATTTTTGGGACAATATCCTTTCGTTTTTTCTTTGTTGATTTATCGGATTGTTTTTCTAGCCGCACCATTATCAGTAATTTATTAAAAGAATAATTTGAAATTAATTTTACCTATGATTGTCAAAATATGACATATAATTAAAAATGTAAAAATATATTAACGTTTAAAATTATAAAAATTAATCTCGGAAACTAATAGTACTATAGTACATTTTTATCGTATACGATTAAAATGAATACATATGTTTTCGCAGGAAATTAAACATTATTTTCATTCATCCAAAAAAAAAAATATCCTATTATAAATAATAAGTGAGATATCGCTAAAAATTTTAGTGTTTGTCTATTTTGCCCCCTTATCCTACGACAATGTTAACCATATTTGATGTGACGCAAACAGAAAAGGTCCTGAATCGCTTGGTAATAGTATACTACATACCGAGGCGGAAACTGTTTCCTTTGCTGAGGGAAATTTAGCAAACCGAGGAGCGTAGTGTAGCTCCAAGGTTTGCTAACTCCCAAAGGACAAACGAAATGTTGAACAAAGGTTTGTATACTACTATACCTGTTTTATTTATAATTGATTTACCTTTCTTCTCACTACAAAAACTGTTTGAATTTTGACGCCATATTGAAAAGTTTAGTTGCAGTGAAGTTTGTTATAAATGTTGCTTCTTGAATAAAGAATAATAAATAGAAATCAATAAAATAAACTTTGTTATTTGTTAACTAATATTCTTAAAACATTTATATTTATTCAATATTAATTAAGTAATAGATTAAATTGTTTTCATCTAAAAGCTAGTAGAAACGCCTATTTCGTTATTTTAGCGATAGAGGGTAGTACCTGTTTTTGTTTTTGAGATATGATTAAGTTAATAAATAAACTATTTATTTATAGTTTTCCATGTAAAATACGAAGAAAAACAGAAAATTTAGGGGTACACCAAAGAAATACGACAAATTAATTATTGAACACCAAGGTAATTCAAGAATTTTAGTTTATCTTACTTTAAAACTATTTTTGGTTATTTGTTATTTCAAATTAGGTACCTTAATGCATTTTTCTTTTTAACTGAAGTTTATCAGTTAATTAAAAAGCACTTTTTCGAGGTTCGCGTACGATTTTTCCTACGACCTAACACCTAAACATCCAAAAAACGCAAAATTTCATCTTAAAATTAGTTTGTCAATTTGAGGTTATGTGTTTGACGTTTACTAACTTTCTGACAGCAGATATGCAAAATCAGGTAACTGCCACTTCCCAACCGTTGTTTTTTTTTAACCGTGATTATTTAAAATTAAAAAGTGCGTCGTTTTATATTTTTTAGGCGCGACATGGCATTTTCTTTTTCTTTTTTAGTAGCCATTTAACGTTAACCATCCAAACTTAGCGTAAGTTACCAATTTGTCTACTTTTGCAGAGATTTATTGAACGTACCCATTTATCCTTGTTTTCTAGATACATTTTTTAATAGTATTTATCTAAGACAGGTCGTGTCTTAGGCCTTATAAAATATTCAAATCCAATTCTCTTATGTTTTATTTATTCATAACATTATTTTTACAGAAGTATTGCCTTAGGAGCCTTCCTGCGGGAAATAAGGAAACAAGAGCACGTTTAGACATTAAAGTTACCTGAAACTGATAATTCAGGATTTTCATGATTGTTTATTAGCAAAAGCTTTGCTATTCCATTTATTCTTTTATTTTTCTACAGAAAACATTTTCTTTCTTTAGCTAAATTAGTTTAAATGAATTTAAGGGAATTTAAATAAAACTAAAGTCAAATTTACAGGTATTCGGACTGACGTAATCACAAATTAGTTTTGCATAATATGATATAACCATTTTACTATGGCAATTTTTATAACGGATCAACCACAACAGTATATAATCATACCTATAAAGAATGTCGTATTGAAACGTATTAAAACACATTTAAACGATTCCAAATTCGTATTAAAAATTTACTTTTAATTTGGAATCGTCTCCATGTGTTTCAATACGTTTCAATATGACATTTTTTATAGGGATGCATGTTACGCATGAAGTGTAAAATACGACAATAATTTGGAATTAGTTTATCCCAGTAGCCGTGAGTTTGACTCTATCATCAATGTGAGTAGTGAACTAGCCAATGAAACAAAAAACTCGAACTCAAAAATTATGTTTCCCTGTGTAATAAAAGGGTTTTATTAATGCATTAATGTTTTAAGCTTAACTCATAGGGGTTATTTTTATTCAACGTTTATTTTCTCTAGTAATTATTTTCTACTGCTATTATTCTGAAAATTTAGTTAGAGTAGAAGTGACATAAGCCACATTAATCCTATTTAAAAAAAATCCACTTTGATTTTGGCGAGATTCTGAACTCAGGTATTATTTTCTTTAGATGATATTTCAGTAAATAATGATGTGACAGTCGAAATAAGAAAGGGAAGGTTTTCTTTTTTTTATAACTTTATTAGCCATAATTTAAATCAAACGGGCTCGGAGAAAAAGGGCATTAGCTTCAATTTTGTGTGGCTCTTACCTTTTTTACTGTAAATGTACCAAATATTTTAATTGGAGTTTATACTAAACTATATTTTTTTAGGGGAATCACCCTTGTCCTCCATTAAATTACAACAGTTAAATTTACATTACTTCAAGTATTATTAATACTGTATTAACACTAGATGAAAAGTTGCAAGATGAAAAAGGGAGTTCTGAAACAACATTAATCCATTATAATTATAATCTTTTTTAATACAAAGATAGACGGAGAGACGGGCAAAATTAAAGTTATTCATAATTCGATAAAAACATTTTCACTAGGTGAAAATATTTAAACTGGGGTAATTGTTGCCGATTTTTGAAAACCATTATGTAAATACTTTTCTAGCAAGCACCTAGTTCTGCGGAGAAGATAATACTTTAGTAAATTAAATTTACTACAGTTAAATTATGGTATTGCTAGACATCTATGCAATAATTCCAGTAAACAATACGCTATAATAATAACAATTAAACAAACTTCTATTATTTCAAATAATAATTTAATTCAAGTGTTTGTTGTCATTGTTTTCACACAAAGTAGAACTTCTGGAAATCCTTGATAAAGTAAAAGAGAACTAACTTTTTATTAAAAAAAAAAAGAAACCAGGAAAATGGTAAAACATGTCACATCTATTTTTCTGGTTAGTGCAACCACAATTCTGTATCAAACTAATTCTACACCAAGTACTGATACTAACAAAACCAAGTGTTTAATTTAAAAAGCAAAGCGCTTTTTTCCGAGGTTGCCAAGCCACACATGAGCGGTGTTGCCAATAAGGATTAAACTTTTCTTAAAATGTAAGAATAAAATATTTCTTACTGACACTTCGCAAAAAGTAAGGTTAACTATCAAAGGATTTGACAGAGTTTCAAATGTAGTACGTTTTATTAAATCAGTTTAAAAATGCTTCATTCCAATTGGTTGGATCTTTTACAGAATGTAGCAATAAAACGAAATAATTGACGCAGTCGATAAAAAAAATTATATTGTTTTGCTTTTTTTTACCCTTCTGTAGTTTTCGGACTACGCTAATTCTACAGACTAGTAAAAAAAGCTTTACTTTTCCTCTGAGGGAAACATACTATTTTTTCTTCAAGCGTCCAAAATATTATTTTTTATATTAATTTTTGCATTTAATTTATTCAATAATAAAGTACGTTTTTTTATTAAAATAGGCCAACACTTTCGGAATAAACTTAAACCTTAGCCCATTTTAAAATTTTTTCCTTTCACACAAAGTTTTTGCACAGAATCTCGAGTCAACGATCCATTTACATAATAAAGAAACAACTGTGAAGTATGGCAGTCATCAAAATCAATGAGTGCTGCGGTTTAGCTAACTATTTTTTTTACGGCGTACAGAAATAAACTCATGAGTTCCATTTTTTTACTGTAAAAAATGAACATTTTAGTACGCTTGAAGAAAAAAATAATTTTACGACGCGTCTTTCTCATGGCATTAGACGTTATTGACTACTTTAGGGTGCCCAGTCAAAATTAAAAAATGGATTTTTTAGGGTCCCATCCGTTACAAATGTACATTTAGGTCAAATAGCAACCCTCAATTGTTTTCAGATTTTTAAAACCCGGCGGTTTTTTGAGAGAGAAAACCTTTTTATACAAAATTTTGGTAAAAATAAATTTTTTAATCAAGGTTTTATCTTACAAGAAAATAGATTCTTAATAATGATTATTTGGTTTATTTTTTGAATGAGTGGACTAAGTGGTTAGCTTATAACCCTTGCCCCTCTTTTTAAGATTAAAAAATAGCAGTTGTAAATTTAAATTTGTGAAGTGGGGGAATTGAATTACTTCATTTTAAAAACTCAATTATAAAATGTTTATCCGGCAATTATTTAGGTACACTTTTTTAATGTATCTACTTAGACAAAATTATCTTTATTAAAGTCAAGATATCCTTTTACTAACAACATTAACCGTCTAATTTTCTGAGTGCTGCAAAATTGTGTTATTAATATAACTTTGCAACGTTATACTTAATAAGGATATTACTTTTTAAATAGGGTACAAATTTCAAATTTGTTTTTTGTACACATCTGTAGAAGAGCTTTGTATAAAAATGTTCATTATTTTAACTTCCTAAAAAAATTTAAATAATTTTGTCGTAGAATTTGCGCAAGCTAATGTTTTTAAAAAGCAATTATTTTCATCTGCGTTTAGACCTTATTATCTATTGTATCTCTAAAATGTAAATGGATGCAAGAATATAAATGATATCTACACAAAGATAAATTACTTTTAAACTGAGTATATACCACTAATTCTGTTTAAATTTAGCAGAACATAATATCGCCGGCTTACAAGTAAAAGGCACTAAGTCACTTTTTTGCAAAAATGGGATTTTAATGGCACTGTAATTATTTTTTGATGATCTATGTATAGGTAAACCGAACTAACTTCTAGGTGGACTGCCAAGGAGGTACCCACTATACAAAACGCACCAATTTGATTTTGATTAAAATTTTATCTGGTAATAGGCACTAAGTCACTTAGTGCACTTAGTGCGTTTTACTTGTAGATTATTTCAAATGTTTTTGCACCAAGCGACTTTCTAAAAAGAGTTAATTTATAAAAATATGATTGCTTGAATCATTTATATGATACAATATCGCGTTATTTATTGTACCGACAAACGAATTCAAATTTTGCTATGTTAAAGTTGATGGAATAGAGACAGAACAGAAATAACAAGAATATAAAAAAAAACTAAAGTTCGCGGCAAGTTCAGAAAACAGCCCTTAGAAATGCGCCGTGAAGTGTTTTTTCATTATTTATGATTATTGACTTTAGGAGATGCTTCTTTGCCGGCTCAGCCGATGGCCTCTGAAAACTGTCTTAGTTCGTGCATATTAAGCAGTTTCATATAATTAATACTAATTAATTATTATTATTAATTTTGGAAACGTTCTTTAAACAATCAAAAAGTCCAAACCCTTCTTTTAAAAATCTAGTTTTTGAAAATTTATGTAAATATGTTGTTTTCTACTTTATAGTTATACATTACCTTTAATCAATAGAAGGGTTTTAATTTTAAATAGTTGTTTTTTATATTATTTTATTGACTTAGTGCTCTTTACTTGTAAGCCGACGTCGTGGGCCTACAAGTAAAAGGCACTAAGTCCATGTAATTTTTCAAATTTAGTTGAATTAAACTACTTTAATTTTTTTTGTACACTGAGAATTCGTTGTAGTAAACACTAAACGTTTTTGCGTATATGGTACCCTACGAGGGTACCAGTGCAAAAACTTTTTTAGTATTTACTGCAATAACGAGTTCTGAGTGTACATAGAAAAAAAAAAGGATGCTTTGAACGAAAGGTGGGGATCTTAATTCAAAAATCTGTGCTTTTCAATCAAGGAAATTGACTTTGGTTTAAAGAAATGTTAACCTTGAAACAAGATAATGTAGTTTTGAATGTATCGAAAGACACGTGTCCTTGGTTCACAGAATCCTTTTTTTTATATTAGTTTTTAAAGGAATTTCTCTAGGTAAGGTCTCCATTCCAGCAACTGATGACCTGGAAATACATGTATGTGTATTTTCTTTAAACTTTGCCAAAACTTAATATTTGTGAGAAAATTAATTAAAATTACTTGTTTAGTAAGGAGATCATATATCAAAGTAGACTGATATAGCAGTAAAGTTTTACTAACGATGGAGTTCCTTCCTGCCAGACATCGAAAATATCGTCCATCATTTCCGAAGACTCTATTTTGCCATTTATAGAAAATATAAACTGAACCTTTATAAAATGTGATAAATGTAACGAAAATTGGAAATCTATTTTTATCTAGATTTTGTTTGTTTTTATCCATCCAACAAATAATGTGTTTTCCAAAACAACATCTCATATTTATCTCTTTTAAATATACAGAGCGGTCCAAAAGTCACCCCCCCCCGCTTAACTTTTGAACCAGTTGAGATATCGACTTCAAATTTGGAACTTTTAAATAAGACAACTTAAACTATCTTTTAGCATATATTTAATACTTTCAGCTCTTAAAATGTGGGCAGGGGGGCATGGGGGCACATTTTTTTAAATGGAAAGGGGGGTCGTGTAATTCATCATTTTAAAGCTTATAAAATACTCCATTTAACTTCATATTTTTAAATTAAAAAAAAATGGGTTTAAAATGGGGTTGAAAATGGGTATTAATGTCAAAATTCCTCTAAAAAAAAAACAAATAATTTTTTAAAAATGCCTAATTTCATCATAAAAAAATGTTAATTATACTTTTAAACTAATTTTAGTTGACATAAATAAAAAATTGAGATATAGACTTCAAATTTGAAACTTTTAAATAAGACAACTTAAACTATCTTTTAGCATATATTTAATACTTTCAGCTCTTAAAATGTGGGCAGGGGGGCATGGGGGCACATTTTTTTAAATGGAAAGGGGGGTCGTGTAATAAATCATTTTTAAAATTGAAAAATCAAAACCTTAAAAAACATTTTTAAAAAAATTAAAAATGTTAGTTTAAATAGAGAATTTTATAAGCTTTAAAATGATGTGTCACACGACCCCCTTTTCCATTTATAAAAATAAACCCCCAAGCCCCCCTGCCCACATTTTAAGAGCTGAAAATATCATATATATGCTAAAAGATAGCTTAAGTTGTCTTATTTAAGAGTTCCAAATTTGAAGTCGATATCTCAACTCGTTCAAAAGTTAAAAGGGGGGTGACTTTTGGACCGCACTGTATGTTGATAAAAAGTCTAAAATATTAAAAATTTATTGTCGAGTTAAAGGTTTCCTAGTTGAAGGTTCAACCGGAACTATCCGGAATTGCCTTTTTACATCGGAACTACTAAAACTGGCATTTATTGAAATCGTCGCCGACATTTATGACCATTTTTTTTCCATTTTTCGACGTTTTAGACCTTCAGGCCGAGTCAAATATTATTATATTATTCTAGCGCAGGCGCTGTGTATAATATAATAATAAAATTTTCATTTATTTTTGCTAAATATAGATACGAAATTGTAGGACAATTAGTATTTATAGGACATAGCAAACGTTATTAGTACTTGAAACTTTCATGTTTCCTTATAGTTAAACTGACTTGACAGGAAACTCAATATATACATGCTTTAGGAAAGACGCATAAATGAAACAGAAATAAAACACTGAATAAAATAATAATTTAATGTTCAAAATGCAAAATTTCTTTAGTTCCGTTTATTTAGGAATTTAAGCTACGACTTTTTTATTTTATTATACGAACTGCAAGTAATAATAATTTTATATTTTACTTAATGAATTAAAAATTTAAAATATACACTAAAAAAATTTTTCATTTCTTTTGAGATTTCGTATTTTCTACAGAAATTTTCATTGTAATTTTGATACTAAATTTTATTTGTAAATACATGTTTGTTATTTATATCGCCACCATTGGTATTTTATACTTTACTTGTGATAATAAATACTAAAATATATATATTATATACAATATGTTGTCATACTACCACATCAAAACGTGCTGGTACATTTGGATGCCCACGCAACATGTGTTTATTAACACTAGCATGTTATAGAAAAAATTACTGTAACATTTGGTAAAGCATATCACACTTATAGTATGGTATACTTTGAGCTGTTATTAAGTTGTATTACTGATCTAGTTGAAAGTACGTTCAGTATTTAGAAAAATTACCAATCGGTAAATAAACCAAAATTTTGATTAGTAATAATATAAAGATTGCAACCACACACGATTACACACTCACAAAATAATCGATCCTTTGTTTACTTCCCTCTGTATTATTACTAATCAAATTTTGGTATTATTTACCGATTGTTATTTTACTAAATACTGTAGCATACTTTAAACTATATCAATAACACAACAACTACAACTTAAAGTATACCAAACTATAACTGAGATATAATTTACTATATGTTACAGTATTAATAAACACATGTTGCGTGGGGATCCAAATGTACCAGCAGGTCTCTATGTTAGTATGACAACATTTTGTATACAATACACATATTGCAGTATTTAATATCACAAGTAAAGTATCAAATACGAATGGTGGCGATATAAATAAAAAATATGTATTAACAAATAACATTTAGTATTAAAACTACAACGTAACTATAAAATTTAGGACTTGACTTAAACAAGAGTTTTTTTATTTAAGGGCCTACTTGCGACACTTGTATACTACAATAAATTTATAGTGACGAACAGTAGAAAAAAGATGCCCTTATAATTTTGATTACTTTATTATAAGGGTACACTAAAGTCTGTTTCATCAAGCAATATAGTAAATTAGAAATCGCACAGTGAATATTTTTAAAACAGATTCGAATATTGGATGTGCGAATATACTGCGTAGTTTATTTTATAAAACTTTCTATACACAAACATATACTATTCAAACCTGTTGTAAAAATATTTACTGAGCGATTTGTAATTTACTCTCTTGCTTGATGAAACAGATCATAGAATAAATATTTTCTCAAAGGCAAATTGGTTCCTATCACAAATTTGAAAATAAATTATTGGTTTCTAAATTTGGTCCAGTATTTTACATCATGCGTTTCAAGCATATAATAGATAACGTGTTACACACCTACATGGGAAAAGGTACCGACATAATAAATTTTCTATCCATAGGCGCCGATGCATTAAAGTGTATATTTTTAACTTTTTTAATCTCCTAACACTAAATAACGCCCATGAGCATATACCACTTTGAAAACATATCTAATGCAGAATACCGCAATAACATACTACTACACGGAAAGAAATTAGTGGGCTCTGCGCTATACATTATAAGATATTTGGTAACAGTGGCAAATTATAGTGATTTAAGCTATAGATTATAAGGGACACAATAACTAATAATGTTAAAAATAAATTGGAAAAATATATAAATATATATTACAGACACGATTATATTTATTACAGGCACTATTATAAATTTACAGAAATTTTATTATATTATAAAAATTATTAGCACGGACAATAATTAAATCTATTTAAGCTATAAATGCCATACTATTTGTTATATTTTATTATTCACTAAACAATTAAAGTATTTCATATAAATTTTTACACTGACTGCCATAATTGTAAGAGAAAGCCTTGTATTTATATAATAAGCGATTATAATTTGCTTGGTATGTGTGTTATAGCGCTCCTAGCTATAATTTTTTTTTCCGTGTATTACAGTAATAGTAGGTGTATCTGTATAGTACTATGGAGTACTATACTGCCCTGTTAAAGTAAAGGGCAGTAACTAACACTTGTCACATAGCGGCGTTTTCACGTCAACCCTGGGGTAATATTTTGAAAACGCTGCTATTGACCAATGTCACTTAATGCCCTTTACTTTATCAGGCAGTATACTACATTGTTATATATCCATTAAAAAAATGTCTTTTAAATACAGGAAAGAATTCAAAGGAGTCAATTTTATATACACGTAGTAGATAAGTAAAACTAAAGACAACTTGTCCTGAAAAAACGCTTTTAATTTAATTATTGGTAGGCAACTTCATTTACAATATCCACAAGCACTGTTAAAAGTAAATTGAATATACAGTTACAAATGGATATGAAGCTAGGAAGTTATTATCCTATATAACTGTACTTTAGTTTTTGTTAAAAAAACCCAATATTTCATGTCCGTTCTTAATCTTAAAGTATGTGACTTTAAAACTATAGTATTTGTAACAAGAATTAAAGTACATTTGTATAGGATCATAACTTCCTATCCATTTGTAACTAAATATTCAGTTACAAATGGATAGGAAGTTATGATCCTATATATCTATATATATACAATATATATAAGCGGCTTTGTCCTGACTGACTGACTGACAGAAACAACGCCCAGCCTAAGCCCCTTGACCTAGAAACTTGAAATTTGGACAGTTTGTTCCTTTTACGCTGTAAGCACCCACGATTTGTCGAAATTCAAACCCTACGGGGGTGAAACGGGGGTTTAAAGGTTTTTTAAAGAGAGAACTAATTTACGTTTTTAACTAATATGTTCGAAGAACGGGCTTTACGGCTATCTCTATATATATATAAAGGCTTACATCAAGCCGCAACGGGACTTCCTTATTGTTTTGAAGTATACCGCAACAGTAAACTTGATGGATTTTAGTGTCTCGATTCCTACGCTAGTTTGAATATAAATAAACATACTAGTTTAAATATAAATAAACATACCTACGAAATTTCACAATGATATCTTTTTCTTTCTGTATAAAGACCACTTTACAAGGAGCAATTTGTACGCAAGTTTGATGCTATGCAAGTTTGCTGCCAGATATAGCACGAGGACAATTGGACATTGATTTGCCTTTTCACGGAGCAAGTTGTACGCAAGTTTGGTGCTATATATTGCAAGGTAAACAGTGCTGGCAACCAGACAATTTTGAAGTGTCTCTGCGTTTGTTGACAAAAACATAACCTAGCATTTGCTTTTTTAAGGAAGTTTTTTAGTTAGACAGACCGACCTATTATTAATAATAATAACATGTGCAGTTGCTACTATATTAGTAAAATGAAATCGATTTGGTAACTTTTTTTCCAGGTTGGTACCACTAAAATAACCATAAAACTTGCGTGAAAATCGCCTAAAAATAGGACATGTTCTAAATAATTTGATAGCACGAAAATGGCCTCAAACTTGCCTAAAGGCATGCGCGCAGTGACTGAATCATTCTTGCAACAAACTTGCATAGCATCAAACTTGCGCACAAATTGCTCCGTGTAAAGTGGTCTTAAAAAAATGGTTAAAAAAAATTTGAGGGTAGAAAGACCCCTTAAGGGCTCTTGCACACAAATTAGTTTTAAAAAAACTTTTTCAGTGTAGACATTTTAAATATTCTGTTACTATTCTGGTATAAAATTCTGATTTAATATGAAATAACTCTTATAAAAACATGAATTAATTAAACATAGGAAAATGTTTGTGCAGATATAACATTCTCATTTAAACATAAATATTAATTAACTGTTAATAAATAATTAAAATTAATTAATGTTGTCTTTCAAGCTTACCGGTACTGAATATTAAATAAATATCTAGTAGTTAATTGTCTGAAATAGGAATTAATTTGTGAAGTATTTGTGATACTTGTGTTAGATACTTGTTGCAAGAATAAAAATACTTGATACACAGAAAAAAGGGATTCCTTAAATCAAGGACAGGTGTCTTTAGATAAGTTCAAAGCTATATTCTCTTGTTTCAAGGCTAGCATTTCTTAGAAACAACATCAATGTCGTTGAATGAAAGACAGGGGTTTTTAAGTAAAGATTCGCTCTCTTCATTCAAGGACATTGACTTTGATTTAAAGCCGTGATTACTAGGCCTATTAATTACGGGTCTGTAAAAATAAACCGTTTACAATTTAAAACGACCTTGGATAAAGAACAGAATTCTACTCGCGTATAATAACTAATAATCATTCGGGTGATTAGGTCAGAACTTTTTTTTACTGAGTTCGACTCAGAATGGTCTAAAAAACGTGGTCAAATATTTTGAATTTTTGGCGAAGATTTCAATACATCGGCACTCTTAGTAGCACTAGGTGCCGATGTAAATGAATCCTAAAATTATTGCAAAATTTAAAAAAGTTAATTTGATTTATCGAGGAAAAAACTTAAATCTGTATTTATTTTGTTCCTCTTGAGGTTTTTTAAAGTATAATTATTATTCTTTTTAATACTTATTAATAAACTTATATTGAAAGCTAGTTTTTTTTTGTTTTACGAAATATATTCGTCTCTGAAGTTTATTGTACCTCCTTTTTAGAATTTCTGTATTTCACAATTTATTTATTAATTAAATAAACTTTGTTGGTAAACGTAGGAAGATTGTAAACAATAAAATATATTTATTTAATAATTACAGGGTTATATATCTTTCAAATATAAATTTGTCAAACGCTCCTTTAAGAGGTATGGTAATTACGGTTATTTGTTCATTAAATTATTAAAATTCCATGAATGATTATAGTATATTTTACTAGATTCACGCAAACTGGTAAATATTATTTTATGTAGGAGGACGTGTAAATTATAGAAAATTTAATATATTATCAGAATTACTTAAACACATAAACTGAGATTATTTTAAAAATAATTACCTTTTAAGGGGATACCTTTTTTGCAAAGTTTTGGGTAAAGCTTGCTAGAAACGTGATGCAAGATATCTTTACAATAAAAATTGGAGTTAACATCTAGAAAACGCGTTTTACCATATTCCAAGATATTTTTTTTAAATTTAACTTTTTTTTTACTGAAAAAATGCCACTATATATTTCTAAAAATAGCACATTTTTTTTTAATTGTAGAAAGGTAGGTTACATTTTTTACCGAACAGTACCTAGACTAAGAAAAAAAAAACAGATTCCTTCAGTTAAATAAATAAAACATTTACTCAAACCAATGATACTTTTGGTAAGGTGGCTGAGCCAATTATTGACATGTTAAGACATTTTATATTTAACTGCAGAAGTTTCAAAAAAAATATTATTGCTTTTTAAAAAAGATTGCATACTGGAAAAACAATCGGCAAGAGACTGTATTATTTATACCAATAACTTATAGTTTCTTTAGGTGAGTACGAGTACGAGAATTTTTACTTAAATAATTTTAATTTTTCCTAAAACTGGGAAGAAATCAATTATTTTGTAGATTAAATCATTATTTTGGACAAGTTTTATAGGTACGATGTTAGTACTATTTAACCTTTTAGGTGTTGGATTTGTTGATAAAAAACAAAATGAAAAAAAAAATAAAAACTCAGGAATTATTTGTTATCGTAAACCCGACAACATCGCATTATTCTTGAGCTAAATGTAACTATCATACTGAAAAAAAGCAATATTTTTTGTTTATTTACAAAACCAACATAAATACGTTTAGGTAGAATGTATAATAAAAACACTGTACAATAATTATTAAATATATTTATTTTTAAATAAATATATTTAATTAATATAAAAAGTTAAAAGTCTATGCGTAACTTTTTCATAATCTAGTTTTAAATCATGTCATGGAAATAAACTAATTTAATATGTTGAAAGCCAGATTAAAATATGCGATACCCTCCTTTGATCATTCAAATGTATCTAAATGTTGGCAAGCAAAAAAAAATAGCCTAAAATAACGCTCTACCTCTGCTCCCTAAAGGGTTAAGACAAATTTGACCATTCAAATGTATCTAAATGTTGGCAAGCACTACTACATTGCATTAAACTTATAATATGTTTTCAGGTAAGCAAAAGAACACACACAAGTCATACATCCTCAGACTGAAGTTTCTTATTCCCTTAAGAAGCTTAAATGTATAAAAATACAAAATTATTTTACAATCTGCAAACGTCTTGAATAATTTGAAATCTTGTCACGCATCTGACATAATTTTTAACGACTTTCACAAAAATTTTTAAAGCAAATGCAGAAATTAAATGGCAAAAATGTACAGTATGTGACGTTTCATGGAAAAAAGAACCTTAGAATAAAAAAAATACTTATAATTAAGAGCACTTTATAAAACATATACTCTAATACTCTTTAATATTAAAAACATTTGGTTTTTTCTCAAAAACACTCGAGATGCAAATTTCGCAGAGGCTAAATAGCATCTTTTGAGTTGGAAATGTTTTATTTTCTTATTAGGTTAGAAATATACTATTTGGATATTTGCAAAGCAATCTTTTGCGATCTAACGAAAGTATTTGATTGCAATGATCACCCCATACTTTTAAACAGAGAAGAAACTGGTTTTCAAGTTACCTTCAGAGCTTAGGCAGATGGATATTGTACCATAAATATAAAACCGAAAACTTTTGAAAGCATCCCAGCCTAGTAAAGAATTAATTTTTTCCTACGACCTAGTTAGCAGTTAGTGCCTATTTTCCATCCGTTGCCTGTGAAAACGGTTGGGAAGTAACAGTCAGCTGATTTTACATATCTGCTGTCAGAAAATTAGTAAACGTCAAACACATAACCTCAAATTGACAAACTAATTTTAAGATAATTTATGCGTTTTTTTGATGTTTAGGGGTTAGGTCGTAGGAAAAATAGTATACGCACCTTGAAGCAAACAATTTCAGCGCCTCGTAAAAAAATAAGCACTCTTGTGAACAGAAAACTAGGTTCGGTGCGTAATATACTATTACTTTATTATAATTACTACTTTATTTAGTCCATTATTTAAGTTTAAGAATATTTTTTTTAATATAAGTATCGCAAAAATTCATATTAACTTAGTTTAAGTGAAAATCCCTTTTTCTGTGAAATATCACTTATACGTTCCGAATCTCAGATAACTGTTGCCTGCCTACTTGCCTAGTTGCAAATATAAAAAAATCTGCAAAATTTGACCTAACATGTATTGTTTAAGACCTCGTTAAACCATCAAGCAACTTGATTGTATCAAAATGTGGCAGAAATTTGAATTTTTATGTTTTAAAAAATAAAAAATACATAATAAATCATGTAGGCCAAGTATATTTACATCGGCACTTAGTGCTACTAAGAGTGCCGATGTATTGAAATCTTTGCCGAAAAGTCAAAATCTTTGACCATATTTTTTTCACATTTCCCGACGTTTTAGACCTTTCGAGAGTCGAAATCAGTAAAATAAATTTCGTCCGTATGTCTCTGTCTGTCTGTCTGTAAACTCGATAACTCCATTTCTAAATAAGATATTTTCAAAAACTTATATTTTAAATAAAAGCTGTTTTTAAGCCCTTTAAAAAGTGCTATATACAGTTTTTTGCTAGAAATACACTTTCAAACTTTAATAAATTATGATTGCCTATTCACGTGATCACACAAGTTTCCTTTTCATAACGTTTCAAATTAGTGCCTAGTGCCGATGTTTGGACAAGGTGCTTGCAACTGTTCAGCTGGTTTATTATACAAAAATGTCATCTTGTTTTAACTTTTGAATACTTATTATTTTTTATTCAAACAGATTTTTTGATATGAAAAAAAAAATAGAATACGGGATTTATAGAAATCTAAGCAAGTGTAAAGATATCTTATATTTGGTGTGACTTCTAATAAGTATTTGTATTTAAAAGCCAGATTAACAGTTATTTTAAGAATAAAAAATATACAAAAACTACAATATATTTATATATGTCAAGCACAAATCTCAAGGGGTTAACCTCCCAAAGCAATGGTATACATCGAAGAAAGGTTTAAATTCTCTATAGGAAAGTTATTTATTTGAAAAATTTTAGGAAATTGGAAAACAGTTTTTTTTTTTGTATTTACTAGTATTAGAGAGATTTTTTAACAAGTCGGGTCGCAAGATATACAGGTCAAAGATCAAAAAAAACAGTTTTCTTATAAATATCTTGTTTCCTTTGCTTCAAATTACATTTGGAGTTATTAGAAAAGCTGTAGAGCATAAAATTTTCTACAAATTGGTCTAAGGCAATATTTTATACAGTTAACCGTTCTCAAGATAGAGCGATTAGCCGTATATTTGATAACGCTAGGTCAACTGTAGAATTCAATACATAGTACAGTTGTATAACCGCACAGTATATGATAACGCTAGGTCAACTGTGGAATCAAATATAACTATAATAAATATAATATTTTTAGTAAATAATTAACTTTATAAACTGTACTATGTATTGAATTTCACAGTTTAACTAGCGTTATCAAATATACGGCTAAGCGCTCTATCTCGAGAACGGTTAATTGTATAAAATATTTCCTTAGATCAATTTGTAGAACACTTTATGCTCTACAATTTTTCTAATTACTACAAATGTAATTTGTAGCAAAATAAACAAGATATTTACGAAAAACCGTTTTTTGCGAACTTTGACATGGAATATCTTGAGACGGGGACACGAGATTCTATTAGACTTTTGAGCTAACTTATGGAATGTCAAAACAAATATTTATAAAAGTTTATAGCTAGTTATCTTTCATTCTGAGGTTAAATCCCTATTTGACTGGACTAGAGCTAGTTCCAATAAATGCCAATAAACACACTGTATTAACAAATATGCTCCTATTTCACATCAATCACTATCTATGCATATCAATCATTTGAAAGATTTATTTTCTAGTTTAGATCCATCAATATACTTCGCATATGGTGCGTCATATCAATGTCTAATTAAATATATCCACATTTCTCCATAATAAATGATATTTAAGTAATCCTTTCTTGCAGAAAAATGCTTTTTAAAGAAAATAGATACCTTATGAAGCATTTAGATACTAAGGCATAGAAGCCACAATTGAAAAAGTGTAACCACAACGGTCCTTTTATTTATTGTGAAAAACTAATTTTGCATTATAATATAATAATAATAATAATTATAATAATAATAATAATAATAATAATAATGATAATAATAATAATAATAATAATAATAATAATAATAATAATAATAATTTTTTATATTTTCTTGTAATATTAC
Organism: Brachypterus glaber; assembly: GCA_958510825.1. Classification (NCBI taxonomy): domain Eukaryota; kingdom Metazoa; phylum Arthropoda; class Insecta; order Coleoptera; family Kateretidae; genus Brachypterus; species Brachypterus glaber. The sequence continues at coordinate 8,477,977 of OY294052.1, forward strand.
ATTACGGTTATTTTTATATATTTTTGCTTTGTGCGTCATGTCTTTGAGATCAGTGATCTCAAATCACATACTACCAAAATAAACAGTCCTCGTAAAAAACAATGACTTAAAGCATTGGTATTTTATATAAGAACAGTTCACGGTTTATATCCATGTCTAATCATTGCTTATACATAATATATTATATTAAAAATATATATAATATAATAATTACTTACTGCCGCATTCTGTCAGATGTGGAAAAGTAAACTTGATATAATTACCTGAAACAGAAAAAAAAAAGGATTATTTTAAATGCATTTATTTTAAATTTTTTAATAAATAAAATATATTTTTTTTTAACTAATTTATCCAAAAAGTAATAAAATTCAATAAATCTTCATTTAGATTAACATTTAAAAAATAATTTATATCAACATGTTACTTAGGTCGTAACTGGATGCATTAAGATCTTGATAACATTTAAAAATACATTAACTCACTAGGCGGGCTGTGTCTTAACAATATGTCTTTTGTTAAATTTTACATTAAACATTAATTTTTATATAATAAAGAGTTTTAGTTTTACTGTTAATAAAATATGGCATTAGCTCGGACGTTAGTAAAAAATCAGGATTCAAAGATCAAACAAAGCAAATCATGTCATTAACCAAATTTTATTATCGAAACTATAACAATGTTATAGTATAACATACTAGTATGAAGAACAGCATACTACACACATTTTATTAGTTAACTACAACAGTGACGTCACACTTACTATTCTTAGTAACCATGTACCCCTAGGTGGTTTGCTCGCATAGTAAGTATTTCTATCCTTTTCTATCATATTTCTGTCCTTTCCGAATCATATTTTTTCGACAAAGAAGAGGTTAGTGTTTTTGTGCAAGCCGGACTTATGAACAAGATTGTTTTGCCACTTTTGCAAGAATCTCGGCAAGAAGGAATTCTATTGATATTATTTTAAACAATCATCAGATATCATTCTTGGATAATATAGATACGATAAACGAGTCAAATAAAAGTAAGTAATTTATAAGCTTTATGCAAAAATGTTCTTGTAAAGTTAGGACAAGCCTAATTTTTTCCTTGTAGACCTCATTTTTGGTTCTCAATTTCAAATATCGCAAAATAAACAACTCAATCAACTTTTTAACCTCGAAAAAGATTTTACTTTTACTTTACCAACTAACTATGACGTCATTTAAACAACAAGTTACCTAAGGACACCAATTGATGTCCTTAGATAAAAATTACTAATTAAGAAATGCTACAGCAAAGCTGTAGCTGGAAGTTTCATTCTTGATGTTTAATTTACAATCAAACTATAGCAAAACAAAAACTATATATGATAAAATATCTAGGTTAAGCATAGGGGTAAAAAATTACTTCCTTACTTTCCAAACCTATTATATTATATGGAAATTGTAAATAAACTTTTGGTTACGAAGGTATTCGAAAACAGGTAGTGTAGACGGCAGGGGTCGTAACTTACTCGTAAACTAAGTTTTGTATCTAAAAGGCAGACAAGCGACTAAAAACTAGCACGTGCAACAAAGGATAAGTCTGAGATCCATTTAATTTTTAAAAATAGCTAAAAAATTTTAATGATAGAGAGTTTGTTGTTTCCTCTTGTTTAGGGTTAAAAATGCTAAAATTAAATGAAACATGGTGAATTATTCTTCACAATGTAACAAAATATACACTGAAAAAGCATATTTTAAATAAATACATGTCGAATTTGAAGAAATAAAAACATTTCTTTGTAAAGTTTTTTTTTGTTTTCTTTTGGATCAAATTATGAACTAAATTGGTAATTTACATAAACTTTGGACCAAAAGAAAATTGTAAACCCTTTATAAAGAAATGTTCAAACCTAACAAAAATAGTGATTATTTGATATACGAGTATTTGGCCTTTTGATCAAGTCTGACCAGTTTGTTTCAAATCTTATACTTATTATAGCTAAAACCAATTCGCAAGAGAATGTAGCACTGATATCAAGAACTGGGTCTCTATTCTTGACCATTAGCAAAAATAATTCGCATACGCAGTTGCTATGATAAACCAATCAGATACTAGTTATCGTACATCAGCGTATGCGAATTATTTTTTCGAATGATCACAACGAAAGCTGCTGGTCGTTTCTATGGGCATGTGATGATTTTTACTGAAATGAATTATGTTTTTCCCAAGAGAAAGTATGATAAAGAATTAATTTGCCTCAAATACACCTCTTTTTTCAGTCTATCAATACTATTCAATTTAAGATTCATAAATAAAATTGTTTAACCAAACTAATCTAAGCAATTTAAATCAAGATTGAAATTAATTTTAAAATGATTATAGGTTAATTGAATTAAAACGCTTTCTGGATGAATGCTTGTCTATTAATATTGATGATCATAAAATGAAAATCAATTTGTTGTAGTTTTAATGTTAAATTTTTTAAAAATTTTTAAACCAAAATAATTCTACTTGAAAAGCGAAACTTAGATAATAGGGGTAAATGTAATTTTAAAAAATAGTTCTTTAAAATTTGGTACTCTTAAAGATAAAATTATCAGTAGTAGGAAAAACGTATGAAAGGGTCAGTTAGAAGAAAGGACCTATTGGTAGATCACGTAGGACTTGAGACCTTACTTAGTTATTTTTGGGACTGGGAGTAAGTAACTCTTTTAAAATTTCCAGGGAATCAGTTTTTTACGATATCATGGAATAGCTCTTTTACTAATGACACTAGATAATTTCTTAACAGCGTTTTAAAGCAAATAGTTACAATTTATCATTGGTCACAGTTTCTCGATGGTCACACTTCAGTGGGTATACCTTACCATAAACAGAATTAAATAGAAGGTAATTTTAAAATTAAGTACAAAATACTCTTTTATAAACGTAGGATGACAATACCATGAGGAAGTAGTTAGTTACAGGTACAATTTTCTTAATTATTCAAATTGTGAAAATTATAGATTTTGTGATCGACTGGTTAAGAGTATTCCCACGACTTTTCTATCAAATTTTAGGCTATAAAACTAACACAGAAAAAAACACAGCAATAAGGAAATTACAGATCCTTACGAAGTAAAAGGAGAGAAGTTTAAGGTAAAAATAACTATAAATGGGTCTCACTCTACGCGTAACTCTACTGCTAGTAACGGCAGACTAATATCTCTACTCTAAATTTCTCTACTCCCTAACATCCCTACTCCATAACATCCCTACTCCATAACAACTCTACTCTGTAACATCCCTACTCCATAACATCTCTACTCCGTAACAACTCTATTCCGCACTATATGCACTCGATTAGCCACTTGTCTTAACTCAAAAAAATAAATGTCATGCTAAGTCACTGTCAAATATGAATTTAGTTTATTAATTACTTACTTATTAGTGCATGTTAAGAGTACGCGGAAAATGTGAATTTTAGAATAATTCGTTTATGATTGTTCTAGATTTAAATTTAAAGATAAACGTTTTTTAGGAAAAAAATAAAATAATCTAGAAGAAGAAGCTTTTTTGTTCTGCAAACCGCTCATTTATTATAAAGTGGCTAATAAAGTGCATATAGTGTGGAGTAGAGTTGTTACGGAGTAGAGATGTTATGGAGTAGGGATGTTACAGAATAGAGTTGTTATGGAGTAGGGATGTTATGGAGTAGGGATGTTAGGGAGTAGAGAAATTTAGAGTAGAGATGTTAGTCTGCCCTAGTAACTACACTGAGAACTCGTTACTCTAGTAAATACTGAATGTTTATGCCTATTTGGAACCCCAGGCAACATTTGTTATTAATTACAAGTTGTTACGGTAAAAAATAACGTTGTTCTGTTATGTTTTACTGTAATGACTTGTAATTAATAACAAATGTTGCCTGGGCTTCCAATTAGGCAAAAACGTTTAGTATTTACTACGATAACAAATTCTTAGTGTAATCATTAACTGTTGTTGTGCTTCTTGCAATTGCAGTTGGTGCTTCTTACAATTGCGGTTTGTGCTTCTTAAAATTGCAGAAAAATAATCCCAAAATAAAGAAAGTCTCCATACACTTTTTCACCAGGTAATGCCGGTGTAATGCCAACGTTATTGGTAGACGTCTTTATATCGTCTTGTAAATTTCAGGACGTCGTATCTCAATTTTTTTCGATTTTGAGATTTTGGACTTAAACGCTTTATATTATCAATTTACATCTAAAAAATAAGTTTCACCTGCTATTTTTTTTAAATAACAAAAATATAAGCAAAATAGTAACGTCGTATCTTAGATGATTATAAATTAATAAATTTTTAAACCTCGTATCTCTTAATTCTAGTTAGCTGGCTATTTTGGAAAGCACTTTTTGCATTTGGCGACGCCTTTTTGACATCTTATGCATGTTAAAACTTTTTGAAGTTTATATGTTTCAATAATTAATAATATTATTATAATAATTAATTATATTTTGTTAAAATATTAATAAAATAACGTTTCAAAGCTCGTATCTTAAAAATATTTATTAATTTTGAGCATCAAAATGTCGTATCTATAAACATTAGGTTTTTATTTGTATTTATTTATTTTATACACAATAAAATGATTTAAGGTAAGTTAATCATTAAAAATGTATTACGTTTATATTAAAAAAGTACATTTTCAATCTATGAATAATGCGAGAAAGAGTTATTTCTAATTCCTGTAAAAATGTCTTTTTTGAGATACGACGTTCTGAAATTTACAAGACGATATTTAATATACAATCTTGGATACAGTATTGTTATTACCAACCACAAGACTATTTCTGTTTATGTTTACCAGATTAGTATGGACTTTCTATGCTTTTGGGAATATACAGTTTTCTAATACTGTGACAATTTTGGTACGTACAAGCTTTAATACTGAAAACCAATGTTTCTATATTTTTCGGACATGCCATTTTGATGAATAAGTTTTTAAATTTTTATTTAATATGGACAAGATATTGGGCCAATGCCTTGCATGGTTGTAAAGAAAAAGACCACTTGAATTGTAGAAAAAAAATGAACTAGTTTTAATTAGTGTCTGGATTAATTAAATTATTGTTAAAATAGGGTACTCATAACAAAGGACCCAAAAAAAAAAGTTTTATGTGCTGGGGTTGAGACCCACCTATTCTTATATATTTTGGGATGCTGAACACAAATCTGCCAAAAAAAACTATTTTATGCGCTCATTTTTGTTTGCTACACTGAAATTGAAGATGGGATTTTCACAATTTTTGACAGCTTTTCCAGTGTAGCAAAACAATAAGGCCATGAGTTGCCCTTTTTACGGCAGTTTCGTGTTCAGCATCCCAAAATACATAAGAATAGGTGGGTCTCAACCCCAGCACCTTCAATTTTTTTTGTGTCTTTAAGAGACTCAACAAAAAAAAAGTTGGCTGTGCTGGCGTTGAGACCCACCTATTTTTATGTATTTTGGGATGCTGAACACAAATCTGCCATAAAAAACTATGTTATGCTCTCATTTTATTGCTCCACTGAAATAATATGTGATTTTTACCATTTTAGACAGTTTTTTCAGTGTAACAAAAAAATGAGCCCATTTTTTTATGACGGATTCTTGTTCTGCATCCCAAAACACATAAGAACAGGTGGGTCTCAATCCCAGCACAGACACTTATTTTGTGGGCCTGTGTAATTACTGTAAATAAATAAATAAATATATTATTTATTAATGAAAATATATACTATTACGGTTAAAGTTGATTTAATGGTAATAAATCTAACAGCAATGCAATTCATAAAACTAAATTTAAAATAGCGTGTAAAAGAGCTTACAATTTATCAAATGGTGCTTTCAAAATGCATTGCAGTGCAAAAAAAAAACACGATTTTGTCACTTGATCAATGGAACGAATTAATAGTACCTACCATTGTTAAGGTAAATTACTCAATTATCGTACTTTATTTTCTATCGGATAAACTATTTAATTATTTATAGGAGCATGGAATAAAAAATAAAAGTAAACACACCTTTTCACACGGATAAAAAAAAAACTTTATTCGTATTTAATAATGTATTGTCCATTCTTAAAGTGGAGTAAAATATTTCAAAAATAAAACAAAAAGTCTTCTCCACAATTTTTTAATTTATATTTTGGCTAAATATGTTTCATCCCTAATTATTGTCGGACATCTTCAGGTCATATACTAAAAATAGTGAATAGAAAGATAATCTAAGTAAAAATATGGGTTAAAATTTAAATAATAACATTTTGAGGTTATGTTTACCTACCTAAAAAAACTGTCAACTGTCAAGTTGCAACATCCGTTGTAAATCATTGAAATAAACGTTCACAAAACAATACTAGACATCATTTGTCGTCATTAACACTAATAAATATGAATTAAAAGAATTTTTAAAAATATATGCATTCTACTGTCAAATTAAAGCGGGTTACTTAAATTTACAGAAATATACCTTATCGAAGAAAATTCAGCCAACCGTACTAGGGTAAAACTACGTAAGTGTTTTAGGTCAGAGTTAGGCTTCAAGTAACAAGCAATCAAATAGAAATGTGCACTCAAATTTGATTTGGACGTTAATACCATTAAAGGTCGATTCAGGCATAATTATCACTAACTTCATTAAACTGAATTAACAAATTAAGAAATTAAGAAAATTAAGAAACATAACCTCAAATTCTATAATAAATTTTCCGTGGTATGCAACAATAAGGTAACTGCGAAATAGATAATAAGCATGTGTAAATACCACTTAATAAGTAAAAAGAAACACATATCTATTGCGTTGGAGGAATATTAATATTTGCAGTTGTTGGATTGTTGGATCTAAAAATCGTGTTTTAAAACCAACTTATTTCCAAAAGAACCTTTTATTTTCTTATGTAACTACTGTGTTTTTCCTTAACACTGAAAATGTACGAATTTTAAAATACAGAGGTGTCGCCATCTTCATTTTTATTTTGATACTTGGATAACGATTGTTTATAAAATTTTGCACTAAAGTTTGTGTATTTCAGAAATTCTTCTTTTTCTATGGTGTGTTTTAAGATTCTATCATTATTTTATGCTATATTTTATCTTTTGTCTTAATTTTTGCATACCACGCAAAATTTATTATAGAATTTAAGGTTATGTTTCTTAATTTTCTTAATTTCTTAATTTCTAAATTCAGTTTAGTGAAGTTAGTGATAATTATGCCTGAATCGACATTAAAATTCGGGTCTTTTGTATGTTTGTTAATTTCTAAAATTTCAAGGATGTCCATTCTTTTTCCTTTGCTGGCTGAATGTATGAGTTTTAAGCCAAACAGCTAACTAGCCATAATTTAAGAAAGTCTTGGTTGAAAAATTCTGGTTTCATAAACCAACAAAAATATTGTGTCATATTTTACTATTTTTGGATGAGGCAAATAGTTGTTTTTCACACTGAAAAAGGAAACAAAGGTAACTATTTTAAATGGTTGGTACATAGGTAAACTTGGTTGCACCAAATAATTATCCCAGTGTTACAATAGCTACAAGGCAAAATTAATAGTTGTAACGTTTATAGTTGGGGTAACCTTTTAGTTTTTTTAGTAGTTAACATTTGTTTTCTGCTCTACAAACATTTTTCTTGGTGTGATTTAAATGTTAAGCGCCAAGTTAATAATTTGCATGTAGATAAATATTTCATTGGAAAATATTAATATTTATTGATAATCTTCTTCCGCTCCTATTTTAAATTATACATGTGGCAGTGATTCATTTGCTTACACCATTTTTATTCATAAATGCATATTTATTTATAACATTGACTTGTTAATTTAATATACCATTAACTGGTAGTTTATTATTTCAAGAGAATTTCTGCAGACAAGTATCAAGTATCCAACTATCATTTTCTTAAGTGCCATACAAATATAGTCAATATTTTTTTATTTACTTATGAAGAAACGTATTAATTTACCCTTATTCTTTACCAAGGGTAAAAAAAATAAACATTGAATCGATTTTTCATATTTTATCATTAAGTGAATATATTTTTCCTGTCATCTCATGGTGAAGTGTTAAAAAAGAAAAAAAAAACATTAATCTTATTTAGCCTCCCCAAAAATTTGATCCTTTAGTATCTATACAATCTCATGCCTGAGAAAAGTATAATACATTACTATACTTTTTTCTTGAATATATAAAAAAACTCGCTTAAAGGTGCATAGATTATAATCAGAATTTCTTAGCAGGGTAATGTAGACTTTATCACGTTTCTATAGTAAAAGTCATACAAGGAGAATATGTTATTTATTTGCTTAACTTTCCGTAAGCATCTTAATCTTTGTAAAAAAAGCATTAAGTTTATTTTTATAATCATAATGTGAAGTATTAAATAATAATGTATTTTTGTACAATAGTTTGATAAAGAAAAAATATACAGATAATCCATCGATTTAGTATACACTTGAATTTTTGCATAACTTTGATTTAACTAACAAGTTGCGACTGGCGCAGAATGATTGATTTCGAGTTCATCCGATAGTAGGTGTATAAATTAAACTTTAAAGTGTATACTAAATAAATTATTTTATTTTATTTATGCATGCATGTGATACTATACAAGTCAGTCATGGAGAGCCCCAAATAAGCCTAAGCTTGTGCTAGGGGCTCTCCATTAATTTTGTGAAAAAAAATAACATTACAGCTAATTTTGGAAAACTTCTAAGTATTCGTTTGTTTCTCATTGCCTCCATTAACGTTCCATAAATATAGCTTCATTGGACATCTAAAGATATTTTCATACATTTAGTAATACTTTTTCCATTCTTTAATAAATTTTACCAAATTTTGAATTTGACATGTGTCAGTAGGACAGTTAATTTAATCTAAATGGATAATATAGTAGATATGCAGAAACTATAAGAAAATTAGAGGATTGGAGAGGAACCGAGAATAAAGTACTACCTGGATAGCTGTATAATTTCAGGTTGATCGACCTTTAATTTTACTAAAAGACCTTTAACACAAATACATCATAAAATATACACATCGCATCATATATTTCATATAATAAAAGTTCGTTTTACTGCGTATATTGTTATACATTGTATATAATTGACTACTTGTATAATAAATGTCCAGTAAATTTACGATGATTAGCGTTAGATGGGTGTGAGGTCACACACTGCACAACTGCAAAATTTTAACATGGTCCTAAGTTTATTTATTTATTTATTTTATTTCTTCGAACTTAATACAAAGTCGTGAAGAGCCTCAAATAAGCTTCAGGCTTGTGCTAGAGGCTCTCCACTATTGTTGATAACAATTAAGTCAAAACAGAGTAGTAGATAATCTTTGCAGCTAATTTTGATAGAAGTCTTTAAGTTTTTTGGTGTTTTCTTCTGATTCTTTTATCTGTACAATGGTCATAGCATTTTTAGATTATTAAGAATTCTTTAACTTACATAACTAAAAACTTGGCATTCATACGGAAAATATAAAATATATGTAGTTAAAAGGGACGTCATTTTTTCAAAATTTCTCAAAGGATCTCTAAGAATATCTGATAAATTTTAAATATCAACCGTCCTTCTTTTACTCAAACTGATGTAAAAAAGTCAACTTTTTCCCTTGCTCTTGTTGCAGACTCTTTTTAGCACACGCAGTTTGCCCAAGATCTGAAATGTCAAAAATTCTAACCCCTTATTTTTTATTCTTTGGCGAATATAAAATTATTTCTTACAATAGTTGTTATATTTATTATTACAATTGTTACAATTATTGTTACTGTGGATCTAATGAAGTAGATTTTACCTACATCTAAGAATATTGTTAAATAATTTGCAGCCATTTTTAAGATATTCTTAGTAAACGAATTGAATTTATAGGTTATATGTTGCTGTTGACAGTTTGTAACAGGGAATAAGTGAGAAAATACTTTCTGATTGAAAACAACTAAGAATTTTGATTTTGGCTTACATAAATAAAAGAACATACCTTACATATAACACAATGTAAAAAATAAAAAATATATATCTCTAGAAAATGTTCGTTCTCTCAGCTTTTTAATAATCCTAAACAAACAAACTTTGTTTTTCATCTTCATTGGACTCGTCAACTTTTCAGCAAACAACAAACAAAAGCGTACGTCTCTTATCTAGTCTTTTTAAAAACTTTGCTAATTTTTCACTGAAGTACATAATTAGCAGTAAAGTACACTTGCGTGTTTTCATTTGGAAAAATACATTATACTAAAAGATTTTCAAGTTTCCGTCTAGACAAAGTACGTTATTGTGTCAAATTAAAGTTCTTCTTTGGAATTTATATTACTTGAAAAACATACTTAATTAGTATTGGATGATTTATTAGACACCTATTAAAAAAAGGAACGTGTTCCTTTGTCAGTAAATACAATGAGGGTAGTCGATAAAGCTTTTTGATCCCATGGAAAAAAATACTTCCCAGTATTTCAAATATAACTAAAATCGAACAAACACATAATGGAAAATCTCACAAAAGAAATCTTAAATGTTATTTTTTTTTTTTTAAGACCGACTGGTTGCTGGAAAAAGGAAGAACTGCACTTAGACAACTTGTAGGGGTCCTCACGGGCCACTGCAGGCTAAGGAAGCACCTGGCAACAATGCGGATTCTAGAGAGTCCACTATGCCCAGAGTGTGAAGAGGATGAAACATCCTCTCATTACTTAGCCGAGTGTGTCAGATACGACAGGATCAGGTTGCAAGTCTTTGAAACTCAAAGACTCAACCAAGAGGAACTAAGAGATCTCCCCTGGGCCAATATCCTGACCTTTATTGAAAGGACGGGCAGGTTCAAGGAGGACTCAAATTAGTAAATGGCTGGGATTGCCTGGGGTGACAAAAAGGGCCAGAAATGGCCTAGTTGTCCGGCTTTGGCCAACCCAAAAATTTACTACTACTACTACTACTACTAAAGGTTATTTTTCTGCATTTAGAAACCATTTAGCAAATAAACTTTGATTTAATTTTTGGTGACAGTTATGTTGGTTACTTGGTGATCTGAATGTTTATTCGTGGGGAATCACTTTCTTCTTTCTGTTTTAGGGACTTGGACAATCTTGATCATGGTGGTACATAGATTTTTCATATTGTTCTTTTTTATTAAGCGGGCTGTTCCTACAAAAATTTCTTGAAAAATCCTAGCATAGCTACCCTGGGTACTAGGACAAAGCCGCAAAACATCCTGAGGGGTCAGAGTGGATTTATTAAGCACTTTATAATAATGAGGATTAAAAATTAATAACTGTGCCCAAAATGTAAGAGGGAGGGAGAAACTTCATACCACTTCATAGGGCGGTATGAGAGGCTAACCAAGCTGATATATAACAGCTTCAGGGAATCAACAGACAAACAGATGTCTTAGCCTTGTAGTCGGAGAGCTGTGACCATTTTTATTTAATTATTTTCTCCAGGCTGTGTTTTATATATGTCCTAAAGAACCTTTAGATTAAGCTATTTTCAAATTGTTAGGCTACGGATAACAATTATGTTATACTATACCCATGGGGACATATATAACCTGACTAAGATGCCTACTGGGTCATATAAATCCCAATTTTTTTTTGTTTTAAATAAAATAATTAAAAAAAGGCTTATAATCGACTTCACGTTAATTTTATTGTTGAAAAAGTCCCATATAATGGGACATCTTTAACATTCTGGTCATAAATAACACTAAGGACATTACACAATTAATAAATTAGTTTACAGATTAAAAAAAAGCCTTTTTTAAATTATTTTATAATAAACCACTTCACTATAAGAAGTTCAGACGTTCAGAACCATGAATGAATTTTCAAACTGGAATTTTTTTTGTTTTTTGTGTAAAATATTTTTTACATAACAACAAAAAAAAACGCTGTGATCGCCAATGACCAGTGGTCATTGACCACTCTACAACTCAAAAAAGAAATACAAATTGGGTCTCAACGGGTTAAATTATAGTTGAATTCTGTCTATCTAACATGGCATTATGATATAATAGTTGTTTTACAGTATGCTACAAAAAAATATTATTTAATAGCTATAGTTATTTGCGCTCCTAGTAGAGGTAAGTGAATTTTTCTATGTGAGGTCTTATTTTGTGGACCGAAGCGGAGCTGAGGTCCATAAACACGACGGAAGACAGAAAAAAACTTACCTACGAGTAGCGCATTACGTTTTTCTCACTACCAAGGAGTAAAAATCTTATTTTATTAATAATATTTTTAAGATTTATATGTGTGATAATTCAAGAAATCATTATATAAAATTAAAAATAGTAGTCTTTCGTCTAGATCTCCCCCTGCAGTAAGTGTCGAACACTTAGTGTCCTTGCGCGGTAAATCGTTTTTTCTATCTTTAGTTACTTTAGTTATTGATTTCATCTATCACTAAGTGTTTTCGATGTAATACTTTCCATTACTGTCGACTTTTTGATTAAGTAATGTCAACTTACCTAGTTGGTAGTGAGATAATAAATCTCTTTATATTAGTATTTAGATTAAAATATCTGGTACTATAAGAAGATGTGTTTTTGCGTATAAAAAGTTAATATTTACTTAGCCTTAATGGTATTCGTTTGAATAAAGATTTTATTTATATCTGTATAATTTCCAAAAATCTTTTTTATAAGATAACCGTAGCGTTTTCGTAGTTAAGAAACACTTTGGCGTCTCTAATTTCCTCAGTTTCACGCGGTTAAGCCGGCATAATCAAGAAGGACTATTAAATTTCTCAGTCAAGAAAATTGCACACATTTGCTGTGCCTTTAATTACAATTTCAAACTTAATCATTTATTTCAAAGAATTCCAAATGTGAGGTTACATCTGCCACTCCCATTTGGTTTTAGCTCTTAATTATTCGCCTCTGATACTGAAGACAACATTTCTCAGATAGTATTAGCATACTACATAAATTTTTAACTGAAAAACTAAATGACTACAATGAATGTGAATTCCAGAATTTCCAGTATCTGCTACTAATTAAGTAAAACAATTTGTAATTAAATTTTTCAACGTTGCATAAAAGATAATAATTTATATATAAATTAATAGCATATTATTTACTAAATGGGAGAAGTTTAACATTTTTGACCTGCGTCTAGATTTTCCTATACTGCACCCAGAAAAATCTATTACCTGTGACCCTATTTTCACTCATAGAAAACCTAAATATCTGCAACAATAATCAGTTTCCCATAATTAGCTATTTAGGATTTATAGTTTTTTTAATAAGGCTTATAAATATATAATAACTCCAAATATACACATATTAGCCACAATTTATTATAATAAAATTTTTCGTACCACCTAGTATACACGAAATAAAGAAAAATGAATGTTCACTATATATTCTCGTTACGATATTTTTCTATCGCACTAGTACATAGTGCATATTTGAATGAAATGACAAATATGCACACTCATTTATCCAAACGATTACATATAGCTTTCATTTCGACAAAAGTCATTTGACGTTTATAAAATTTTGAAATGTCAAAATTAAACACAGGTAACTCTTTAAAATATACATTTTTAAAGAGTCTAGACTGTGGATCGAAGGAAAAATGTTGTCGCAACTCGTTTGCGACAAGTCCTTAGTGCTCTCGAATGATTTTTTAACTTCGGTTAAAAAAGTCAAAAAAAAATTCATTCTCATGCACTAAGAACTAAAGTCGCTTACTCGTTAGGAAAACTACTATTTCGTACGACCTAGTGTACACGAAATAAAGAAAAATGCATTTTCACTATATATCCTCGTTTGGATATATTTCTATCGCACTAGTACATAGTGCATATTTGAATGAAATGACAACTATGTGCACTTATTTATCCAAAAGATTACACTAAGAACTAAAGTCGCTTACTCGTTACGAAAACTACTATTAATAACACATTTACTAAACATGAATAAATTATATATTAATGGTAAATAGACTAAACTTAATAAAGAAATAATTGGTCTATTCGTAAACATTTAAAATAAGTATTTAATAAATTTTATTAATCACAATTAAACATTTATTTACCATAAATCAATAGCTTATTTAGGAACTTAGTTTATCTCTTGTGATTAAACTGTACTCTAGACCCCTATTTTGTTACAGTTATACACAATTAATGATGATTAAAATTAAGTATCATATATTTGCTACAAATATATTTTTCTGGATACTTAATCGAATTGTTATTCGATTAAAACTAATTGTTGCTATCGTTTTTTATTGGATCAATAAATCCCTATGTATAGGGAACCTTCCTGGACTGTATTTAGCTTCACAAGCTATCTAGGGAAATTAACTTTCTAAGGAAATATAAAAGTTTTAACTGACAGCACTTGCTTATAAATCTTCCGAAAACGTTCACACCTAAAAATCTTTTTATTTTTTTTACAATTCTCCTCGTAAACGGCGTAGGTATATTTTAAAGCTATTAGAGATTAATGAATTATCTCATAAATAAAAAACAAGCCGTGAAGATACATAATGCTTCGCATTCCATAGTATACTCCTCACAGTGGATATTATACTGCATGTCTTTAGATATATGTACTTTCCGAAATATATATTTTTATTTTATTGATTCCAAAAGCGTCACTTTTTCTCCGTGTTGTACGGGCGAAAAGTTAAACTTTGTGGCCCTAGAGCCAAAAAGTTTTTTTTTGGCCCGCTAACTAAAACTTGTTATTTTTAACCTTTTTTTTAATAAGATGCTTTACCTTTATTGTAATATTTATAAATAAATATGACCTTTTGGTCTTTTGAACTATATGTTCTTTTTGAACAGATACAAGTATTATAATCATTTCATATAAATAAAAATTTATTCTGTAGCATTACCTCAAAACCTATGGTTAACCGGTTAATCTGGATTCATCCATTAAAAGATAAATTACAAACACAAAATTTCAATTGTAAAATTAATTTCAATATTTATAATATTTATAGAACGGTTTCGGAAATATTAATATTTTCATAACAAACACAATTTTAAAACAAATTAATCAAAATACTAAGCTAATTTGAAAATGAAACTGCACGCAAAAGAAACGATTTGATTGGGTACCAATTTGTCATGGATAACTGGAAAGTTCATAAGACAGTAAAAAGAAATATTTTTTGCAATTTAAAATTAAATATATTTTAATAATTTATTATAATTTGTAACAACAGACGGATTTTTTGAAAATTGCTCAGAATTTAATAAAAAACATTTCTATGCAAAAGTTTTTGATCTAGGGTAATTTTTGGTTATTTTGGAAATTGACTATCGTTTAATACTCTTCAAGCACTGCGTGCTGTGAAGATTATAATAATATGTATATAAAATAATAAATCATTATAAAACTTTTACGTTCATGGTCAAGGAAAGAATTTTAAAAAGCTTAAAGGTAACTATATAAAACAACTATAGAAGGAATATTCCCACAGGTGACATAAAAGTAAATTGCATTCAGCTATCTTACATTTCTGCAAATATTTGTAGATGTAATATTATTTATCCAACACTTCTTAGTAAGGAAGAATATACTACGGTTATTTTAAATATAGATATCAATCGTGATATTTTTATCAGATTCAAGTCAAGGCAGGCCAGGGAAAATATAATGAAACAAAGAAGATCACTAAAAGGTACCAAAATTGCCATCAGTGAAGATTTGACCAAGGACAACTATTTACTATTTAAGGAGGCTGTAAGCAAATTTGGCAAGAAAAATGTTTGGAGCATCAGTGGAAAGATTAAAGCTAGTGTAAACAATACCGTTTATATAATAAACTCAGCAAATGACATAACAAACATTAATATTTAATTTAAAACATCATATCTCGCTTTCAAGTGATTATTTTTTTTATTTTCTCTATCTCACTTTTTTTTTTCCTTTTTCTATACTTAACTATTAACTTATTATTTTTTTTTTTTTCTTTTCTCTAAGAAACCACGAAATATCAATAAATTAAAGTAAACTCGGGGTAACTTCTGAGTACTTCTTTTACTCTAAGTGTAATATAGTTTAATATAAGCTTTTTATGTTAACTAGTTTAACTAATGCATTAGATGAAGGTGAAGTTAACGCAATTGTCTATGAGGATGTCCTTGAATGTATGAAAGGTAAGAGTACTAATCTTAATATACTTCATTTTAATATTAGAAGTCTAAACAAAAATTTTAATGAATTATTAGCCTATTTAAGTCCTGTTATTGATAACCTAGATATATTAGTCTTGTCAGAGACTTGGAATGCTGATGTTACTGGGAATTTTCATATAGACCATTTTGAAATGTTTTCTAACAGTTCCAAAATTAATCAAAATGATGGTCTTGTTTTGTACATCAGAAACACCATATCGGCTAATGTCGAGATTCTCTCGATTACGAACTCTAAACTATTAAGGATAAATTTTGAAAATAATAAAACATCTGTTGGTATCCTAGCTTCTTATAAACCCCCCTCCATCGATGTTAATACATATATTAAGGACTTAAAAAATATTTTAACTGGCATTAAAAAGCAAACACTAGAGATTTTGGTAGGGGATATAAATATAGATCTATTCGAAGCTAATAATAATGAGGTTATAGAATACGTGAATATCTTAACTGAATATGGATACGAACTGTGTTTAAATAAGCCTACTCGAGTCTCTAGCACCAAAAAGTCTCTTATTGACCACTTCAACTTACGTAATCCAAGAAATTTAACCTTTTACTCGGGTGTGATTGAGAGCTGTATTACTGATCACTACGCTATTTTTTTATCTATTGAATGCAAAACACAAAACATAAATTCGAATTCTATTAGATCTATAACTAAAACTGACTATAAGAAACTTAATAATTTATTGGAAAACGAAGAGTGGTCTGAAATTCTGCTGTGCAAAGATAGTCAGTCCGCATACAATAACTTTATAAATAAATTTAAAAATTACGTAGAAAATTGCACTAGTGTAAAGCTTATTAAAAAAATCAACAAAAAAATCAAACCATGGATTACCGATGAAATTGTAGATGCGATTAGATTTAGGGACAAGCTAAAAAAAAGGGCAATAAAAAGCGGCTCCGATCAACTTAACGGGGAGTATCGTTTAGTAAGAAACTCGTTAAATACTCTTATTAAAAATACAAAAAACATATATTACAAAAATAAACTGAATGACGCTGGAAGTAATACAAAAAAAATTTGGGAAGTCGTGAATGAAAGTACAAACACAAAAAAAAATAAAAAGCAGCTGGACAACATAAACATTATAAAAAACGACAAACAAGTAAACGATAACTATGACAAGGCCAATGTCTTTAATGATTTCTTTACAAATATAGGCAATAGGATGGCAAGCAAAATTAAAAATTTTCCTTTAACTGAAAACGAAATCTGCAAAACCAAAAACGTACAAGCATCTATTTTCTTAGAACCTGTAAGAGAAAATGAACTAATTTTAATAATTAACAAACTAAAAAATCACTGTTCTCCAGGGCCGGATAACATTTCAAACATTCTTATAAAAAACGTCCACATGCATATAACACGCCCTTTGTCGCATATTATAAATCTGACCCTACATTCAGGAATTATTCCACAGCAGTGGAAAGACTCGGTAGTAGTTCCTATTTTTAAAGCTGGGGATCCCTCTGACCCCAATAACTACAGACCTATCTCATTAATTAATAGCTTTTCAAAGATATTTGAAACGTGTGTCAAAAACAGGCTTATAAATTTTTTCGATAAATTTAAGGTAATAAATAACAAGCAATTTGGTTTTAAAAAAAACACCAGCACGACTGACGCTATTTTAGATCTATTTTCAGGTATTTTAAAAAATATGAATGTTAACAAAAAATGTATTGCTGTGTTCCTTGATTTGGCAAAAGCCTTTGACACCGTTACACATGAGGAGCTTTTGCGCAGATTGTATGAGGTTGGGGTCAGAGGCCCAGCTTACGCACTATTAAAAAACTACCTTTCGAATAGGTTTCAAAGGGTAAGAGTTGGTGACAAGTTGAGTGGGTCATTACAGATTGCTATGGGCGTGCCACAGGGGACGGTACTAGGTCCTATTCTCTTTCTTGTTTTTATAAATAATATTATCAATGTTAATTTCGATGGAGACCTGGTATCTTTTGCTGATGACACGGCCATGGTGTTCTGTGATGACACATGGGAGGATGCAAGAGCAAAAGCTGAAATAGGACTTAAATCTATTAGTAACTGGTTACGTTTTAGCAAGTTATCCCTAAATACCGAAAAAAGTAAATATATAGCATTTTCTAGCAAAATTTGTGCCCAGCCTAATTTTAAATTTCTAACTTTACATGATTATGAATGCACTACTCCGTCTTGCTCTTGTCCTCAGGTAACTAGAACTGATAAAATTAAATATCTAGGCCTTATTGTAGACCAGCATCTACGATGGGATGACCATACTATGTATCTAAATAGAAAAATTAGACAAATTACCCACAAATTTTATATCTTACGCGACATTTTGAATAGAAAACTTATACTGAGTATTTACAAAGCCCTGGTAGAACCATTAATTAGTTATTGTATTGCAATATGGGGGGGTCTATATGAAAATTCTCTTCATCCATTACAAGTCACTCAAAACACGACCCTTAAAATTATATTATATAAAAATAGATTGTTTAACACCAATGATCTATACGCACAGGCACAAGTTTTCAGTATTAAAAATTTTTACACCTATCACTGTTTAATTTTTGCTTTTAAAAACAGAGAAAGGAATCCTCCTACATTTTCAGTTAATACAAGATTTGCTAATCAAAACAACATACCGGTCCCGCTTTGCAGAAAGGCACTTACTCAAAGATTTATTTTATATAACTCTGCCATACTATTTAACATACTTCCTCAAGACATAAAACTTATCAAAAACCTTAACAAATTTAAAACTGAAATTAAAAAGCATATTCTTAATAAAAGTATCTGTTTAAGTAGTAATAATTAAACAAACCTCATCTAATGCATTAAATCATTTAAAAATTCAAAACTTTTATACTTTTTAAGAAATTCATTACTGTTTTCTAAACTATACTATTAATACTTTTTTTTTCCACTTTCAAACTTGCAATACAAGCATTTATGCTTAGGCAAGTAAAATATTATCAATATTGTATCATTATTATTTCTAAATAAAGATTATTATTATTATTATTATTATTAA
>OY294052.1:8497331-8757127 GCA_958510825.1 Brachypterus glaber
TAAGCAACTGCACTTATTTTCTTTATTTATTGTTCTTTTATTCATTAAAAAATTTCGATGAAAAAAATATTAATTGAAGACTTAATTTAAAAATAATTACTTATTCATGTAGAAATTACTGGAATTAAAAAAAAAAACTAAAATATTATTATGAAATAAAAAAATTTAATTTTAAAAATTACAAGTAGTAACATTTACAAAATCTTTTTTGATATTTTTTGATTACTCTGTACATAATAGTAAAAAATTGCGTTAAGATAATAGACATAACAGGTTACAGCCTCAACTTAAATGAGTTAATTCCCAAATCTCATCTCATCTCATATTCCTCATTGAGATATTTTGCTAACTTATCACATAAGGACTCCTTAACTTAGAGTATCATAACTCATGCATGAATAATATAACAAGAATGGTATAACCCCACAGTACAGAGAAAAAAAAAGCTTGAAGACTTTTATCAAAATTTTCTACTATTCTGTTTTGGCTTAATTTGTTATCAAAATTACTGGAGAACCCCTAGCACAAGCCTAAAGCCTATTTGGGGCTCTTTAGGACTTTGTATTAAGTTCGAAATAAATCAGAATACTTACTATTTTCTGAAACCTTTTAATTTTATTATACCTATTCGTATTAAAGCTGTAAAGCTGTACAGCCTTTACAGTAGAGTTATAATGAAATAAAATCCTATAACAGAAATACCTTGACATTTTCATTGCTATTAACAAAAGTAAAATAAACACCTTTTTTGTAAATAATCTATTGTATTTTTCACGTGGGTACGACCCTGCGTGCAAAAACGTTAGATTGTAGAAAATCTTCCGTTCCGAGAATTATTGCCGAAGAGGCCTGGAGGCTTGATATCTCGGCATTCTACTAAGTATCAATACCTTCCACAGGCTATTCACAGTAAGTTAGGCTAGCTGCTAAATGGGTAGGTCACTAGTTTCATATAGGGTCTAGGTCTTAAGTTAGCAAGGCAAATATTAAGCAAAGTCCATTATCTCAGCTGTTTAAAATAAGACGAAAAAAATATTTTGTTGTGATTGAATTTTATTCCTTACACGTTATTTATTTATTTTTTTTTTTTATTTATTTATTTATTAACGGATATCCTTTTTTACAAACATTTACGTACAATAGAATAAAACATGTTATATGGAAACTAGAATATTTAACTGGACACTTATAATTAATATAATAATTTTTAACGTATAATTAATATAATACTCTTTTAATGTTATTTTTAAATTTATTTAAACTTAAATAAAAAATATCACAGTCATTGATTGTGTTTATTAAATTGGTCATTCTACATAAAGGAGAGTGCATTCCATAGTTTGTTCGGTGAAATGGAACAAAAAATAAATTATTAAACCTTAAGTTTGCTAATGGAACACAGATAGAAAATTGTGAAAGAATTGGTGGACATTTTATTATGAAGTGAAAAACTTTGTAAATAAACATAATATCGTAGTATGAACGACGTTTCTCCAATAAAGGTAAGGTAAAATAAGTTAACAACTCGTTAATGTTGCTATTTGCATAGTCAATGTTATTTTTGAAACACAGTAATCTAATAAATTTTTTTTGAATATTTTCTAAACGTAATATATGGGTTGTATAACTTGGCGACCAAATCAATGACCCGTATTCTAGGCCTGACCGAACAAGACTAGTGTATAAAACAATTAGACATCGTGTATCAGTAAACGTAGTAGTATATCGTTTAATAAACCCTAAATTTTTATTTGCCTTAGTAGCTATCTTGTCAATATGATCAGTAAAATTTAATTTGGTATCAAGGTGAACACCTAAATCTTTAAAAACTTCAACTCTATCGATTGGGACATTATCTATACAATATACACCGTAAGTGGGCATTAATTTCCTAGTGAAGGTCATTGATTTTCATTTTGAAATGTTTAAACATAACCCATTTGACTTACACCAGTTATTAAACAGAGTAAGATCGTTTTGAAGATGAATCTTATCAGCAAGACATTTAATAACCTTGAAAAGTTTGCAATCATCGGCAAATAAAAGGAATAAGACAGTTAAGATTTTTTTGACATCATTTATAAACAACAAGAACAGTATTGGACCCAAATGGGTACCCTGGCCAACACCTGAGAGAACATCGAACACGTCTGAGATAAAGCCATTTAAATATACAAACTGTTTACGTCCATTTAACATAGAGCTTAAACATGATAAGAGTGGACCATTAATATGGTAAAATTTTTCTAGTTTCAATAGAAGCAGCGGTACTGGTACTCTATCAAAGGCCTTCTGCAAGTCGGTGAAAATACATTCAACAACGTGTCCCTCCTCTAGGGATGTTGTTATTAAATTAGTAAATAAAAATAAGTTGGTTTCAGTAGACTTACCCGATATGAATCCATGTTGTTCGTCAATAATTGTATGTTTGACATGCTGCATTACTTGATTTGAAACAATAAAATCGAACATTTTAGCAAAATTCGAATTAATACATATTGGGCGGTAATTACTGATATTCGACTTACTGTTTGATTTGTAAATTGGAATGACTTTCGAGGTTTTCCATGCTATAGGATAATCACCATTGTTCAAACATTTTCTGAAAATAATTAACAATGGCTCAACCAAAGAAAGGCATTTCTTAATAAAGGTCCCAGGTATACCATCGGGTCCACTAGTGTTGTTGTTGTTTAATCTAGAGATGGCTACATGTATGTCATTTTCGAATAAATCAAAGAAAGAAAAATTATTTAATGTGGAATCATAGCTAGAATCTAAGGTATTCAAATTTGAGTCTTGATAAGTACTTTTGAAAAAAGAAGCGAAAGCATTACATATATTTTGACCGCCTGAATAGGGATTTCCTTGAAAGTTTATAATGTTTGGTACTTCTGTATCAGTTTTAACGGATTTTATATATCCCCAAAATTTTTTTGAATCATCAATAATGCCTTCTTGTATATCTGTTATGTACAAGTCGTGATCTAATTTTAATTTTTCTTCGCATGCCTTTCTTAAGTCGGAAAACACTTGATAATCAAGGGGCAAATTTGATAACTTAAACTTTTTATGAGCTTCTTTTTTCTTAAATATGAGATTTTGCGTATCCTTATGAACCCAAATGGGAAAACTAGACTGTTTTTTTACTGTTTTTGGGACGTATTTTTCAAATAATTTATTTAAAAAGTTATAAAATTGGGTAACAGCCTCGTTTAGAGGCAAATTATTAAGAAATTTCCAATTAATTTTGGAGATTTCCGTATTAATAGTATTAAAATCAGCCTTGTTAAAATTATAAGATTCGATGTCATTGCTGGGCATTTTTATGTAGTTAAACCCAGATATAATTAAATCTAAGGCGGGATGATTTTTGTCTAGCCTTGTTAAAGGTGTAGATTCAACAACAGTAATCGGATTATGACAAAACACTAGGTCTAAAATAACATTGTTGCAATTTAAGATTGAATTGAATTGGGTTAAACCTAAATAGTTCATATAATCACATACAGTAGTTTCAGTTTCAGATGTGGCATTTAATGGTATGCACCCCTCTTCTGTAACAAACCAATTTAATTTAGGCAAGTTATAGTCACCTAAAATACAAAATGTGTCATTGATAAAGGTATTTTGCAGATTTTCAATCTTTTGAAAATGACCAAGGTATGTTTCAATCTTCGATTCCGGAGGGATGTAGATAGCTCCTAGTATTAAATTGGTTTTTCCTACACCGATTTTAACCCATAGTTCTTCCCTAGGATTTATTTCCTCACTGCTTACTTCATTTGATATTAAAGATTTCTTCACTGCAATAAGTGATCCACCACCACGTTCTTTATCACTTGTATCAAGACATCGGTCACTGCGGTATACAACGTATCTTTTATCAAACAGTTCACGGTTAAAAAACGAGTCATTAAGCCAAGTTTCCGTTAGTACGATTATAGAGTATGATGAACTTAATATTGAATAAAGAAGTTGTCGTGTTTTGGTACGTAGACCACGGACGTTTTGGTAAAAAATATCTATACTATCACTGTTATTGACCGATTTGGTTTGGTTATTATGCGTAACACTCTTTAGAAACGTAAATTTATTAATGATCAACACTGTTTTGCTGCGATTAAACACTATTTTTAAACACAAATGATATGTTTACGTCAATAAATAGGGTTACCTATTGAAATTTTCGACAATGCAAATTAGCAAAAAAATCAAACTGCTCGATTTGTTTAGGATGGGCAGTAAAAACCGTGATGGATACGCATATGACGGTTCCCATTCTCTGTCGCCTTGCTAACTTAAGACCTAGATCTAGTGTCCCTTGTTTTCTTTTTAAAAACATAATCTATTTTGCAAGGCCACTTAGTCCAGTGAATAGAGGGATAATAGTCTACAAAGGGTCCGGTAAGTAGATTTTTTGTATGTTGTGTAGGTCCGTAAGGAAGTGAAAAATCCAAGTTTTCGTCACCCCACCCCTGGGCTTCTTCCGCCATCTTGGAAAATGCGCCGAAAATTCGCACTTTTTTCAGTTCTTCGCCTATAACGCGTCATTTTCGAGTCATTTTCGATTTTGTAGAAGACAAAATTTTCTTTATATTTTATACTATACGTTTTTTTCTACCATCAAAAGCAATAGAGCTATGAACGCCAAAAACGGCCAAAATCTCGTAATTAGCAAAATTTAGGGCATATTCTTTTTCAAGTAGGACAGATGTTCGACTTCACCTCTCCGATTTTGCTCAAATTTTGCATACGTGCCAAAAATAGTTTCATTTAACAAATGCAAATTGATTTTTCCGAAAAGAAATTCTTTGAGATATTAGGCTGGGTCATTTTTACGACTTTTTCCAAACATCCCGCAAAATATTTACTTTTAATTCTCTCTTCTCTCTATACCAACATTGTAAAGAGCATTGAATTTCGATTTGGAAAAAGTATGTTTCAATTGTTTTTAAAAATGAAGATGGCGGCCAGATTAACCTCAAATACAATTTTTTCTTTTATTTATAGTGGAAAATTATATCAACGGATCCATTTTATATTCGAACAGGGTAGTCCCTATTAACAGTAGTATAAGCCCATAAAATATTATCTGCAACCCGACATTACTTTTGAAGATACAGCAAAAAACGATCATCTTGTGGTTCTCAGGTGAAGTACATGTACCTTTATCACATGCAATGACTTTTTATTTTGAGCTAAAGACATAAAATTTGGCTTTAGCTTAATTTGAATGTACTTTAAGACATATATAAAATCCAGCCGGGAGAAAATAATGAAATAAAAATGGTCACCAGCTAAATCTTAACGATACTGTAATTTTCTAAGGAATGCTATAATACCTGCCTTAATACTGTTATCGCAGCATTGTAGTACATTTAACTAAGGCGTCGATATTTCTTTGAGGACGGACGGAAACAAGGAAATACCACTTAAGGAATTGATACTGTTTGCTTTGGGTAAAAAATGTTTATCGACGTTAAAATAAACGAAGATTAGATTTAAGGGTTAATATATGGTTTTATTTATTTTCGTACCTTCTGGTGAAAAGAGAACTAATTAGGGCCTATCCAGAAGCTTGCTTAAGAACATAAAAGCTTGCGATGCCGTGATTGGCTTACAAGATACATGGCGGCACATCAAGCCATTCTTATGCGAGCCTGTGAATAGGCCTATATTTGGAAACTTTTTAAAAGCTTTTTGAATTTCATTCATTTCAAGTTATGTAAACATGTCTACAATTTTCTCTACACAGAACATTCCAAAACTAGAGTTAGGGACCAGACAAGACTTTTCCTGGGCCAAAATTCGTTTTTTTATCGTATTTAAGTAAAAACCGGTATCTAAAGGTTTTTGAGGTTGCTGATACCAATTCCAATATTAAAAATTAAAAATGGCGGATCTAATAAAGTAGCAAAATTAATGGATTTTAATAAAAAAAAATAGTTTAGGTGATTTCGAGGTCGCTGAAACCGAATTCATTGCTGAAAATAAAAGCGAGTCGCTTCTTAACTTCGTGCTCGTGTGAAAAAATATTGTCTTTTGGTTGTACTATTTTTAGATTTTTCTATCAGTGTAGGTAATAAATTTTCTTTGTGCAACGGAAAGTGCCCTCTGGCTATCTTATGGTCATTGAAAGGCCCTTTATAGTCTAGGCCCAAATATGGAAGGTATCCATTCACATTGTTACATTTAGTTACGTTTGTAGTATCCGACAGTTGAATTTGTTTCCGCCGTATCTGATTCGGAATTAGAGACATACAACACGTATTCTCAAATGATGTAAATTGAGCGAGCGATATTTTAAAAGGGAATTCTTGACATTTACAGCACATATTTCAAAGGTAGAACACTGTATTAATACCCTTTGTTCAATATTAGGTGTCCTTACACGTAGAATATTTTTACAAGATCTGGACCCTGTGACACTCCGAAGTTTTAACTAGCTTTTTCGTGTTACGTAATGACTGAAATCCACCAGATGGCGAAATAGTCTACGAGCGAGATATGGAGCACTCTAGATTTATGATTTTATAAAATTATACATAATCTCAAATTTATGTTAGAAATAAACGTCAAAATATTTTATAAGTTGCTACTAAACTATAATACTTTTATCAGTATTATGTGAATACTTTAAGAAATTTGTGATAACAATGGTTTTACTATAGCTTGGTAACATTAAACGTATTTATAGTTGATACAAGAAAATATAGTACCTAAAAAATTAAATCACCAGAATCATGGCTTACAGTTTTTGATGTGCCACATATAAAGATTTAGAGACTTGATTGTTATTTCTAAAATCATATACCAGGTATCTATAACTTACCTTAGAATAACCAAAGAAAATGTTCTCATAAAAACACACACTAAAAATTAACGTCACTGTGAACATATGTTTATAAAGTCACTGTTTAAGCATAGCGCCATCTAGCAGCCACGGACGAACTACCATTTAAAAATTAAAATTACGATCTAAAAGGCTTCCGATCTCGCTCGTAGATACCAGCGCTTTTTGGTCAATAGGTAACCAAATCGAACTACAAGTTACCAGTACTTATTCTCTACTTTCATGATCTGGACTAAGTTTCATGAGAAATTATCAATTTTTTCGTGGAACGGAACTTCTCGTTTCGCTTGTCAAGAGTCTAGATTTTCGAGACAAGAAATACGTTGATCTTGTCTTGGCCATTTTATCGACTACTATCTTATTTTCTAGCGGGAATCTTGACAATTCTGCTCTGCAAAGACAAGTTATCCTATCTGCAAATTAGATGTTTTGAGATTAGGCTAGTTTTATTGTTTTGCACTTTTTGAAAACATGTTTTATTTTAAATAAAAAATACGTGATATCCTTTGAAAAAAAAAATACAAACAAGTTGACTACTATACTTAGTTTCAGATATTCGTGACTTAGTCAAGTATGTAATCATTTGACTTTTGTGACTTGGTACAAATTTTGGGTGTACAAGCTAATTATGTCGACAATGGTACCTTTTCGTGTATGGGATCCTACTTATTTTTCTTTTATATGAAAAGTTTGAAAGTTCCAGGAACGATTTTTTGTGTTTAAATTTTTATTACTTTCTTATTGGTTGTTCTGTAACTTCGATTGTTCTGTAAGGAGTACATAAAACTGAAAATAAAATGTTTTGTTTTCTATTTTTTGAAATAAACCCCAATCTTTATTTATGAAAACATAACATGAATAACACCGGTTACTACCAGTTTTATGGAGCATAATATTAAAGCGATTTTAGAGTATACTCTTACTAGTTTATGGTGCTGATTCCAAATAATTAATCATTTTTATACTAGCTCTAGTATTCGACTCACTCAAATTCTCAACTATTTTTCAACTAGTTTTCCTTTTTTGATACGTTTACATAAATATTTTCTTTTAAGAATTAAATGATAGTCTAAAGCCTTTAATCTTTTGTTGCTTTTGCAGTGATGCAATCTTTGCACTTTTAAATAAAATATATCGTCCACTAAAGGCTCTAGTTGTCTAACTCCAAATTTTTCAAAAATGAGATTTTTATCAAATTTGCTTCATTATCTGATTACCAATATACTTCAAAAAAAAAAAGTTGCATTAAACCAATATCAGCCTCAAAAAATACAAAAATGTAAATATTTTAAGTCGCTAAGTGTCTAACTCCATCATATGATTGTGAGAAAACAATTAAATGAGAACTGTCACTAATGTCAAACTATTTCTCGACAACAGGGGATCCCGTTTCAAATATTTGTTAATTTACTGTTTGATGATAATTATAATTATTGCCATTAATAATGTATATATATTATGCCTACCTAGTAGTAATATTATATATTAAATATAAAAATATAAATTTTTTGTAATAATATTACGCGATATAATACGATAGGTATCCTCTTTTATCTTTCCTTGGAGTTAGACCATTAGTGAATTTAGATTTTGTGGTTAAAATTTAATTTTCAAATAATTTATATAAAATAGATAACAATGAAAAGTTTTAAATACATTAACACATTTCAAACATTTTTACCTGTGAACAAGCTAGTTTTAAAGTTCTAAATTGCTATAATTAAGTTTTAAATCGTTTTTTACGTCTCCTGAAAAATATGACGTTTTGGAGTTAGACCGTTAGAGCCTTTAGATGACGATATGACATTTTAGAAACTAAGCAAAATGCCTTGTGTGTGTTTCCAACACACATGTATATGTATTTTTTGGAAATAAAGCATCTACTTACTTACTTACTTACTTACTTTTATACATTTTTCATTTATATTTCAAAGCTTCGTTTCTACAATTAATAAAGCAATAGTATTATAATTATGAATAAGCCCCCATTGTGCTAGAGACCTTTTTTTTTTGGTCTGTTATAATAAAATAATTTTCATATTTCCAAATCATGGCATTAACCAGGTCGTCTTTTAAATTAAGAATAAATTAATTATCTTTGCATAGTAATTGAGAAACTCTTAGTAGGTGTATATTAATTGAAACAAGGTGTCATTATAACTAATTTATGATTACCATAAACTTCCAAAAAGGTTAATTTAATTTAATATGACGTTTTGGAGTTAGACCGTTAGAGCCTTTAGATGACGATATGACATTTTAGAAACTAAGCAAAATGCCTTGTGTGTGTGCTGTGACCTGACAAAAGCCTTCGACTGCGTACCTCATCCGATTTTATTAGAAAAGTTTTATTTTTATGGTTTTAGGGGGGTTTTTCACAAATGGTTAGAATCATATCTTACAGATCGAACTATGTTTATTGAACTAACAGATATATTGCTTAATGTATTAAAAAAAATTAAAAGTAGAATAAAAAAAGTAATTTGCGGTGTGCCTCAAGGCTCTATTCTTGGACCTATATTTTTCTTATTTTATATAAACGACCTTGTAGGTAATTTTAAACAAGTTATTTTTGTTTTATTTGCAGACGACACTGGTATTTTGTTTGATCAAACTATGTCGCTGCAACAATGTATAACAATCTTAAATGAAATTTATGATTGGTTTGCTGCTAATAAACTTGCTCTAAATGTTTCAAAAACTCAAAACATTACTTTTCATACATCTTACGAATCAACCCAACAAAATTTAATCATAAATCAAGGCATTATTTCATCCGCTCAACAAGTTAAATTCTTAGGTATCCATATGGATGAACGTCTTAAATGGAAAACCCATATTTTAGATCTAAATAAAAGACTCTCTAAGGCAGTTTTTGTTATAATGACGATAAGAAAAAACATTGGTTTTGAAACAGCTAAAACTGTATATATCGCTTACTTCCAAAGCATTTTGCAGTACGGAATCGAGTTTTGGGGTAACTCGACTGATATCGAAAGCACATTTAAAATACAGAAAAAAGCAGTTAGAGCAATTTGCCAACTAAGTAGACTTGAATCATGTCGAGATTACTTTAAAATTTTAGGTATATTTACTTTGTGTAATCTTTATATATTTCAAACAGCAAAAATAATTTTCAAACACAAAGAAAATTTTAATACGCATTCAAATACACACAACTACAATACAAGAAATGATAAAAGGTACTGTATACCAGCATACAACTACAATGCCTCTAGACAAAGTCCAGTATTTACTGGTTTAAAGATTCTTAATCACCTGCCTAATGAAATAACAACTAGTAGCAGTTTATTAGTATTTAAACGTAAATTAAAGGTTTTTCTTCAAACTCATGTTTTTTATACACTAAACGAGTTCTTTGAGCTCAACTTTCGGTAGTTTGCCTGTATTCATTTGCGTATTCATTTTGTATTAATTCATTTATTTTTAGTTTGATTAACACTAAATTACTGTTTTTGGTTTTTTTTTTTGTATTTTTTGTATTTATGTATTTATTGTATTTTTGCATTAATAATGCTTACTGTGTCAAATTTAAATCTTAAATATTGTAGTAGTAATATGAAAAATTAAAATCTTATAAATATTTTAATGATAATTTAAGAGAAAAAATCTTTTTCCAACACACATGTATATGTATTTTTTGGAAATAAAGCATCTACTTACTTACTTACTTACTTACTTTTATACATTTTTCATTTATATTTCAAAGCTTCGTTTCTACAATTAATAAAGCAATAGTATTATAATTATGAATAAGCCCCCATTGTGCTAGAGACCTTTTTTTTTGGTCTGTTATAATAAAATAATTTTCATATTTCCAAATCATGGCATTAACCAGGTCGTCTTTTAAAATAAGAATAAATTAATTATCTTTGCATAGTAATTGAGAAACTCTTAGTAGGTGTATATTAATTGAAACAAGGTGTCATTATAACTAATTTATGATTACCATAAACTTCCAAAAAGGTTAATTCGCAATTTTTAAAATGTCTGATTGTAAAAGGCGAAAAAATACTCAACTTTTATCTTTTATTCTCTTTTTCTGTCTGGTAATTTTTTAAAGTGACAACTGAAAAACCTTTGCTTAAAGTATTCGGTAGAGTTTGGTTTTTGATATTAGTAAAAGTTTTATCGTACGACGAAGATAAATAGATACAAGAATAAAGCTTTATAAATTATATATAAAAAAGTTCCTTTGCATTTTTTTCTTAAAATAAATACTTTTTATAAGAATGAAGGCTTAGCAGAACTAGTCTAGTCGAGTTCAATCTTTGGTGTCAGCAGAAGAAAAACATTTTTATAATTCTGTGATTCCACGTCAACTCAACTTCAGATCAAACTGAAATAAGGACCTGGAGTTAAAATCCTGGCATAAAGATGACTAAAACTTTTTTTAATTTTTATAAACCGCACATATGTGTTAGAATTGCGTATAAAAATTAGAGTAGTATCTTTAGTATTTATATAAAAATTTTATCAAAATATATCGAAAAAATGCGAAAAAATCTCATTTTTGAATTTAGAATTCTATAAAAAACAAACGAATAAAGATATTTTGTTAAATCTGCTTTCTTGGGCTTGGAGCCCTATTAATAGAGAACTAATTCACGGAAAAAAATAGACCTTAATTATTTTTTTTACTACAACCATAGGCAAAAATATCACAATGCGCTATATCTCAAAAACACCAGCTGATAGAGAAAAATGGAAAAAGGCTCCGAAATCAGCACGTCAAATACAGCCGAAATCAACTAAAAGGTCCTCGGCAAATAAAAAAATATATTTTCCTGTAGAGCTATGTTATGGAACTTCTAAAACCAAATCATTATTCGAGCATCAAATCAAAACATGACTCGTTTTAAACATAATATAAAAATCAAGTTTTTCGTTTATTATCTACAAATTATGTACAATGGCGTGTATACATAATTAACGCAAAGGTGTCAAATAAAACCTTTATCATTAGTTTATAAAATTGTTTAGTTATTCCAAAAACAAACTTAAACAGTAATTTAAATTCCAGAGATATGAACTCATAAATAAAGTTATTATGAAAATTACCACCATAAATATATAAAAGTCAAGATATAAAATAAATTTTTCATAAAATTATATTATTTGATACCTATGGTAAAATGAATTTAATAAAAAATACGATTGTATTATACTATTTTTATATTTTGCGACTCTTATAAGCTCATAATCACACGCATTTTGCGTGTTCTTATAGGCCCATAAGAGTTATCTACTTTTTTTTCTGTTGGGTTGGCAACATACAAAAGCCCATCTCTTGACGTTTTGCCTGCAAATGTCAATGTCGATTTAAAGTTTAATTTTTTACAAAAATTTTTTACCGTGTTAAAATTGTGGACTGGTTAATTGCACTGAAAAAAGAAGAGATGACTGTAAAATATATCAAAATATCATTTGTCCTTAGAATTTTAAACAGTGTAAACTGTAATGCCAGCAAAAAAACAAAAATCCCTAAATCAGTCATCAATTTAAATGTAAGTTTTTTTAATTTTAGAGCAAAATAGAAACAATTGTATAAAGCATTCGTTTCATAACACGTTTTTAGAGCACTAAAAACGTATGTTATGAAACTACTACCTTAATATACTATTAGAGGTAAACCACTCTAAACATAACCTTATTTTTGCATGCGCGCCATTCCAATCCAATCAAATAACGAAAAGCTTACGGCTCATGTGACGTATCCAGTTTTTAATTTAATGGCGATTTCTCCCGTTAGATTAGACAGGGACAAAAGTTCTACCCAAAAAGGATAGAAGACATACATCCACTTCCACTTCCACCCAACCAAACAAATTCTGTATCTGTTCTTTGTTGAACAAATACAATATTTATTTTTATTAAAGAAATTACTGGCGCCATCTAAATTTTAGTAGAATTATCTTATTCTACAGATTTACATTAGCTGTGTTCGTTCGTGCCGCTCAGTGCTACACTTTCCGGCCAATCAAATTTGTTGTATGAAAAACAAATACAGTATTTATTTGGTTGGCTGGATTGTGTGGCACAAATGAGATAGAGATGGGGTAGACGTCTTTTGTTTCATAATTCTAGTTTTAAAGAGCTCCATTGGTGGTAATCGCGCTCATGCGAAAACAAAGATATTTTTATAGTAGTTTTTATCTATTATAGCTATATTACCTATATATAGGACTTTGTAAACATTTTCACCGGCAGGGCTAGGGCTTTCTTTCTTTTTTTAAACTTAAACAGAAAATTTGTAAAAATTTCTGCTTGCGGTGCGAGAGTTTCTTGTATTTTTGTGAAATTTTAAATTATTTTTTTTCGTAATCGACGGTGCAAAAAATAGCATTATGCAAAAAATCAGAATGTTATCACTTTTTTTTTCTGGGACTACTGTGCCCCGAACCCCTCTTGGTAAGGGGGCCCCTTTTCAGTCTCTAGCCGAGGGCCCCCAAAGGAGCCAGTCCGGGCCTGATATAGGTAAAAACTAATAATAACTAATAATAAAACTATAATAGGTAATATTTTGTGATAAAGTCAGTTCAAATAGTTATTATTTTGACTTATAATATTTTTTTATGAGGTTAGTTTGGCACGTGAGGTCTGAAAAGCTGAAAAGTAAATCCAAAGAGTGGATAGGTTCTGCTACCATAAATTTTTCATCTGTTTTTGATAAAACACATAAAAATCTTCCCTCATGAGTGTAATAAGAAACAGTAAAACGTATTAAGACATAAAAATATATACGTGGATGTTATGTTTAGAGATTTACCCTTTTATTATGACAAAAAACATATGGTAGGTGGGAATGTTTGCAATTTTCTTGCAGCATATGGCTTAACATATTTCGGTAAAATAAACAATACTAAACAGCATGTTCTAAAAAATTATTCATATTTTTTCATTACTTGTTAGGATTTCTAATAACACTTATAGAGGGTAAAAATGGTGGGTAAAACCAGAGTTCGGAATGTACTATGCTTTTGTAAATATACGTTTATTTCTATCTTCTAGTAATAAATCAACTGTATGGAGTGCTGTCAATAGCAATTTGCATTAAGGCATATCAACAGGCTCGCATAAGAACGTAATACATAAGAATGCGATGTCGTGATTGGCTTAATGTCCCTCCATGTATCTTGTAAGCCAATCACGGCACAGCATTCTTATGTTTTATGTTCTTATGCAAGCGTCTGCATAGGCCTTAAGTCTTTGCAATAGGCAACGTTGATTACCGATAAATGGCGGTTCTTATACATAACCTCAAATAATACACCTTACCATATTAAATCCTATTTACAAATTCTACGTAAAAACGTAAAGGTAAAATCCTAAGAAACGCAGTACGCTGATTGGTTTAATTTTAAGGTCGAACCAATCAGCGTGCTGCATTTCTTACGATTTTACCTTTGTTTTAATGTAGTATTTGTAAATAGGCCCTTATGAACACCAAACCTTCAAAATTTCATGCGCGCCTAAGACAGGATAGTCTCACTTTTTTTTTCTTAAAATTACTGTCAAGCATCACATAAACTAAATTATTAAATATTAAGACACTAATTTAAATTGTAATGATATAAAAAAATATATGTTTCTTTTCTAAATGTTTGTCACACTTCTTTGTTGAGAGCGTAGCAACGAACTAATAAATCTTCTCTCTAGAATAGGCATTTCATTTTTAAAACTGAAAAAAAAGAAAAAAGTAGCCAACATATACATTTGTCTGTCTTACTCGCACAGCTTTGTTCTAACAGAGACAACAATAACAGTTACTGGTAATTGTTATTGTTCAGGCCTGAATATACCTACTATTTGTTTACAAACAAACCGATAGAATAGGCATTTCATTTTTAAAAACTGAAAAAAAAGTAGCCAACATATACATTTGTCTGTCTTACTCTCACAGCTTTGTTCTAACAGAGACAACAATAACAGTTACTGGTAATTGTTATTGTTTAGGCCTGAATATACCTACTATTTGTTTACAAACAAACCGAGATGTTGGCGATACTTTATATTAACGGTATGCGTATTCTAGAGAGAAGAGTTGTTAGTTCGTTGGAGCGTAGTATCATCCAGATTTCTGTTTGTTTCAACTAACTTTCTGGATGTGTCTAAAAATTATTAGTTGTAAGATTTATGATTGTAGAAGCTCTTTTAGTTTTTTTTAGCGGGGATATCAAAATGACTAATCTTGAGGTATTAGCAGAAGTAATAATTAAAAAAAAAATTATATTTATTATTTTTTTGTCATAGAAAAGCTCATTTTACAGAAACAACAAATAATTTTTTAAGTTTTAGGTAAAAACTAAAATGCATTTATTTTAATTAAACTTTTAGCTTTATTATTGTAATATTTGCTTTATTCACTTCCGTAGTAATTTAATTTTCCGATTAAAATTTAATATCCGTAAATGAATATATAAATGAATAAAATAGAAAATAAATAACAAAACCTAACTCTACAATTGAAGGGCCCAGGAGAATAAAGGGAACTATCCGAACGGGTTAAGGGGACTGGTTCATTATTAGACGTTTACTTGAACCGTTGGCTAGCGTGAGTTCGATTCTAACCCGCGTCGATTGTCTTTTTTAGTTAATTAATGATTGAAATTTGGCGAAGGCGATAGGTATGACACAGACATCCCTAAAACTGACCTGACCGAGTCATACCAACCCCAGATTCGAATTCAGTGACCTTAAAAATGTATAGAATGTCTGAGGAAACATAACTTTTTGCCTGTGTTATTATTACTAAATTCCCTAATACAAGATAAATGTGATCTGTGTCTTTTTTCCCCGAGCACTTCAATTTACTTATTAAATGCAACTTAAAATAATGTATGAAATTTTAATTGAAATTTTGTTAATACTTCAGATTCTAGTTAAAGTCGGAGAGCTGGTGACCATTTTTATTTCATTATTTTCTTCCGGCTGTATTTTATATATGTCTTAAGGTACATTCAAATAAAGCCTTTTCCAAATCTTTAGGTTCCGGATTTGGTTTCTTTAAGTGCTAGGAGCTCCAAAATATGTGGAAATAAGGGTCCATAAAAATGTATTTGTAACATATCGAATCATAAACATTACATTTATTTTGTTCAGATTAATCTATTTTCTTGCTTAGGGAACGTTCAAGTATAACGTAACGCAAATTTTGATGATTTTAGACCCCCCTGTAACGCTATTTTCCTATTCCATTAACATGGGCGTAACACTCCAAAATGACCCCTCCCCAGGAGCGTTACGTAATACTTGAACGTTCCCTTATACAAAATATTACTGGGGTAAGAAACAATCTTTAAATAGTGCATGTGATATGTTATATTTTAACTTTCAAAGAAATGAGAATTTCTGATTAGATGAAATTTTTTTCGACTATTTTACAAACTTATAATAGACCAATAAAATCTCTTTATTTTTTGACTCAACCAATCAGATTCGAATTACACTGATAATTTCACTTGTGAAATTATCAAAATCACGGATTTCTAGATCAATGTTTAAAAATATAAAGGCCAAGTTAATTTAGGAAAAAATACCTTTCTCTAAGAATTTGACAAGTGTAAATCCATACTTTTACATTTTTCTTAGCTAATGCAAACAATTAATAAGCTTATTTTGTCACTTTTCACATTAAATATTAAATTTTAACAGTAATTTATCTTAAAAACCAAAAAATCAACTTTTGACAGAAGCTCTTTCGTTTGCGTCAGAGTTTAAAGCAATTGATTTTAGCGCGAGCTCTTTAAAAATTTAAAAATATTGGCTTGATACGCAAAACTAAATAACTTAATAACACAATATTGCATGTAATAAACATTTGTATAGATGGTTTGTAAAATAGTAGTCAATCACCACTTGAGTGGTGAAATTTTCAGAAAATTTTATTATGGCCTTATAAAATAATTTTGCTCTAAAGTAATTTTTTTCGTTTATTTTTCGCTAAAAGCTCGAGATCTTCGGTCTCCGGCTTTTAATAACGAAAAATATACTCAAAAAATTACTGAGCAAAATTATTTTATGGGGCCATAATAAAATTATCGAAAATTTTACTACCTCGTGTGATATTACTGTCGGCAATTTAGTATTGGCAACTTTTTAAAGACGGTGTTTACCCCCTCGGTATGCAGAATAATTATTTATAACTGTGAAAATAGCCTAATCGAATGTAATAAATGTTATCTGCTTGACTCTGTTAAAAAAAGATTTTTGGGGAACATTATTTCAACACATTTTTGGAGCTTTCAGCGCCCAATGGAACCGGATCCAGCACCTAGAAAATTTCGAAATAAATTAACTAAAGATATAAAGAACTTTCACTTTCGGGTTTAGACCGTGTTAATGGATTTTCACTTTCCGACGTTTCGTCTCTTACTACTAGAGACATCTTCAGGGATTAATCTGAAACTAAGTTTCGAATCAACTTGTGTCACTATTTATGACGAGTTGTGGTTATTCACCCGTGACGAGGTTTTTCCTATCAAAGACTTCCATATTGCAGGTAAGTGGTAACCAGTGTCCCGATTGATATTGTTAGGATGCTTGATGATTTCTATCGATTCCCGTATCTTCCTTGGCATTTTTCTGTTTTCTATTAATATTTGTTTTGTTTCAGACAAGTTGATTTTATGACCTGTTTCATGTACATGTTCGGCTACTGCCGAAGTGTATACATATGACATATGTATCTAGACGGAAGAAAATAACTTCATAAAAATAGTCACCAGCTCTTAGAGTATTTTAACCATAAAGCCATCTGTGTTGCGAGAAATTCTTGTGTAAATTTTACGCATAAATGCATTGTTGATTTTCATTTTGTAATACAATAGAAATTTATATTGTTGAAGGCACTTGTACATTACATTTCGACAAATTTAATGAAAATATTTTCATACAAAGAGTCCGAGGAAAATATATTTAACTATTTAAATACCAATAATATACAATAAATCAATAAAAACAAAAAAAAAAAACATATCAAATGAGCGAGAGTACTAGCTCATAAAAAACAAAAATATTCTTTGATCAATATGATTAATAATGTTTATTGTTTTATTTACTATGGATATCGCCGTAAACAATTTTTTTACATTTTGGAATCCCCTCCCCCATCCTGTCATGGAGAAATTTATAATAAATTAAAGTAGAAAGTAACTTCTGGGACCAAAAACCCGGTGACCAAACTAAAGCGCAAAAAAAACATAAAATAAATCATGTTTGGGTCAAAATCTCTTTTAAAATGAAAATGTGACATATCTAATTTGTACTTTTAGTTTAAAAATATTGTTTTTTTAATAGTTTCTGTAAAATTTTATTTTAAAGTATAATAAAACTGTTGTGAGAGGTAACTTACGTGACATTTGGGTCATAAAATATATTTTTTTTTTCAAAATAGGGTTAAGAATTTTAAATTTTTTAGTAATGTCATTTATAAAACAAACTTGTAGGCATTAATTAATTAAATTAAAAACTATATAATTTAAGTCACTTTGTCACAAAATTGCGGTGACCACAAAATTATGAGCTAAGACTGAATTACCCATTTAGGACGCCAGTTACAACTTTTAATTCAGCTGAGTAAAAGGTATGCTAAATCGATGGATCACCTGTATATTTAAAAAACACCTCCAAAGCTAAAGAAGAGATTTTCAAAACATATGAAAGGTATATCTAAAAATTGTGTATGTGATTACTTTTATTGTTTAAAAAGGAGAATCGTTAAGAATTCTAAAAAAAACAAAAACTTAAAAACATGTTGGTGGTCTAAAATTATAGAGTATGCATCTCTCAACTAAGAAATAAGGAAAACAAATAAAAACAAAAAAAGAAGGGTTGCAACATTGTAATTACTTTAAATTTAAAAAGATACTTAAGTCAATTGTGTACTTATGACAGAGAAGTGCCTTTTTCATACGCATGAAGTTTTACTAAAATACTAAAAGTTCAGTAAAAGTTTAAATAAAACATACCTACTGCACTTTTAATTTTAAGTAATGGTTTAAATATTTTAGCAATATAAAGTTTTTTTTTAAGCGACGATTATAAAACTGTATCCAAAAAATCGTAAATGGCCAATTTTGGATGAGACCTGTTCTGCCCTACTACGCTAGAAAGCAGTAACTCCATTTTTCGCGTATCAGCGTTTTCAAAATATTACATCAGAGTTGACATGAAAACGTTGCTATGCGGCAAATGCAGTTACTGCATTATAGGGTAGTAAGGCAGTATTATAGTGGTATAATACCACTAAACTACAAGGTTCTTATTTGGCGTGAATATCAATTATTTGATAATCAACTGTAATCATCTGATGATAAATGTTGTATACAATTATTTTTAAATTATAATTAAGGAAGAAAACAACGTTTAATAGTTCTTAAATATGATTACTTTTAAAATATGATATTTAGGTTTTTGTTGTTTTTATAGTTAAAAGTTATCTTTCCGTAATTACGACTATTAAAGCCAAGCAATCCTTTGCTCCTTTTAATCTATAGGGGACGTTCAATATTACGTAACGCTCTAGGGGGGGTGGGGGTTCTCGAAAACGTTACGCCGCGTTACAGAGGGGGGGTGGGTGTCAGTAAAAATCTTACGTAACACTTAAAAAATTATAAACTTATAAAATATTTATTGTATCACGTTTTTAACAATGATGTAGGCCTACGGATTCATTGCAAATTTTATCTCACACGGCGTTCACTAAATCCTCTAATAAAAAAAAAATTTAGATGAACAACCATAGGCAATAACCGGTGTTCGGTTATCCGGTTGCGGAAATTACCTCAGACCGGTTTTTGGTTAAAACACTTGCTTCCGTGGTTAAAAACCGGTTTACACCTTAAAGAAAAATTTTCTTTTAATTTCCTCACTTTTTGTAAAAAAAAATGTTACAAATGGGAGGGGGAGGGGGAAAATGTTGCGCCGCGTTACATGGGGAGTGGGGGTCAAAAATGGCCAAATTTTGCTTTACGTAATACTTGAACGTTCCCATAGGGAATAAAAAATTATCTTATATTTGTTATTAAATGGAAGTAACATATAACATATAACATACTTACAAACATGATATCTTCTAACAAAGTATAAACCTTTGTAAAGTATAAAAACTAATACTTAGTAGGTAAGTAAAGGTAAAAAAGCATGGTGTAAGTTATGGCGTCCTGCGGGCTTTTTCATATATCGTGAGGTGAATCCAAAGACCCTTTAATGCTGACAAGAAGGATTTGAGGAAACATTACACTACCGCTTTGCTGTCTAGTTAAACGTGTCCTATCGTACGGTCCTTTGTAGATGAAAAAATATTATTTCTCGAAGAAAACAAAATTTAACCACACCGAGAAAAATGTCTGGGCTGGTTTTATTAAGTTTGTCTACTATCACTAATCAGAACTTTGGTATAATGGTAACACTTTAAACTAAATGTATGACAGAACTAACAATATTTCTTAATAGATTATATCAAATGTTACAGTTATTTTTACTAGAACATGTTGTACCAATAAACAAATGTTGAAAGTGGACCAGCACATTGTACCAATTAAAGTCCTATTAATGGTGCAAAACAACTTTACACTACGATATTTCAAGAACGCTTTGACACAGAGACTTGAAATTTGGTACAAAGATTTTCTAAGTAGTATAAAAAAGTTGTTCCAAATTTCAAGTCTCTATGTCAAAGCGACCTTGAAATATCGTAGTGTAAATTTGCTTCGCAAGCGACCTGCTATGACAAGATGAAGTTTACAATACTGATGCTGTAGTATTTAAAATTACCAGTTGAGTATTAAATACCAAATGTTGTAATTTAAATAAATAGTTATTTTTGTAATAAGAGCGCAAAATTACTGATTTCTGATTGAGCGTGAAATTTCTGATCGAGGCGTCTAGCCGAGATCAGCAATTAAGCGAAAGCAGAAATTACATTTTGCGCTCGTAATACAAACAACATTTTGTCTACTATCTAAAATAAGTAAATAAGTAGATTTGATTCAAAATAAATAATAATTTCATATTGAGAAAATGGCGGACCAACATCTCGTTGCATATAACAGCCGTTTTACAATTGACATGTCGGTTGCCTACACTGTGCGCGCGAAAAAAATCACTTTTCTACTTGCTGTCATGGTAACGAGCAGAAAAGTAAAATACTAAGAAATAGGTTATTTTGAAGTCTAAAAAACTCATTTGTTTTTGTAGAAATGTTAACTTTTCTGTTAGATCGTAGAAAAAATATTTTTGACGCTAATGTTTTAAAAGTGTGGCATAATTTATGTTTATTAAATATATACTAAAAGATAGTTTAAGTTGTCTTATTTAAAAGTTCCAAATTTGAAGTCGATATCTCAACTGGTTCAAAAGTTAAGGGGGGGTGACTTTTGGACCGCTCTGTATAAAAGTAATGTATTAAGTCTTAATAAATAAGTTTTACACTACAGAATGCTTTTTAATTTACGCCCTGTGACGTCACAGTCGCATTCTTAGATTGCCATGAGTATATGACTTTTTAAATACAATACAGTCTTGTAAACAGTAAAAAAAAAATTTTTTTAATTATACTTAAACTTTAGTCAGTTGAGATTAAGAAGGAAAAGATTGCACCAATTTTACTACATATCAGAGCTAAACTAAAGGTTTGAAAAAGAAACCAATTATTAAACATTGTTACTATGGTTACGATGAACTAGTTTGTAATGTTGTGTTCCTTTACTGGGCTTTTAGTTTGGTTGCTATAGAGTTTTTGTTAATTCCCGAAAGTTGGATCGAGTGGAATCTTTCCCTACTTGCTTTTACCGGTTCAACTGGCTTTGCAGATAGTACTCTTTTCACCAGTTGTGTAGCGTTATAAAGTCTTCCGTTAGGCAAGATGTGGAAGAAGAGTCGAGGAAAGTATAAATCTGTCAAGACAATGGGTTACTTAAACAACACATAAAAAAGAAATAACATCACGGAACCCTAAAAAATAACATGTTTTGTGTTTTCATTACTAGGTATATCCATAGTTTATTAGGAGCATGTTTATTCTATGCATATTAAATGATATTCTAACATTTTTTTTATTTTTTAAAAGGAAATAGTGATTAACGCAGGACTGAATAAATATTGGTCCTGTAAAGTCATTTGGTTAATATCAAGGTGCTTTTTTGGGGGTATTTTTTGTTTTTTTAGAAACCCTGAAATTCCTTTACCATTCGATAGTACTATTTATATGATTTTCAGCGAAAATTAAAAAAATCTACCGAGCGCTTCGTTTTTTATTAAAAAAATACATGCTAAAGGAGCTGCGAAGAGTAAAACAAGCCGTGAACATATGTAATCCTACGCATTTCATTATATACTATTCACAGTAAGTGGGTATATTTCATTTTTCCAATTATTTAAAATAAAAAAAATTAAAAACTTAAAAAAAAAATTTCAACAATTTTTTTAATGTGTTTGGACTTTTTCTCAAGGACCGCGTGATTAGTTCAAGTTAGAGAGACTTTCGAGTTGTGGAGGTTCGAGTTAGAGAGGTTTGGCTGTAGCTATAATGTAATAATACATATTGACATTACATTACAATTTTGAAATGCATTATTTCATTACAAATGTAATAATATGTTTGTGCTATGGTTTCATCAAAACAATATTTCATACAGTAATTTGGTTTTGATCAAACTGAAACAAAGTAAATCAATTTAAATTAGCTGGCGAACACTTCAATAAAATCATACGGGCTTACCGACCATATGTACTTTCATGAGAAAAGGCTCCATGTTGCTCAAACGAGTCAACGATTTTGACCAAATTTGGAATAGTTCTACATGTAAAGTGATAATTTTGTTCTAAGCTAGAAACGTTGCGTTTAAAGTGTATGAAAGCGGCTTGCTTACTGACTGTAGGTGTCAGGTGTAGCTTATATCAGTACCTCAGTTTTAAACTAGTGTATCTGGAAACTAGAGCAATTCAGTAACTCCTTAGTAATAAGGGTAAGGAATAACTCCTTAGTAGTAAGGGTAAGGAGGCTTAGTAAGGAGGGCAAAGAGGCTTTATCTGCTTATTGAACAGATCTATTTTCCAATACAATAA
Organism: Brachypterus glaber; assembly: GCA_958510825.1. NCBI lineage: Eukaryota > Metazoa > Arthropoda > Insecta > Coleoptera > Kateretidae > Brachypterus > Brachypterus glaber. The sequence goes on from OY294052.1 coordinate 8,520,277, forward strand.
CTTACACTAAAAGCTGGTTACCGTGGTAAATACTAAACGTTTTTGCTTATATCGAACTACACGAAAGTTTAGTTAATACTCACTGGTTGTTACAGTAATACTTAGTCAACATGAAAAATATTGGGCTTGACAGAAATTATTTAGAGGCAGGGATAGCGCATTGGCCTTCTACGCTTACAAATTTTTGTTTACACCCTGATAGCAGAGATTACTTTTTCGAGGTAGGTATTACAGCAGAAGATCATACGGCCGAAAGCGATGTTTGTAGTAGTGGCAGCACTGATTTCAGTAGCTCTCAAAGCGTAGGCAAGTATTTATATATTGAGATATATAACTGGTTGCTTATTGTTGAAATTTTTATAACAAAAAATTGTTAAAATACTCACCAATTTCTGGTTAGTGTTTTTTAATGGGTGCGTTGGTTTACGTTAACAATGGTTTGGTTTGGTAGTTTGCTGGTTTGGTGTTTTTTTTTTTTAATGGGAGGAGTTGGTTTATGTTAAAAATGATTTGGTTTGGTAATTTGCTGGTTTGGTGTTTCTTTTTTTTTTAATGAGAGGCGTTGGTTTACGTTAACAATGGTTTGGTTTGTTAGTTTGCTGGTTTGGTGTTTTTTTTTTTTAATGGGAGGCGTTGGTATACGTTAATAATGGTTTGGTTTGGTAGTTTGCTGGTTTGGTGTTTTTTTTTAATGGGAGGCATTTTTCAGATACGATATTTCAGAATTTAGAAGGCGATATATTTTAAGAATCAAATACGATTATATCTAGGCTAAATAATTTAGCTTTAGCTAATTAAATAATAAATGCTCGCCTGGTGTAACAATATGCATAAGAAATTCATTGTTTTAATCAAATATTGAGAACCTGGAGAATACAGTAGAGGGGGTAAAAGCATTTCTTCGGCCGTACAATTTTCGGCCGTATGATCCAGACTCTATTTTTTTACTTACATTTGGTGCTATCTCTTTCACATGTGCCATTTTTAACACAATTTTAAATCGTAAAACCTTTAAAATTTGTAATTTTTAGGGACTTTTATTTAAGTTGGTAATATATCCAATCCTAATCTGTAAATTTAAATTTTGCGCAAAAATAGGATTCAAAATATATGTCACTTATCTTAGTCGCTCCCTTAAAATTGAACCTTTATTCCTTTCTCTAAAGCATTACTTGACATTCAAGCCTTAAAAAGATTCACTTCTTAAATTTTTTGAGGTTATTTAATTTTTCTATATGTCAACAAGTTGTAAAAATAAGTAAATATACTCTAGCTTGTGTGCTTTTAACAAATTTAATTTTAATTTAATATACAATTGTACAAAGTTGGGTTTTAATACGTGCATATTTGCATAGAATTGACAGAAGTGCAATTTTCATGAAACTGCCGTGTAATTCAACATTTTAATTGCTTCGGACTAGGTTTGAAATTCCAACTGGGAAATTTGTGTAGGCGATTCTAATATCCAACCAAAGTACACGAAGTATTTACTATTTAACAGCCAGAATATTATTCTATATACAGCGTGATCAATAACTGGCATTTAAGGGTTTATTCTACATTCAAAAATATCAAAAAAAGTTCCTATACGATTGGTCCGGAAATGAGCCCTAAGGGAGCTACGGCCCTTTAAAACTGTCCTAAAAATAAGGTTTTTAATTAATAACTCTGGTACCCTTTAAGCTAGAGGGACGAGTTTTTGCATGTATACTAGTATTAATAAGGGCAATTAGTTTATTTTAATTATTCTTTCTAACTTATCCAGAGGCATGCCTAGATGGACAAAATATGTAAAGCTTAACACATTTTTGCCCCAAACTTTTTGTGTCTTTTTTTTTTGGATTTTTTGTAAAAAATGTAGATTCCTTAAATAAAAATACATAAACAATGCCATGTAGTGTAACACTGTAGGAGAAAGCATTTTCAAAAAAATGCAGTTAAGAGGAAGTTGTGCCACCAAAAATGTTACTTTTTAAAAGACCATTACTCCTTTAATATTAAATTTAGGTGTATCGGCCAAGAATACTTTTTTGCTTAGTTATAAATAAAGAACCATCCTGTATCGTTAAAATTTTAGTGGTGCTCTTTTTGTCCCCCATTCAATACGTCTACATACTACATAAACATATTTTTATTCTAATGGGTAAAAAAACTCGTTGGAAAGTGTATTTCATACACTAGTGGGGTTTTTTCACTCACCTGTCAGCTCGTTCGTAAACCTTCCCACTCGCGTGAAATATGTCACTTTCCACACTAGTTATGTAATATACTATTAACAAATCCTTTGGTGTTTTACTGTAAACGAAAATATAATTACAAGTAAAAGATTAATGTTCAATACATGGTATATTTGTTCAATTTTTCTCATTGTAAGTAATGATAACCAAAGATGACGAAATCTGAAAAATATAGATATTATCAGTAAAATATTCTATGACTCAAAAACTTATATTGCTGATCTTTAAATAGATTATAGTATATTCAAAGACAGTGTCTTATTATTATTAATTATTAATTAAAAAATGCCATAAGTAAAGTTGCATGCATCAAAAGATTCTGCCAATTATCTTTTGATGTTGACGACGCTGTTAATTGGAAACATAAATTGTCATCAATTGTTTGTTTGTGTTGCATAATTAATTAAACAAATCGTTTATTCCAGCACGATGCATATGACCTCCAAATCAAATTAAATTAAAAGTTCTCTGACACACATCAAGAAAAAAATGATAACCAGCAGATATGTAATATATCGTTTTTTTTAGCTACTTATTTGGGCTAAATTTTAACTAATAGCGAACGGAACAAAACTTTTATCTGTGTATTTTTTTTTGTAATTTTACTATAGGAACATAGTTTCTCAGGTCTAAATACATAAAAAAGGTACTCTTGTAATACTGTAGGCCTACCCGTTTGAAAAAAAAAATATTTGAAGGTAAAATTTCAGGTTTCGAGGAGGAAAAATAAAATACTAAAATGTTAAAAACCAAAATTTCAACTATAAGGAAAGTTACAGTATACCACCCTTTTAAACCTTTCCTTGCATGTTCCATAAAAACTGAATGAATTTGAATGAAATTGTTAGTAGTAATATCACGTGTGGGACTTTATCCAAGTATATGCGTTAGAAAACAGAATTTTAAGCAAGGCGAAAAATAATATATCCGTAATAATTCATTTTCAAAATATAACGAAGCACTACGTGACCAAAAATTAAGTACTTAAATTAAGCACTTTACGTATTTACGTGGCGCTTTTTATATAAAAAAACAGTGGAAAATTGTATATTCTGTACTACGTTTGGAATTACACAAACGTGTTTTAGACTATACTTTTTCTTCGACTAAAAAATGTCTTAATAATTTTGTTGCTTTTATATTCAATAGCTCAGGTCGAGGGTCGTTTTGTAAATATCAGTGTCATTTTTGATGTTTTTTTATTATAATTTAATAAGCACTGGGATGTCGCCACATATGCCTTTTCATCACAAGAGCGAGAATTCAAGACTCCCGCACAGTATGCCGACTATATAGACTGCATAGTATAAACTTATGCCGACTATATAGACTGCATAGTATAAACTTATGCCGACTATATAGACTGCATAGTATAAACTTATGCCGACTATATATGTCGGCATATTATATACTTAGTTATTAAGTAATTAAAAATTATTTTAAAACGATGATATTTTAAAGAAGCCGTAAAAAAAATATATATGTTATAAATGTTAAATATAAAGATAAGAATGCAAATCTGATATCGTTGCATATTTGTATGGTGCAACATTTAATGATGTTCTAGTATGAAGTTGTTAATGCGTTTTATTACTGTTTAAAGTTGTTCTGCATTAAATAAAGGTCATTACTGTAAGCAGATGTATTATGCAAATCGGCGTGGGCTATGCTTATCTAGAACCTTGTCGGAATGCTATTTTCTATAAACGATAAAACCTATAGGTTATGGGCCCAACATTCAAATCGATAAATCACAATGAGATACGACAATTGAAAAGATGTTTGTTCAATGAACTTCGTTAAGAAAAGCCTTTGATGCCTATCTGAGATGGTATTCAATATTTAAAGAGTTCACCCTTCATAAGGGGTTACACATAACATTTATAGCGATATACAGTTTTTGTATCCGGTAGTAATGACATTGGATAACAAAAAATTTAAAGTTTAATTTTAATAAATATTTTAGCAATCTCTTTTTTGAGTATAAATTAATTCTATACGATTTTCAATAATAGAGTTATTAGAAATAGTTATAAGTTTTGAAATTAAGGCCGCCATATTGAAATCCTCCATTTCAAATTTTATAACTTTAACATCCTTAAAAACAAGACAATACTAAATTTTATGATAATAGCTCTAATTTAATTTTTTTTCTATTTTAAAATTTGTGCACCAGATTTAAGTTAAGCAATCTGAAAACCCTCATAGTGTAAGGTATCTTTTTTTTCATGGCATTTATCCCTGGGGATAATTTTTACTTCTTTCTCAAATTGTTTATGTATAAGTTTGTCAATAACGAATTTTAAATATTGTCTGTTAAAATTAACGTTCCGCGAAAAAATAAATTATATTCTTGTTTCTTCTAAAAAATTGAGTTAATGAACTCCCTATGAAAGTTACCTCTTTACTTATTGGATGAAATCAACATATTTGCATGAATATCACAGTCGTTAGAGATTTCCTGCGTTTTTCTTTTAAGGACATTGTCTTTGACTTTGATTTTTTTGCTTAGCTAGTTTTGTTTTTTTATGTAAGTGCCAAATGCCACTTGTGTTACTCTTTTGGAATTTTGAACAAAGTATTACTAAATTACTATAAAATCCCACCAAATTTTCACAAAATATAACTACACTAAGGTTGTATTCAACACTTGTTGGATAAACATCACAATTGTTAAAATATTTCCTGCGTTTTTCTTTATTTTATGTGACATTTTTATTTATTTACTGAAAATTAAAAATTAAAAATTGCAGATCCAATATGGCGCAAAAATGGAGTGAATTTATATTTATTGAATACAAGTTGTTACAGTAAAATAACAAGTAGTTCTGTGAATTTGACTGTAAAAACTTGTATCTAATAAATACACAGGCTAATCTTGAATACAAATTAAGTTTTAGTGACTTGCCAATGCAAACCAAAAGTTAGTCTTGTTAGTAAAAAGTCTACTTACGTATTATAAAATCATTGATAATTAAATCTGAGGTGCTCGGTTTCGGAAGATAATGGATATTTTTCATCAGAAATTACCACAGTCGACTTAATAGTTCTTCATTTTATACTGTTTTAGCTTATTCTATATAAATTTTGATCGGAAAATAGCATCACTGAGGTTTTTTGCATTATTTGCATTATTTTCTCAATAAATATGTATATAGGAAAGTCGCCTAATTTCGGATACCATTTACAATGTATTCAATATTTAATACTCGGTATTACTTTTTGATATTTTTTTTATATAACCAGATACAACTTATTATAGCGAACCATGATTTATTATAAAAGCAATTTTATTACAGTTTATTTTTTCCAAAAAAACACGGTTAAAAAAAATCAGCGCATTTTTGTGCATTTGAAAAAGGGCTCCTAATTTCGGACATATCCGAAAAAATTTTGTCAAGAGTAGATCTGGATTCCATTGCTTATGTTTCTTGTTATTCCTTCACATTTAAGACGTAATTTAATCATTAAGCGATTTTCTACGAAATACTATAGGAACTATAATTTAAATTCCCAATTTTGAATATCTTAGTATCTTAGGTAATTTTCGTTTTTTCAAAATTGTTTATCTTAGTTTGTTGTATCATTATAAAAATAATAATTAATGGTTGGTTATCCTGAATAATAATTACCTTGCGGATATCCGAAATTGGGAATCAAATGTACAAAAATGGTCTATCCAAAATTAGGCAACTTTCTGCTTTTTAGATTAGAAATTTGTAGAATGTTTACGTTTTCAAATTGCTTAATTATGAATAGTGGATCAACTTAACTAACATCATAACTTACCCAAGACAGAATCACGAATTTTTATAACGATTATTTATAAAATAAACAAGCTTAATAATGCAACTGAGCACAAAACTGCCATTTGCAATATAAACGATTTGTGCTGCCATTTAAAGGGGAGAAGCTCTACCGTTATCATATTACAGGACGGATTTAGTTTGACTTTTGGCTTCACATAAAAGTAGGTTTCTGTTTACCTTTGCAGACAGTATCTTAAATACACTACTATCCGAAATTTGGAAACCATCCGAAATTAGGCGCATTTCCTCTATTAGTGTATCGATTAATGACAAATTATTTGTTAAATACTTATTATTACTGAATTATTGTTCTGACACATTATGACAGATATTTAATACACTGCAATACATTTTTTTTCGAGGGGATGACCGCGAGGAAATCTTTTGTACAAGCCAAAGGAACTCAGGAGGAACTCCGAGGAACTCTGAAGAACTCTGGAGAACTCTAAAGGAACTCTGGAGGAACTCAGAGGGACTCTGAAGAACTCTGGTGGAACTCCAAGGAACTCTGAAGAACTCTGGAGGAACTCCGAGGAACTCTGAAGAACTCTGGAGGAACTTCGAGAAATTCCGGAGGAACTCTTTGCAAAAAGGAACTCTTTTGTACAAATTTCAGACGCCGTCAGAAACAATTATTATTTATTACCCATGCGGATTAACGTTTTTATTTTTAAACTAGATGAGCCGTTACAAACACCTTATGAAAACATCCTACCTTTGGGCGCAAATTTTTTTTTGAAGGGGCGCCAAGTTTGGTAGAAACCGTCAGGGACAAAGCTTTTTTTCGAGGGTGACTTATTGGCAGTAGTGCTTGCATAGCGGTGATTTCTACGCCTTATTTGCCAAAAATTACCTCTTCCAGAGAGGAACTCTTAAAGAACACAGGAGGAACTCCCAAGGAACTCTAGAGGAACTCCGGAGGAACTCCGAAGGAACTCTGAGGAACTCTTTGCAAAAAGGAACTCTTCTGTACAAATTTCAGACGCGGTTAGACCCTCGTTTTTTTAGAAAATAAAATCTGCAAATATTTTTTCTGAAGTGAGAATTAATAGACTATTTTTGGTAAACAATATCTGACCAAAATTTATATAGAATATTCTAAAAAAGTATAAAATAATTTCATTTCTAAGGAAAAAAGTCCATTATCCGAAACCGAGCACCTCAGACCTACTGTTAATGGATTTATAATGTGTAAACCTCCTACTAGCAGGCTTAACTCTTGATTTGTGTTGGCAAGTCACTAAAACTTAATATTTATTTAAGATCACCGTGTACAGTTGTATGGGGCTTCGTACAGTAACAAATTCTCAGTGTATTAGAGGCTGTCCATAAATTACGTAACGCAATTTAAAAAAATTGACCCCGCCTCCCCCCTGTGTAACAAAATGTCACATTTACCAACACCCCCCTTGTGTAACGCGTAACAGTATAAAAATTTTGTTTGGCAATAAATTTAACTGTATTCTCACTATTGATTCGTTTTTCTCGACAAAACAAACATGAACCTAAAATATAGTAAAACATAACCTTAAAAAAAATTTACACGAAAAAATCACTCAAACTTTAAAAAAATATTCATAATCAATATCACACAGGAAAAAAATACTAGGTACCTCTTGTTACACTGAGTGTCACATATAACACGTATATTGTTTATGCACAGGTACAAAAAATAGTACACACATTGGTGTTCTGTGAGTAAACATTCCGCGCGAAAATGTATCATTGCCGATGATTCATTGGCAAGATCAAGCAAGAACAGGGCCGTAAGATTTTTTTTTAATATCAATGTCAACAGTTTTTTTACTGATTACAATATTATTTAAATATACATAGTTTATTCAATTTTATAGTTATTTATGTTGAAATAGAAATACATCTGCCAAGCTTAGAAATAAACATTAAATTTATTAAATTCCGTTACGTAAAGTTTACCCCCCCCCCTCCTCCCTGTCACAAACTGTAACTATTTATCTGACCCCCCCCCCCTAGGCGCGTTACGTAATATATGGACAGCCCCTTACTTGAAATCCGTGAAAATTCAAAAGTGTGTTTCCTGCATATGAATTAACTATTAGTCTAGCATACTAATTTAAGATAATTTCTTCATCTACACTAATACTGCTCTAGGCTTACAAGCATTAATAACTACTTTACTTTAAGAAAACAGTTCCACTTTGTTTAAAATGTCAGATTTATTAATGCATGTGTCAGTAGCAAATACTTAACAATGCAAAGATTTCGACCTTCATCACCAGTAGTCGGCGTAAACTCAGTTATGACTCGTCAACGTTGAAAATAAACACAGAAACATAGGCTTACAGAATAATTTTGCCCAATTATGAGGGAAATTTTTATAAAGGTCACTAAATAGAAACATTTGACGACTAATTTGTTACACACAACAATATTGACTATACATATTAACTGTATATCGGTGTTTTTTTTGTCGATAACTTTTTTCCCACCTTACTCTTTTAAATGGAATCATTAAAAAAATAAAGATAAAAAAAAAATAAAAATGTAAATATTTAAAACCTCGCGTTAACGCTAGAGTCGACGTAGCGCCTATGCGAGTACTGGAAATTCGCCGAGTACTGTTCATCAGAAAATTACACTGTTAAAGTAGAGTAAAAAGTACTGTTGTTATAATAACGTAAGATTAACCGTTTAACCCCTACACGTGACATAACCTCAAAAAATACCCGAAAAACTACTGAAACCGCTAATATCATCTATGCCATATCACTGTCACCCCCCTGTCCCCAAATTGCTAATTCTATAACCCCAGAACCCTATAATCTCCTAACCTCATAATACCATAGCCGCATAACCTCAAAACCCCGTAACCTCATTAAGTAGAAAAATCTAGTCCAAACCCCAAAATCCCCTAGCACCATATTGGATAACAAGCATACTGAGGTATCAGACGTCTGAGGTGTTAAAAAAATAATGAAGTAGACCTTGATTCATGACTTCACTCACAAAACTCTTATGATTTCGAGAATCTCCACAGAATAGGATGATGGGATTAAGAGGTTATAATATATGGGGTTACGGAGTGAAGGGGTTAGGAGGTTATGGTGTGATGGGATTTTAGGGATATACAGTTACTTATTCATAACTATGTTCTACAAGAAAATTTCACGTGATTGTTCTGTTTTCCCGAACCAGATTACTTAATGAGGTATCAGACATCTGAGGTGTTAAAAAAATAATGAAGTAGACCTTGATTCATGACTTCACTCACAAAACTCTTATGATTTCGAGAATAGGATGATGGGATTAAGAGGTTATAATATATGGGGTTACGGAGTGAAGGGGTTAGGAGGTTATGGTGTGATGGGATTTTAGGGATATACAATTACTTATTCATAACTATGTTCTACAAGAAAATTTCACGTGATTGTTCTGTTTTCCCGAACCAGATTACTTAATGAGGTATCAGACATCTGAGGTGTTAAAAAAATAATGAAGTAGACCTTGATTCATGACTTCACTCACAAAACTCTTATGATTTCGAGAATAGGATGATGGGATTAAGATGTTATAATATATGGGGTTACGGAGTGAAGGGGTTAGGAGGTTATGGTGTGATGGGATTTTAGGGATATACAATTACTTATTCATAACTATGTTCTACAAGAAAATTTCACGTGATTGTTCTGTTTTCCCGAACCAGATTACTTAATGAGGTATCAGACATCTGAGGTGTTAAAAAAATAATGAAGTAGACCTTGATTCATGACTTCACTCACAAAACTCTTATGATTTCGAGAATAGGATGATGGGATTAAGAGGTTATAATATATGGGGTTACGGAGTGAAGGGGTTAGGAGGTTATGGTGTGATGGGATTTTAGGGATATACAATTACTTATTCATAACTATGTTCTACAAGAAAATTTCACGTGATTGTTCTGTTTTCCCGAACCAGATTACTTAATGAGGTATCAGACATCTGAGGTGTTAAAAAAATAATGAAGTAGACCTTGATTCATGACTTCACTCACAAAACTCTTATGATTTCGAGAATCTCCACAGAATAGGATGATGGGATTAAGAGGTTATAATATATGGGGTTACGGAGTGAAGGGGTTAGGAGGTTATGGTGTGATGGGATTTTAGGGATATACAGTTACTTATTCATAACTATGTTCTACAAGAAAATTTCACGTGATTGTTCTGTTTTCCCGAACCAGATTACTTAATGAGGTATCAGACATCTGAGGTGTTAAAAAAATAATGAAGTAGACCTTGATTCATGACTTCACTCACAAAACTCTTATGATTTCGAGAATCTCCACAGAATAGGATGATGGGATTAAGAGGTTATAATATATGGGGTTACGTAGTGAAGGGGTTAGGAGGTTATGGTGTAATGGGATTTTAGGGATATACAGTTAATTATTCATAACTATTTCACGTGATTGTTCTGTTTTCCCGAACCAGATTACTTAATGATGTTACGGGGTTTTGAGCTTATGGAGTAATGGTATTTCGAGGTTAGGGGATTATGGGGTTACGCAATTACGAATTTGGAGGAAGGGGGTGAAAGTGGTATGGAGTAGATGATTTTAGCGGTTTTAGTAGTTTTTCGAGTGTTTTTTGAGGTTATGTCAAAATCCTGAAGTTTAAGGGTTAAACGAGTTACGGATTCGGTTTCAGCGGGAAAAAATACATAGGAATATCATATTGGAATCCAAGACTCACAATTTTTTTTTGTGGGCCTGTGTAATTAACTAAAAATAGTTGACACACCGTTTTCGCAAGAAAATATTTAAAAATAGGCATCTGACATTAATTAATCTAATAACAGCATCGTAAATTACTAATAATAATTTAAAGCTTGTTACCAACTTCTCTCTCAAGGATATTTAATCTAGAAGATATTTTAATACATTATTATCAGTACCCGACGTATTTCCAGTTATATTCCAGTCTTCAAGTTAATAAAAGAGGCTTTACCTGGAAATAATTCGGGGAGTTTAGATTTTTGGTTTATTAGGTAGGGTTTAAGGCCGCAAATAAATAATTTTGCGACATTGAACTCGATTTGGAACTGTCATTTTTTTAACTTATTTTTCACAAAAAACAGACGTTTTAAAATATCTCAAGATATTTCTTATATGTACAAATTCCCATGTAATACGGACCCCTTTCAAACAACGTGGGATCGAAAGATCGTTGCACTGCCGTGTAGACATTGCACTGGATATTTCCTTATTTCTTGAAAATTGAGAGAAATTTTGCTTAACATATACGCATAATTTATAAATATAAATCGAATAAACAGTTTATTATTTCACATTTTTTAAATAGTGGGCGACAATGACTTAGATAACACCGGCACATAAAAAAAAACATCAAGTGCGGCAGACTAGACTAGTCAATTCTTACGTATTAGGTGTCCCTGTATTTGAATCCGAGGTCAGAATTTAAAAGTTAGCTTTCAAAATGGCGGATCCAATATGGCGGTTTAGATTTTTAAAGTTGCTGGGATTTGCTTGAAACTTGGTATCCAGGGGTTTTTGGGGTCCCTGACTACAAATCTGGTGCCAGTTTTCCAAAATTCAAAATGGCGGATCCAATATGGCAGATATTTTTTTTAAGTTTCTCGGAAAATTTAATTCGCCATATTAGATTCGCTAGTTTGAATGTTGAAAAACTGGCACCAGATTCATAATCAGCGACCCCGAAAACCCCATAGCACCAAGTCTCAAACAAATCTGAGCAACTTTAAAAAATCTTATCCGACATATTGGATCTGCCATTTTGAATATTGGAAAACAGACACCAAATTCGTAATCAGCGACCCCAAAAACACCCGAGTACCAAGTTTCAAGCAAATCCGAGTAACTTTAAAAAATCTAATAGGCCATATTGGATCCAGATTCAGATTCAGCGACCTAAAATACGTAAGAATTACCCATAAAATCTTCTTTTGAAGTGTGAAAAGTCGATTGACTTCCCCAGACCTTCCACAAAAAAATATTGAGTAAGAGAGTCTGCTGTGGATATATGCATTATAGAAAAGTAGTAAAAGTTAAGACTTACGGTACTTTTTAAATTATGAATTGCAAATTTAGCACCGCAAAGTTTTTTATATACAGGGTGATCAATAACTGGCATGCCAAAATTTAAGACGCGATTCTGCATCCAAAAATATCAAAACAAGTTCCTATAAAGGTTGGTCCGCAAATAAGTCCTAAGGGAGCTACGGCCCTTTAAAATTGTAATAAAAATAAGGAACCGTTCAAGCTAGAGCGACAAGCTTTTGCATGTATACTAGTATTAATAAGGGCAATAAGTTTATGTTAATTTATTTTTTTTTACTTTGTCCCTAGACGGAAAAATTTATTAGGCTTAAAACATTTTTGCCCCAAACTTTTTTATGTGCACTTTTTTTGGATTTTCAAAGGGCGGTAGCTCCCTTAGGTCTCATTTCCGAACCAACCTTAATAAAAACTTTTTGTACATATTTTTGGATGTAGAATCACCTGAAATTTTGTCATGGCAGTTACTGATCATCCTGTATAAACTCTGTGAGTTTCCCAACCACAATTTGCTGAGAGATCTATGCCTAAAAATGTAGTTTGGCTGTATTGTTTTATGGATTTGCCGTCGAGTCGAACAAGTACGCTGAAAGGAGAGTCTTCTCCCGACCGCACTTGATAGCTGACTAAATGGGGAAGATTTACACTGTAGTACAGGGACTGTACCCTTAGGTTCTTTTTTGGTGTGAGTACATAAATGAATCTAATCAGTATTAATCTATAGATATAAAATACTTGAAAAATGATAAATTGCAAATGATAAAAAATGCTGAATTCAATTAAAGTCATATCATAATATCTGTAGTGCCAAAATTATTACCATGGAGCCATTACACTTAATATTGCTCATTGTTTTCCCTTATATTTTATTTTATAGTGTGTATATCTGCTTAATACCATTTCATTTTTTTGTAATATTTATAATGTAAGTATAATATTTTTTATTTTCTACCAAAAAGATATAGAGGGTGAATCAGAAATAAGGTGCAACCTTTTTAGGATGGATTCTAGGTCCAAAAAGACCCTCCTAAGGGTACATCTAAAAAGTAGTTTTTATTTAATATCTCTGAAATCCTATGAAACTTAATAACGAATTTTTGCACATGTCTTAACATTAATAAAGGTTATCATTTTATGTAATTTTTATTTGGTAATTTTAACCAGGGACGTGTAAAGTGGGCGATGTCACTTTTTTGCTCCAAACTCTTTTATCTGCAGATTTTTTGACATTTCCTTAATAGAATAATAATCTTTAAATAAAAATACATAAAAAAGTACTTTCTATGTAACACCGTAGGGTCAACCGTTTTCAAGAAAATTGCAATTAAAGACAGTTTCATGTTTCGAGAATCAAAAATAGGAACTAAAAAATGCACCAATAAAAATTGTAATACTGCATTGTGATTCTACATTAAAAATTGTGAAAAAAAGCTCCTTTACATCTAGGTTCGAAAATCAGTGGGTGGTAGCTCCATTAAGGCGGCTCTTCTCCGAACCAACCTTATATGAACTTTTTTCATATTTTTGGACCTAGAATCACCACCTAAAATTATGTAACTTATTTCCGAATCACTCTGGATAGGTTACCCATATTTTAGTATACACTTCAAATTATAATTTGTATCATCTTATGGAATGAACTCTGGATCAACCGTTTTCCATTTAGAAAAACGAGAGCCGACTTTTAATTCTAGTCCAGTCAAATAATAAGTGTAAATCTCAATAAATGCACACTGGCTGATATTTTAAAGGGTAGTTGTGGATGATAAAAAAACACTCCTGTTAGTTTTTCATCGAGTGATTTGCTTAATGGGTGTCCGCTATCTTGAATTTTGGGGGTAAGTGCGGTTATCAGTTCGGTTAAGAAGCAAACTTACAACAATAAATATCATTTTTTCATTTATATTAATAATAACGATCGAGTTATTCTTATTAAAAAGGCCATTTTAGAGGTGAAATTGTTCAGCCAAATTATTCATCGGAGAATAAAATTGGTATGAGCAAACTTGTAGCTCTTGAAATTTTCTATAAGTTTCATACATTATGAATATGAATAGGTATGTTGTTACGGTTACAGAGACGCAACTCGACTTTTATCTCCCTCTGCAACCATACCAAAATAGCTAATAAGCTATGAGCTAAGTTTACTTATGAATAATTTGGCTGAAAAATAAAAAAAAACAATTTCATCCTCCACATAGCCATTTTTGAATATTTATAACTTGATTGTTATTAATATTATAAAAAAATGTTTTTACAAATTTTTTTGGAAATTTCCTGTTTAAAAAAAGTGGCATTTTATCATAAGATGCATATTTAGCTAGATAACCGCACTCACCCTTAAGATTCAAGATAGCAGACACCCCTTACGTAAATCACCCGGTGAAAAACTAACAGAAGTGTTCAGTTCACGACTAATCTTTAAAATATCAGCATGTGTGCATTTACTGCAATTTCAACATAGGAATTCGTCGTAATTTGACTGAATTATTCAGTTAAGTAAAAGGTATGCTGGGGATACGAATTCTACTTTCAAGTGTATACTAAATCTTTGAATTATCGGTATATAAACCAGGGCTGAGAATCATATCGTGTTTAGCAGAAATGTAATAAATATATTGCTAAAAAATTGCCTCTGGTTGTTTCTTACAAGAAACAAACTACTGAAAAAAAAATTGCACCTGAATTCCTTCTGGGAGGTATGATTTTGTCGGACTGGTTTAAGATTGCCTAAAAAATATCTTAAAATTGCCTAAAAAGCATCAACATTTGGTCAAGATAAGATTTCCTTGGATTACCTCCAAGATCTTCTCCAATTTTTTATACCTGAATTTCTCAGCGGCTGAAACCCTTTGTAACCAGTGTCGGACTGGACTGCTCAAGTCTAGTGAGATTGGTAACCTAGGGTATTAATTGTTTTTCACCCTCCTTTGATGACTAAGAAAAAGGTGCTCACCCCAAAAAAAGTCCAAACTTTTTCCCTGATGCTTTTTACCAAAAACAAGAAAACCACTGCTCCCAAATTTTTCAAAAATAAAAACACAACCTGGGGGGCCCCAAAACTAGGTTTAGCTTTTTCTCACTATCTCACCTGTCCAGTCCGACACTGCTTGCAACTTTAGTTATTGTACAGAAGTTGTAACAGTAAAACATAACGTCGGTCTGCTACAACTTGTACATAACCACACTAATAGAACACTATGGTAATCAATAGCGTAAATAGGTTAAAGTATACAACAATGAATAGTTGTATATGCGCCAACCACTATATATTGCAAAGAATACAACAACAAACAAGTAAATGCGTTCGGTATTTACAAACGAGTTCAGTTGTTCGATTTACAACAACAAATATTACGCATTTTATTTTAAATTCACATTTATCCTACAATAAATAAATAAATAAATAAATAGTACTTTTATGTGCTGTACCGTAATTAATACGTTCACTGCCAACGGCTAGTTTTGACAGCGGAGCAATGGGTATGGGCAAGGGAAAAATAGAAAGAATTGATTAATGTTGTTAGGGGCGCCAGTTACTTTAGCTTTTACTCCTTTAGGTAAGTAACAACCTAGTGTAAATACTTAAGCTTTTCAGTTTGAGAAAATATAACCCTTAAATAAAATAAGATAATTCATTTGAGAAATTTATTATAAATAAACTTAATGAAAGCACATCAAGTAATGTATTAATATATCTAAAAAAAATATGTGTAATTATATTAAGAAACAATTAAAGAAATCTTAATAAAAATTACTAAATTCAGAAATCATTCGACTTAAATGTATAAAGAAAACATGAAGTTCAGCAAGCACCAAGAAATGTATGTAAACAGCAATCATTTCTTGCAGTGTATAAAAGTCATGCTTAAATTAGAAATCATTTAATCAAAAGTATGATAATTAATAAATGAGATTAAATGTTTTAAAAAAATAAGTACCTAAAAATGAACAAAAGCCAGAAGGGCATATAGTATTAAACAATACTATATCAGATCTGATAAAGTTTACAGTTATAAGAATATTGAAATAAAAGAATTTTAAATATGAAATATTGCTTTCAAAAGTTTTTAGAATGAGTACTTAGCTGGTTTCTGCAAAATCCATGAGGTATGAATTCCATCGTCTCCATCTGTACAAGTCTCCCCTATGCTGATGTATTCATTTCTCGAATGAAAGAAAAAAAATATAGGCTGTCCCATCTACTTTGGAAAAATCATCTTCCAGGATAAAATGTATTATTGAAAATGTTGTCCGGGATAAAATATACTTTTGAAAATTATGTCCAATATAAAATTGTCTGCTAGACGATTACATAGAATTTATCTATGCCGAAAAATACAGAACCATGTTCCAACAGAACATCACTCCATGCGGAGAACTTGTATATCAAATATACCAAAATAAACTTCAACTTAAATTAATGTAATTCCATATTAATGGTATAGAAATGGTAATTAATTAATGGTCTAGTAATGTAGTAATAATGGTGCTAAAACAATAATTATATCTCAGAAATATTCTAAGAAACAGAAAAACTTAACTTAAGTGTCATACTAAGTCTTCGATGTCCATCGAAACGTTATAAATGCGTAATTGTAGAAAATAACAGTTACAATATCTTCCGCATTGTTTAAATATTCATTTTCACTAACTTTAAATAAAAATACATGAAGGATTACTTCGATGATTACAGAAAATAAACACTCGTCAAAATGACACCACCATTGTACAGAGTTGCTTCAAGAAGAGCGAAAATCGACCTTATTCACTAGTATGAACCCTTCAGGTAAAATCAATCCTATTTCTGAACTATTAGCGACATCTATGTAAGTCATTATCAACTACAGTTTTACCGTATAGGATTCCTAATAAAGGTAACGAAAACTACACCAAAAATAATAACAAAAAGACTATTTCCTAATAAATCCGTATTAGTGATATCTAACCTCAAAATATTACTCTAAGAAACAAATATAAACAATACTTATTGTTTATCAGCAAAACTAATAAAAATACGAAGAGAATACTAAGTGTCCTGTGAACTAAGTATAAACAAAATACTGAATCTAAGTGAGCAGTTCCAGCAAACTATTTTCAACAAATTCTGGTTTATCCCGAAGGAATAAGCATACACAACTTTCCAGGAGAGACAAGCTACAGGTGAAAGCCAGTGAAATCCAACCCTCAATAGACTCTGAAACATATAAAAACCAGGTAAGTCCATAGACAAATGTATTATAGAGAAATAAGTCATATGATTCTTTATTATTAAAAATCATATTCTAATTATGTTTTCTTTATATTATTTTCAGGTAGAACTATGGAATAGAGACTTATATGGTTAGAATTCAGTTCCTGCTACAAAATAGTCCCAGATACAAAATAGTTCTGTACGTACGTAACTATTTATATACAAAATAAACATAAATTATAACGTAAGTAAACGAATAGTTTAATTAACCCTTGCTATATTACAAAGTGACGATTTATATCGTTACAGTGCACATAAAAACTACATATCACATGTAATTACATGTACATGTATATTAGGGTGGGTCAAAAAATCCGACCATTTTTTTTTTACTTTGTTCTCTAAAAAATCGGTTGCTAGACACCTCTAGAAAATTCTCACCAAATATGAGCTCTTAATTTTGATAAAAAGGTTCTCCGCTTTACAATTTTCGTTTGGACTTTTCTCAGTATTAGAAACAAAAATTCATATCTCTTTGACAACTGTTCGTTAAAAAGTATCTCTTCTCATATTCTTGTAGGAAATCGAACGCTCTGCAAAAAAGGTCTCTTACAATTTTTTCGTAAACCTCACCGTTTAAAAGATAGCAAAGGTTAAAGTTTGATTATTTTAGGAGACTTTTCTGTTTTGCTTTTGAATTTTATAACTCGCTTACAAAAAATTGTTATGAACTGCGCAATTCATAGTTTTGTAGGAAATTAACTGCTCTACAAAAATGGTCTCTTATGATTTGTCGATTAAATTAAGCGTTTAAAAGATATTCATCGTCATACTTCAATGCTTACTAATTTTAATAGTTTTTGATGAATAATTCCAAAAATTTCAACTTAATTTATGAGTTTCACGAAAATTTAGTCGGTTTTGCCTACTTTGAAAAAATTTTTAAAATCAGTTGATTTCCGCCATTTTTATTAATCATCCATCATAAAATACCGGCACTCTAGTACAATAATGTTGTTGTAAAATTAAATACTATGAAGGTCTTTAGTATAAATATATATATATATATGGTTTAATTGTTTAATTGTATTTTGATGTAACGTTATAATGTTTTAGAATAATCGTAAAAACTGTATTCTATACCCAAAAGTTAACACAACAACGTTTTGTATTAATATTTTTAGATTTTTTATCAGTGCAATAACTAAAGTTACGAAGGTTTACAAATGTATAAAATCGTTCAGTATTTATGATAATATGGTAAAATTCAAAAATATTTTCTGCAACGTACTGAAACGTACTGAAAAATATCCACTAAAATTTCTATTTTTTTTAAGTTAGCTTTGAATAACAGTTTTGGTGAAAGCGCCGAATAAATTCTTGATTTGCGCAGTGGAAAAAACCTAAAATAACCCTTAATGGTAAATCGACTGTATTGTTACCTCCCTTTACTGCGTTTCTGCTAAGCAGCACAGAATAGTGGTCATCTCAAGTTGAGATTCTCATCCTTGGGTTATAATACTATAAGTAAACGACTATAAATACATATATATTTTAGATGTTTTGACATTTTTTATACATTTTATAAAGTATACAATTTTTTAAGCAACGTTCGATTTGTTTTTGTATATCAAATTTATTATGCCAAATGGACGATACATGGTTTATGGTTAGATGAACGACATAGCTACAACAAAACATTAAAGAAAGCTTCATTTTCTAATGATTTTAAGGTATCCAATCACCTACCTAAGGATCTTTTAAGGGATCTATCACTTTTATTCCCGAGCAAAGGAAATATGACAAATGAATATTTTTGGACTTATCAATATACGAAGCATGCATGCCGTATATCTAATTTATATGGATTTTACACACCCTACCAATATTTTTATGACTGTTTGTTATTACACAAAAGATTTGATATAAAAACCGTTTTGAAAAATCATAATATATTAGGAAATAATGATTATACGATTAAAGAAATTTCAGAAGCAATTAATGAAGAGTTGGGTTGTATTCCAAAAGTTCGCATAAAGAAAGAAGAAGGCAAAACATGTCTTTCAGAAATTCGTTTATACATGGATGGTTTTTATAAATTAAAAAATTGTGAAACAGAAATAGAAAACTTGGAAACAATGCTTTTTTATCCTAAAACAGACAAGCGCTCAGAAAAAGTTTGGCATAGTAAAAGAATGGAATTAATCGAGGAAATTATAAAAAATAATATACCTAAATTTTTATCTATGCATCTTGTAAGTGTATATGAACTAAATGATATTTTAGGTATATTATTAAATTTATCGGAAAATAAATTCTACACTGTTGGACAAATTTGTGATGAAGTTAGAACTGAATTAGGTTGTGTACCAAAAATCTCATATAAAATCGATGATAAGGGTAAAAATATTCTTTCGGAAATAAAAATATTTATTAATATAAAAACCTATAAACTGCAAAACTTTGAAGGAGAACAAAAATCAGATGAACAGATTTTTTTTGCATGTTCTGAAAGGCCAAGCATTATAAACCTATTATTAAGGATTATTTACCAAGTCTCTAGAATAATTTTGTACCTTTTAAATTTAAATTCAATTCAGGCCATTATATTTTGTTATTTCACATTTAAAATTGATACCATAATTAACTTGATATTCTACTACATTTTAAAATCTTTTAAGTTGCTTAGAATTTTTTATTTTCAGTATAAAATAAACACAGTAGCTAAATATGTATGCGATTTCTATATAAAAAAATATCTTGAATTAATTAGTATTTATAATTTTCCACTTGGAATTAATACCATATTTAAGTTCATATACAAATATTTTAAATATAGGGAAAACGAAGTGTGGATTCGTATTAGTTTTCAAACAAAGCCATATATCTAAATTCTTATTGTATATTTAAACTAAAAAAAAATATATTTTATGGTTGTCCAGAATATTCCAACAGCATGGGAACAAAATATCCTGTTAACACAATTTAATAAAATAATTACACAGGCCCACATTTAAGAACTTTTTGAAAGCTTTGTATAAACAAGTGGTGACAATTTCAATTGGGCATGAGACTGATCTCGGACTGACCAAAAGTCACCCCTCCCTCCTAACTTTTAAACGAGTGGATATATCGACTTTACATTTGAAACACGTATACATACATGTATAAGACAACAAGCTATATTTTTAAAATTATTTTATATTTGTAACTTTTAAAATCTGATCAGGGCATAGGAGAGAATTTTTTTAAATAGAAAAGGAGGTCTTGTAATAATTATTTTAAAGCTCATAAAATTCTCTATTTGACTATTTACGTTTTAATTTTTCTTGATTTTTTTTCTTTTTTGAAGATTTCAAATATAATTGAAAATGGTAATTTTCGTCAAAATTTCTTAAAAAAAAATCAATTTTTTTTCATAAATGATTAATTTTATGATAAAAAAACTATACTTTCAAACACATGAACCATGACCATGAAAAAATACCCGCTTTGCCCCCCTGACCACATTTTGAAAGCTAAAAATATCAAATATATGCCAAAACATAGTTTAAGTTGTCTTTCAAATTTAAAGTCGATATCTCAACTCGTTCAAAAGTGAAGAGGGTTGTTGGCTTATGGATGGCATTGTATAATTTTAATACACTGAGAAAAATAAAAAAAGCATTTTCATTCATCAATAACATTTATATTTTACTTTATTAAACATATTTTACAAATCTTTTAATTTTTCAAGTATTGTTTAACTTATTTTTATATATTTGTATGTGACCCTGCGCAAAGAAACCCAGTTAGTATCAAATTAAAAAAAATCGGATTCTTATGAGAATCTGACAAAAAAATAAATGCGTAAATTTGGCTTATGAAGGCTCACATATACATATGTAAGTATGTAAACGAATGTTATACAGAGAAAAAATATGTAAAAATTGATCCCAACGTTACGTTATGTAAATTTTTCAGAACATGATGTAAAGTTTCATATCGCATTATGTAAAATCAATTTTACAGAATATGGTGTGCGGATTTCCACAACATATCATGTTATTTTATAATTAATAATGGAATTTATCATAATATGTTCTCTAAAAAATACATAATTTAAAGTTGGTAAATGTGTGAATAAAGCGCGCCAACATTTACATAACTTATCATTGAAAATATGCATAATATGTTATGTAAAACTTAAAATACAATAATAACTCATGTAAAGATACATAATTTATTATGTAAAACCTAAAAATACAGTAAGAACTTATGCTAAATATAACATAATTTAATATGTAAATTGTGTTATTTTTCTCTGTGTACTTTTTATTTGTGTTTTATTAAGATATTAACATTTTTTTTCTGATTTTGTTTTTGTTTCATTTTTTAAATTGAAAATATAATATGTTTTTGATTCCAATAGTTAGTTCTTATTTTTATACTATTCACAGCGCCTGCGCTAGGATAGTACGGTAGTTTCTAATTTTTAAAAATAGTCCTAGACAAACAATTCTTGGATATAAATTTGTTTTATGAAAAAACAAGCAACTCTTTTTTGTTTCAAATGTCCGTCTGTCCGTCTGTCCGTCCGATGTTAAGTTTTTTGTGGACACTATAACTTAAGAACGAATAGTCAGATCGACTTAAAAATCAAGTTCTATAAGTTGAAGAACTTTTTAAAAATTTATTATAAGGAACAATTCTACCTATTTCGAAAGTAACCCCCCTAAAAACAAAAAAGTTATGGGGTGTTATACATTTTTGGTAGAAATTCGTAAATTTTAATGTTAGGGGCAACTTTTGCTGATTTTTGGCGAGGGTTAGAATCTTTTTATCATTTTGAAATTTTGTATGCGCAAAAGGAAAAAAATTAAATTTCAAGCCTTTAAAATTTTTCACTTAGAAAAAAATTACATAGTATTTTCAACGATTTTTTAGCCTATGGCAATGATTGGAAAGTGACAATCAGCTGATTTTTCATATCCGCTGTCAGAAAATTAGTAAACGTCAAACACATCTCAAATTGACAAACTAATTTTAAGATAATATTTGCGTTTTTTGGATGTTTAGGTAGTAGGAAAAATAGTACCTATCCGCACCTCGACCAAACCATTGACTGCGCCTCGTAAAAAAGCACTCTAGTGCACTAAAAACTAGGTTGGCGTACTCGGTGCGTAATATACTGTTGATTATTAAGCTTTCGACCCAGCAAAAGTTATGCATTTGCTGTACCTTGTGCATTGCTCAAAAAAGGCAGTCGTAAATATAAACAAAAAACCTAGTTGCCGAAAAAATCATTCGGTTTGGTTATATTACATATGGAAAAAAAAATATCAGTGTAAAAATGTTACAATATCTAATATTAAATTACTATTTCTCTTTATATTCAGCCATTAAGAAAGAAAAAAATGTTAAAATACTTGTTCGATTTAAATTGAAATCAACCTTTAAAATGTACGATAAAAACAAAAACGTGGGTGTTAACTGAAAGAGAAAAAGCTGGGCGCATTCAACTCGAGCTATTAGTATTCATAAGGTAATAATACACAGTGATAGTATTGTGTATTCAAATTAGACGGATGGTTCTAATTACGATTTCAATCCAAATTGAAAGGAACCATACTTAGGTACATGTATTGCTGTCGCAAGAAAGAACGTACCCACTAAACACAAAACTTCTAGAAGTTCTTACAAAGTTGCCTCAAGAAGTTCAACTTCCACGCTGTTCTAGAAGAACTTTTAAATGCCATGACATCTTCCATTTTTTTTTCTTTTTGGAATTTGTTATATGAGCTCTAATTAAAAAAATAAGACCAACATTTTAAAAATCCTTAGAGCCGTTTTTGAAAAAAATGTGTTTTTTAGAAAATATCTCTGATATTTCACGCTAACTTACTCGGTTTGCCCTCGATATCTCGGATTTTGACCAAACTTGGCATAGTGGTACCACTATGGTACCTAATCACTCCATCCAATTTTTTTTCAAAACGGTTCATCCGTTCACGATACCGGGTGTCCCAAAAACCAGGTTCTTGACAAGTTATATCTCCGTTATTTGAAAAGGTAAATTTTTTGTAAAAAATAGCTTTAAATGTTTAGCCAAAAAAGATTTTATTGACTTATTCAACTCCCCCCCTCTCCATTGCTTACTCACTCCCTTGTAACCACCCCACCCTCTGATTTTCAAATAACACCTCCCACCCCCATTTTTATCTAAGAATATGAAATTACATTTCATTTTGAATTAAACCATGTATTATAAATAGTATCATATTCTTTTAAGGGGCTTTCAATTACAATTATTATTTAGTAATAATAATGTCCCAACAGGTTTTAGACGGGCTATTTATTTTATTTGTTGTTGTTTTTTTCTGAAATTTCTGATGTTGCAAATACGACATTCTTTGTAAGCATAGCAGCATATTTGTATTATAATATGACTAAGTTCTTGAATTCCTAACTGTGATTTATAAGGTACTATTATGTCATTCTTGAATTTGTTTTATATAACCCTTACAAACAGAGACGTGCAATCCACCGACTCATTAAATTTAATGAAATCTAGAAAAGTATACTGAAAATTTATTATAGTATTAATTCAGTATTCAATTTTATATATAAAAATAAATGTCAGATTAAAATTTAATCTCAATCAAATTTTGGATATCAGATTTGGCATATTTTTATGAACTTTGACAGCGGCACAAAGCTGCTGTTGGGAGCAGTAACCCTACGTCATATTTAAAAATTTTAATTTCACGGCAATCTACTTTTTTACGTTACCGAGTGAATACTAAAAGAAAGTTAAATTTTTTTTGAAATTTCTTAAAATTAAAAATTAATAGTATATGAAAATTAAAGTTTTTAACAAAAAAAAACATTATAGTCCCTAGACGGAAAAATGTATTAGGCTTAACACATTTTTGCCCCAAACTCTTTTATGTGTACTGTTTTTGGATTTTTTGTAAAAAATATGGATTCCCTGAATAAAAATATATAAAAAATGTAATATAGTATAACACTGTAGGAGCTACCGTTTAAAAACAAAAATGCAATTAAGAGGAAGTAACATTTTGTGCCACCAAAAACGTTACTTTTTAAAAGGCTATTACTTCTTTAATATTAAATTTAGGTGTTTTGGCGAAGAATACTTTTTTGCTCAGTTTTAAATGAAGAATCACCCTGCAGCATTAAAATTTAATTCATGCTTTTTTTGTTACCCATTCAATGTCATCTTCGAAGGGCCGTAGCTCCCTTAGGGCCCATTTCTGGACCAACCTTTATAGAAACATTTTTTCATATTTTTGGATGTAGAATTTCGGCATGGCAGTTACTGATAATAATTGAACAATTGTTATTATGATCAGGATAATTTTAAAATGCAAAGCTAAATCAATAATAGCAGGTAACCAAAAATTTACTACTATTTGGTCACGTTCCATTGAAGCAACTGTATTGTATAAAATCACAACCAATTTACTATAATATAGCTATAGCTTTTGTACGTTTATAATAGCAGCAAATAAATGAAAG
This sequence comes from Brachypterus glaber, assembly GCA_958510825.1. Lineage (NCBI taxonomy): Eukaryota > Metazoa > Arthropoda > Insecta > Coleoptera > Kateretidae > Brachypterus > Brachypterus glaber. The sequence goes on from OY294052.1 coordinate 8,545,093, forward strand.
AAAATTGACCCTATATTAGATTCATTCTATAAATTTTGAATAGCATACTACTATAAAAATATAGAGTATTATAAAAGTATAATAAAGGAACGCAATTTGTAAGATATGTTATTGTAAAGGGTCGGGATAAATTTACACCATCGAACTTTATTTTTAAATGTTACAAATAAAATCTAAATCATTTCCTTTTAGAAAAATGCATAAATAAGTATCATCAATCAAATTCACACATATGAACTATAGGTTGTCGGAAGCAAAAATCTAATATAAGGGATCTCTTTATACTGTATAAATTATACAGTGTAGTCCAAAATCAATTTTCAATGTTTTTTTTTTGCTAAACACTATTTTTTCAGATTCAAAATGATCAAAATTTGCGTTACGTAATATTTGAACTTTCCCTAGCATAATACTGACCGTTAAATTTACCAGTGAACATGACGCACTGGTACGTCGCGCGCCCCTCTAGAAATAAAGAGTGACGCACCGGTGCGTCATGAGCACTGAAAGTGTTAAAATTAAAGAGGAGGTCACTTTTGGACCACTCTGTATGCAAAGCAAATATCTATAATAAAAGGAATTTCTTTAATTTAAGTTTTTATTGTGTTCTAAAAAGCAAGAGTCTAACTAACTTTTATATTTAAAATGATTTTTTATAAACAAATTTAAAACAATAGTATATTGTTTTACTAAGAGGAAAAGTAAAGCTTTTTCTTACTAGTCTATAGAATTTACGGACGACGTGAAGCGGAGTTTTTTTTTTTTTTTTTAAATATTAATTTTTGAATTTAATTTATTCAGTAATAAAGTATGTTTTTTTTTATTAAAATAGGCCAATAAAACCCTTTCAAAATAAACTTAAACCTTCCTTAGCTCATTTTAAATTTTTGTGGTAGGCTAAATCGTACACTTTTTGCGATTTCAATGGTAACTTGTCTAATGTAGCATTTGCAATTTCGGAGAGATTTGTAGGTGTATAAACCACATATTCTTCTTCAACAATTTTTAATCAATTTCACTCAAGGTTTTTGCACAGAATCTCGAGTCAACCACCTGTTTACATAATAAACAAACAAGTTTGAAGTATGGCTGTCATCAAAGTCAAAGAGTGCTGCCGCCAGTGGTGGTTTTTCTAAATAACTTTTTTTTACGGCGTACAACAATAAACTAATTTTTTTACTTTCACTTCTAACTAGTGTGTTCAGCTATAAAATATGAACATTTTAGTACGCTTGAAGAAAAATTACATTTTAACAGTATCTCCAAAAAATCATAAACGTTTTTTTAAATATTAATTTTTGAATTTAATTTATTCAGTAATAAAGTATGTTTTTTTTATTAAAATAGGCCAATAAAACCCTTTCAAAATAAACTTAAACCGTCCTTAGCTTATTTTAAATTTTTGTCGTAGGCTAAATCGTACACTTTTTGCGATTTCAATGGTAACTTGTCTAATGTAGCATTTGCAATTTCGGAGAGATTTGTAGGTGTATAAACCACATATTCTTCTTCAACAATTTTTAATCAATTTCACACAAGGTTTTTGCACAGAATCTCGAGTCAACCACCTGTTTACATAATAAACAAACAAGTTTGAAGTATGGCTGTCATCAAAGTCAAAGAGTGCTGCCGCCAGTGGTGGTTTTTCTAAATAACTTTTTTTTACGGCGTACAACAATGAACTAATTTTTTTACTTTCACTTCTAACTAGTGTGTTCAGCTATAAAATATGAACATTTTAGTACGCTTGAAGAAAAATTACATTTTAACAGTATCTCCAAAAAATCATAACCGTTACATCATATTACTGTTTTAACTAGAGTTAAATTAAATAAATTATCAGGTAAAGTCTCCTTAACTGTAATAAACTTCAGTTCTAACTACCAAATGAAAAATTTTAAAACTAAAATGAAATAGGTATACCTTAATTTAGTTTTATGTGACAGGATTTAAAATTCTAAAGGTTATCTTCAGCGGTAGGTATATTTAAAAGAAGTTTTACATTTTTAAGATAAAAATAATGCATTAAAACTAACAAGATAAGATTGAATAATTAGTATTATTTTAAGATATTTAACGCCTTTGGCATTAACCGTCAAATAAATAAACTCGATGTATAAATATGTACATTTAAAAGGAAACAAGGGATTTATTATTCTTTTTTCTGTGACGACCTTTGTAAATGACTGTTTCTGCACTCTGTTTTATTATATAAAGGAACGTTTACTCACTAGATGCGTAATATTAAGTAACGGTTAAGGAATTTGTTGATTATAGAAATTTATGTTGGTGCTTAAAGAAAGAGTAGAAGTGTTAATTTAATTTTAAAAAACGTACGATATCTATAGATATACTTTAAATTTTGTGAAACATTACTATTTTTTAACAATTTTAGCTAAAGTTTCAGGCAAAGGCGTTGTCAAATACACTACGACAGTAACTGAACAGGCCACATTTGGCGCAGAAATCCTGCCGAACGCTATGACGTATTATAAACAATAATATAACATAATACAATGTTACCTTTTTTATGAAATTTCTGATATTTATTAAATTTTTCAAACATATATTTTGTTAATTTTGATGCTTTTTTTTATGGTCGTAAAAAAGTATAGTACCTAGGTACATTTGCACTCTCTTCTGCGCAGCATCAGAAATATCAGAAATAAAAATAAATTAACAAAACTCTGAATCTTTGTGTACTTTTGATACCGGTGAAAATCATAGTGGAAAATCTGAGAAAAAAAAAATTCTCATCACTACAGTGAAACATATTCTATTTTATATTTTTGATTTTGATGAAATTTGGTATGGGTGATTAATTTAAGGTCCTTTATATGAATCAATACCTAAAAGTTTAAAATTCTTTATAGAGAAAAATTATTTAGGGTGGTTCGACTTAAGATGTTGTAATTGTGTAAATTAAGCTTGATAATTAAGTTTATATTATTTATTACTAACATCTGTTCATAATTAAGCCCCTAAATATGATAAGGCTCATACCAATGAAAAAAAAAAATAGGTAAATTCTTATAATAATTTAAATGTCTAGGTTGTGACAAACACTAATTTTCTAGCTGAAATTAGTTGCTTGTTTTATCCCTATGTATGCTCAAAATCAATATATTTTATTTTTTTAAATCGAAAATATAAAATAAAATATACTCCACCCTAGTAGAGCGGATTTTTTTTTAAGTTTTTTACTAAGATCTTCTTGATCAGTGTTATCAAAAATATGTAGCCAAAAATTCAGAGCTTTTTCAATAAATTTTTATTTCTGGCCCACATTTCCTTGCGTGCGTAATTGCTCATTTACATCTCTTGTTATGTAATATAAGATTTTTTTAAATATCTTAAAGGAGCTGTTGCTTTGCGAATTTTTACCCTTTTTGTCTCAAACAATTTAAATTATTATTATTTTAATTCAATTGGCGAAATTTTCTCTACACTATAAGTTTAATGACCACCACTTTGTATGTATGCCAACGAATTTATTTTCATTAAACGTATTTAAAAATAACAATGAGTAGGTTGCCCCTAGGTAACAAATTAACAATTAAAATTTTTTTATTATGCAGGATATTACGCATTAAAAACACCAAATTTAGTACATTAATTTGCATGTTTAAACAAAAAAATACAGGCTAATTACCATATTTTTAAAAAGATGGGGCTTTTCAAACTTTCATCTGTTAAAATTAAATTTTTAATTTTGCTTTTCTGTATTTTAAATAGATGAGCATTAAATAAAAACCGATTTTTTTAGCCAATTTCAAAGAGGCGTAGCTCCCTTATGACGCACACTTAGACATATATTTATAGGAACTTTTTGTCATATAAACAAGGTATGCGTGATTTTATAAATAAAAAATTACAGGTATAAATTGGAAACACCATAGTCGGTATACATGCCGGTATACCGCCGTACCGCCAACCCATAAGATTTTCCCCTACCAAAAATCGCTCAACGCGCCTAAATATGTATTCACTTCAAAACTTCCCCTTTATGGATCAAATTCTGAGTTAGGTTAGTGTTAGTTATTGGGAAAACTAGCCTAAAGCTTGTTTAAATTAAAATATGTAGTTCATTGTAATTATATTAATTAACATTTAAAGTTGTTTTTTGCAATAAGAAATAGATTATCTGTCTTCAGTATAAACTAGATAAAACGTTGCAAGCACCCTGTCAAAACATCTGCACTATTGTACACCTAGTTTGATTTTAAATTCTGTATCTTTAAAACATTATATTATAGCAAAAAACTGTATATAACATTTTTATAGGGCTTAAAAAGAGCTTTTATTTAAAATATAATTTTTTGAAATCGGTAAATATGTGAGATATGCTAAAAAAAACCTTTTACTGCTTTAAACGCCAATATCTCGAAAACAATGGGTTTTAGGAAAACGTTGTTTATAACAGTATTTGACCAATTTATAATTATCTTTTATATAAGTGCTAAATTAACCAAATACAATAATAATTAACTTAATTATAAACAAAAAATGCTAAAAATAGGAGTTTTACCCTATTTTAACTCCCTTACCCCCAATCGTTTACCCCCACAATCTAATCAGCTCTTCGGAATACGATAAGAAACAATATGCAAAAAACCGCAAGTCGATATCCTATGTAGAAATGGAGTTAGAGAGTTTACACCCAGACAGACAGACAGACAGACGGACGCAAAATTTTTTTTGACTTATTTCGACTCAGAATGGTCTAAAACGTCGAGAAATGTGAAAAAAACATGGTTAAAGAATTTGACTTTTCGGCGAAGATTTCAATACATCGGCACTTTTAGTAGCACTAAGTGCCGATGTAAAAGAATTAAGGTTTGAGGAGTAACATACAAAAATAAATTGAAAATGCAAAAAGTACAAGAAAATCTATTTGTTGGCTGTAGCATAAAAATAGACCATTGAAGCATTTTAGTTATGCAAATAAATAAAGGTGGCGGAAGAAGTATGAAAATAAATTACAAAGTGTCACTTCAAATATGTCCAAAGCTGTAAATAAAATAATAAACAACCACTGGTATATAGCCACATTGTATGTATATATAAAGATAATAGTTATGTGCCTATAACCACAAAATACTTTTAAGGAAATTCTCCATATAAAAGATGCAAATATTCTTTGTCGGTACATATTAAGTATGACAAAATATTTCGTGGTGAAAATAATGGTTGATTATTTAAATAAAAATAACTAGGCATTCCGCAAAAGTCAAATATAACGGTCATATTGCCATATTAATAATAATATCGTGTGACATAGAATTTATAATGAGCTTTTCCTTCATATTTAAACTATCAACCGATACAAATTTTATTTTTGATAATAATAGGTTACTTGTGCCAGTCATTTTAAATTTTTAACGGACATTTAATATTTTTTTAAATATTTTTATTTGATCTTCAAACCCAAAATTTCATGCTTATTTACTAAGCCACTCGTTTGGACTTTATTAGGTATTATTAACAGCTTAATTTTCACATAAAAAGTTTTTTAACCATATTGATATGTTATCTTTATCAGTAAAATTACCTACTTATACTTATAAAAAAATATAAAGGCATACAATTTGTAGCTCAGGAAAGCATATTATGTAAAAAGCGATTTTAATTAATTAACGCCCTTATATTAATATACAAGCACACAATCTAATCTAATCTACAAGCACACTCACACGAAGTAGTGACACTCCTCTATGTGTACTTTAAAAAATTCGCGTGACTAACATCTCTACTCTTAATATCCCAACTCCATAACTTCTCTACTCCTTAACATTCCTACTCTATAACAACCCTACTTCGTAACATCCCTACTCCATAACATTTCTACTCCCCAACAACTCTACTCTACACTATATGCACTCAATTATCCACTTTATAATAAATGAGTGGTTCGTGGAACAAGCAACTCTGTTCTATATAATTTTATATTTTTTCCTAGGAAGTGATGGTCTATAAGTGAAATTCTAAAATAATCGCAAATGTGTTATTTTAATAGGGGAAAGTTCTAGTATTACGTAACGCAAATTTGGATCATTTTGGACCCCTACCTCCCTCCTGTAACGCTATTTTCATATACCATTAACATGGGGGTAACACTCCAAAAGCATTATTAGGTTTTATCAAGGGATATATTGAAATAGTAAATTTTACAACATCATATCTTTTTGACAAAAGATTTTAAAAGTTGAGTTAAGCTTTTGACAAAAACCGTCTAGGATAAAATACAGTAAGTACTGGATTTTTTGTTAGTTTTTTGTATTGTACTATTTAAATTATTCTTATAATGCTTTATAATTAGAAAAGTTATGTATATTAAGTTGTTTTATTTTTCCGTTAAATTTTATTCTACTAATTTTACTTTTTAGAAAAAAAAAAATCAGAGCGGATACTAGGTTTTTGCTTTGATATGTTTTGAATTTGACAAATAAATAACCTTACTTTAAAAATGAATTCTTACCTGTCAAACTAAATCAAACTATGTTGTAAAATGTACGGTTTCAATGCCCACCTTGATAAAACCTATTAATGCTTTTAAAAAATTTCGGCAGTTGTTGGAGAGTAGAGATATTATGGAGTAGGGATGTTACGAGTTATCGTGGTCACAAATTTCCCGGACACACAGACAGGCCGACAGACCGACGAACAGATTTTTTTTTGACCTAAAAACATTTCTTATTCAAATATTTATTGTGCGATTTTTAATTTACTATCTTGCTTGAAAAACAGACCACAGGTTTATTTTATATATATTATTAACCTAATTAAAATAATTTTTTGAATCGACCTTAATGTATACCGATTAAAATAATATTTTTGTGTGTATTATCCCAAAACAATTATCGTATTTTCCCTCAAATCAAAGTTTGAAACACTTGTGTGGCCTATAAAATCGTGTTTAGCCTGTTAATAAAATATAATTTACTTTCCTTCGGCTTACGTGATGTTGCAGTTGCCAATTTTTAAAATTAAACCTCAATCAAGCTTAAGCGGTTTGTGTTTATTTTTGCACTCGGGCAATATAGCCTTTGGCCCTTAAACACATTGAAGATGTCGTGAGGGAAATTTCAAACAAGCCGTGAAGATATGTAATGCTACGGATTCCATTATATTCTATTTACAGTGGATGAAATATTGTATTTTCCCAAATACAAGTTAAATGATTTAAAACGAAAATTAAATATTGCTGCCAGCAAAAGAAAACTTTCCCATGTAGGTCGCTAGTTTTATTAAAAAGAAAACAGAAAGAAAAAAAAAACAAAATTCGAAAAAAAAATCGAAAAACAAAAAAAAAAAAAAATTACTTTAATTCAAAAAATATATACAATAAAATATTTAATCAAAAAAAGAAAAAATATGATTTTTTTTAATTAAAAAATAAAAATAACAATGTTTATTTTACATTTCTTTTTTTGAAAACCAAAGTAGTATATTAAAGTACTAATTTCATAACACCCGTTTTTAGCGCATGAGTACACGAGCCGCTTGCGGCTATTTTTCTAAAGTACTAGTGCTCTAAAAACGTGTTATGAAACAACAATACAATTTTTTCTATTTTGCTCTAAAATTAAAAAAATCTTATATTTAAATTGATGACCGACTTAAGGATTTTTGTTTTGGGTTGGCATTACAATTTTGACTGTTTAAAATTTAAAGAACAAAGGTAATTTTGTTATCTTTTATAGCCAGCTCTTCTCTTTTTTGAAATACACAATTTTTTTTTCGTAGAAATTTCGTAGAAAACTATACTTTTTTTTTGTTTAACCTCGTATAATTCTACTTAATTAAGCATCCCCTAAGTCCAGGACTTGTGTGGGCCAGTAGTAGAGGGAATCACCGGCTTACACTGACTTTCGAACCAGTTAAAAGCGATGTTTAAAAGTCCAACCCAAAATAAAAAAAAGTACTAGCCTCTTACGGGCTTATAAGACCAGGCAAAATGCTTGTGATTATGAGCTTATAATAGTCACAAAAAAAGAAAAACATTTTTAAACAATTTTTGAGAAACATATATTTCTTTAGTTTTTTTAAAAGTTTAATTCCCAACAACTTTTTATTTCTGAAGGGGATTACTGCCTTCAAAAACAGTAGGGTCTTTTCCCTCATAGAACCTAATTTTCCCTAAAACTTTTAAGTTGATCGAATAATTCGTTCTTAAGTTAGGGAACGTTCAAGTATTACGTAACGATCCTAGGGGGAGTGGGGGTCATTTTGGAGTAATACGCCCATGTTAATGGTATAGGAAAATAGCGTTACAGGAGGGGTGGGGGTCCAAAATGATCCAAATTTGCGCTACGTAATACTTGAACGTTCCCTTATCGTGTAAACAAAAAAAAAACATTACATCGGACGAGCGGACATTTTTAGTTGCTTATTATTTCATTCACACAATTGTATCCAAGAATGTTTTTGTCTGGGACGTTTTTTGGTGATTTTGGTAAATTCGAAACTACCGTATTCTACTATTCTAGCAGGTAAAAGCTGTGAATAGTATAATAAATGTCTAAATTATAAACGGCATAGAGATATGAGAAGTAATTCAATTTAATTATCTTATAACTTCATTGCTTTAACATTTTAATTAAAACGAAAATGGCATTTTCGCTTTGCTTTTATTGGACCAAACTAGAAAAGCATTAGTTTATAAAATACTACACTCAGAAAAAGTCATTGTAATTTTAATACTTAATTTAATTTGTAAATACATATTTGTTATTTATATCGCCACCATTGGTATTTAATACTTTACTTGTAATATTAAGGCCCGGTTGTACAAACCTTGCTCAATTTTGAACCTACCCTGTCTGTCATGGAAACGGTTGTTGCAACAAATGTTTCCATAGTAATCCTCGTTCAAAGTTAATCCAGGTTTGTACAACTGGGCCTAAATACTGCAATGTTTGTATTATATACATACTAACATAGAGACCGTGCTGGGACATTTGAAATCCCACGCAACATATGTTTATTAATACTAGCATAGTAAAAATTACTGTAACATATTTAGTAAATCTTATGGGAAATAAAACTTTGAACTCCTTAGTAATTAAAAATATAATTTATGAAAATTATGATTTTCGTTTATATTAGGTTTTTTGCTGCATAAAAATTTTCAATCTCGGAATTACCGATGCGGCGGCAGGCGGTGACTTTCGACCCAGCAAAAATTTTATAGTTTATAGCCTGCACCGCGTCTCGTAAAGGGTGTTCTCTTAAATAATTAAGTAAATTTTCACTTTCTTCTTCCCGAGCCTGCGCGCCTTTTAACTGTTTCCGTCTGTACCATTTTTTCTTCAAAACTCTTTACAAAACTCCCCGAATCATTATACTTTGCCAAGTCCACTTGCTCACATCCTGCTTCCAATAACCCAATAGCTTGAGCTTTCTTAATCATTTAATTGATGCATTTCTAATTATGTACTTAATTTAATTAAATCCTTTATTGATTGTACTTTATAATAATTATAAATAATTTTGACAAATATTGTCAACATTGACAACTGCATTGTTTGGAAACAATTATTCAATTTATACAACTAGATTTCCTATACTGTTTTTTTTTCGGATCCAACTTTACTACTATAATATTAAAATTTAATGACTTTTTCTATTTTGAGACTCTTATAAGCTCATAATCACACGCATTTTACGTGTTCTTCTAGGCCCATAAGAGGTCTGTACTTTTTGTTCTTTTGGGTTGGCAACAGACCTGGCCTATCGCTTGACGTTTTCTGTGCAAATGTCAATGTCGCTTTAAAGTTGAATGTTCTACAAAATTTTGTGTTTAAGTTATTATTACCATGTTAAAATTGTGGCTTGGTTAATTGCAGTAAAAAAGAGAAGAGATGACTATAAAATATATCAAAATATCATTTGTTCTTAGAATTTTAAACATGGTGTAAACTGTAATGCCAATCCAAAACAAAAATTCCTAAATCAGTCATCAATTTAAATGTAAGTTTTTTTTAATCTTAGAGCAAAATACAAAAAAATTGTATAAAGCACTCGTTTCATAACACGTTTTTAGCGCAGTAGTAAACTTGTACACTTGCGCTAAAAACGTATGTTATGAAACTAGTACTTTAATATACTAATAAATGACTTTATAACATACAATTTATATGTTCTTATTATTAAGAACAATAGAACTAACTAGCTATTTGTGTTTCATAATTCATATAAAATTTTATAGCATTATACTATGCCTACTTAAATCTATAATTAATTTATATTTGTTTCTTGTTTATGGTACATAATGCTCATGATTACTAAGGTTATTACACTACATTATGTCATTTGTACAAATGAATAACTAATAATTTTCAACGGCTTTCCAAACAATCAGGTCTTATAAATCATTTCTAACAAATTAAAGAAATAAAAAAATAAATAAAACATGTAATACTATATCACGCACCGAGTATGCGAACCTAGTTTTCAGTGCACGAGAGTACTTGTTTTTTCACGAGTAAAAAAAGCAAAATAATTTGCGTCAAGTTGAGTATAGTATTTTTTCTAAACATCCAAAATTGCAAAAATTGTCTAAAAATTGATTTGTCAATTTGAGGATGTGTTTGACTTTTACTTATTCTCTGAAAGCAAATTTTTAAAATCAGCTGATTTTCACTTTCCGACCCCTGTCATGGCAACGGTAGGAAAATGAGCACTGTATACTAACTACAGTTAATTTTTTTAAGGTATAGTTATTTTAAACCTTCCCGCTTGTAAACAATCTCGAAATTACCATAGAAACGTAAGATACACATGCGTCGTAAGCGAAATGACTAGGCCCAATTTACACAACCGTAAAATGTTGACGTGCCATTAACGAGAACAAAACAATGGTTTATTCCTCCAAATTATTGGAATAAAAGCGATTTTATAAGCTAATTTTGTTTCTATAGGAATACAAAAGTGTTTTTAGCAACAGCTTAACAATTCTCTTTTTTTTACATCAAAATATCATAAAAACAAAGTAAGTAAACAAAAATTATAAATTTTGGTTACGTTGACATTCAAAACAAGCCACATGCTTCAGTGTAAATCGGACTTTGTGGAGTATTTAGCGGAAAATTTAAAATAACTATACCTTAAAAAAATAAAGTTTAGTTGGTAGGAAAACACCGGTACACCTGAATGCGTAAGTGTTGGAGTTTAAATGAATGATGACTACATTAAATTTGGTGAATTACTCGGTGGTTTTAACTTGATTTGCCCTATCAATAGTTATTACATAAGAAATTATTACCCATAAAACTATTCATTCTAGTAGCAATATAATTAAAGAAAATATAGGAAGTGAATTGTATCAATCAGGAAATTTTACACACAGAGAAATGATTACACTAATAGAAAAATCTAAAAATAGTAATACAAAATTTTGTTATGAAAGATGATTAATAAAGATGGCGAAAATCAGCTGGATTGAGTTTTGAAGAAAATTAAATGAAAGATGGCGAGTACATATTTATACAATTATAGCATTTAAAATACTAAAAATAATAAAAAATTAGTAATATATTATTTAGTATTAATACTAATACTTTTTTTTTTGGAAACAAGTACTAACTAAATTTAAAACAAATTATTGAATTTTTATTTTGTACTTGGAACATCTTACACAAGTATCATAACTACTTTATATTTTTTTCTTTGTGTATCAGTTTGATTTTACCTTGACTTTGGTTTGTGGTAATTATACTAATTAAAATGATTATGAACAACATAATGTCAGTGTAATAATATAAATGCAGTTCTGCATATAAATAAAAATATTTATTTTACTGATAATGACCACAACCGGATGGTAGGCATTAGATTTGATATAGGTAAGTAGATAATGGATTTTAATCTTAAAACTGTATAAAATTGCAACAATCAATTGGGCAAAATATTAGCAAAAAAAACATAGATGTTTACTATACTGGAAATTCAATAAAACCTGCTGCTTTCGTATAAGGGGTCCACCTTTGCGAAGCTTCGACGAAATTATCGGTCAAGAATTATGAACTAATCGTCCTATTTCGTACACGTGCAAAATAATAACCACAAACATCAATTCACACATATTCAAATATTGTAAACAAATTTATTTGCTAGTAGCCGTTTTTGGTTCTAGTAAATTGTTATACACGCCCCTTAAGCATGGATGCCAGATATGTCTCAGAATACCTCGTAATATGAATTTTCGGTGGTGCGCACGGTTACCCACTACGCACCGTTATCCTACTTTCCCCTATAATACGGTAGTTTCAAATTTCCCAAAATCGCCAAAAGACGACTTAGACAAAAATTTCTTTAATACAAATGTGTTTCATGAAAAAATAAGAATCTTTAAAAATGTCTGTCTGTCCATCTGTGCGATGTCACGTTTTTTGTAGACATGATAACTCAAGAACTAATTATCCGATCGACTCGAAGCTTTTAGATGAAAACAAGTTCTACGAAAGAAATATAAAATAATTCCCTCAAAAACAAAGAAGTTATGGCGGTTAATTAAAAAAAAAACGAAAAAATTAGAAGGGAAAGTCCGATTCATGTATTTTTTTTAGGAAAACCTACTCTTATTTTAAGGAATAATCTGTCTAATGAAAAACAAAAAAGTTAGAAGAGTCACTTGATGAGAAAATATACCGTATACTGTACTAAACCTTATGAAAAAAATTTAACAGTGGGCTCGTGGTGTATATGTTTGGACTTATACACTGGCGTTGAGATTTTCCTATCCTCTTCAAATATTTTGCTTCGTAAATTCTTGGCCACTCAACTTACCATTCAAAGTGTTTCGTACTTTTCACGCGCGCTGTTAATAGAATGTCAACATTACATATTTTCATGAATTGTTTTTTAATAATATTATTTAGATCAACTTCAGTAAGTTAAAAATAACTTTTTGAGTACCACTTATTTAATAAGAGGTACTACTACTAATAGTTTTAGCACCTTTTTTGGGCTTCTGGCATTCAAGGAAACCGGATCAAGAACCTGATTATTTGTGAATAATTAAATTAGAATATACCTGTAAAATTCTGTCAGGAGAAAATACCTTGTTGGAAATATTCACCAGCTCTCTGACTATTAATCAGTAGTCGGTGTATTCAGTTATGACTCATCAACGTTGAAAATAAACACAGAAACATAGGCTTACGGAATAATTTTGCCGAATTATAAGGGAAATTTTTATAAGGGTCACTAAATCTAAACATTTGAAGACTAATTTGTTACACACAACAATACTGACTATACATATTAACTATACATATGTGTATATATCGGTGTTTTTCAAAGATTTTTATCTTTTAAGAATACGGAAGTTTTTAATTTTTAATTATCGATAACTTTTATTCCCACCTTACTCGTTTAAATGGAATCATTAAAAAAAATCAAGATAAAAAGAAATAAAAATGTAAATATTTAAAACCTCGCGTCAACGCTAGAATCGACGCGGCGCCTATGCGAGGACTGGAAATTCGCCTAGTACTGCTACTAATTAAGAAACTCATAGTGTATTTATTTATTTAATAATATTGATAACATAATTAGTAACCTTTAATTAACCGAAATAACATGTTTACTTTAAAATTAAATGTATCAATGTTTTTCATTGCAATAAATATTCTTTTTTTGTAAAACCTAATATTAATTTTACAGCGCAAAAATTCTTAAGTGCTCACACGAAAAGGGAGGGACCTGGGGGAAAAAAATATTTGAATTGATTTACCTGTAGGCCTAGAAATGTCCAATATATGAAAAACCCTAAACCCAAAAATGTTTTTTTTGTGCTCTTTTCACAAATATATAAATTTTATGAACTCTAACTCATTTAATTTGTAGTAATTATGAGGGAAAGTCTGTGTACAAAATTTTGAAAATCCAAAAATCTTTCAAAAATCTCAAAAATCTTAAATTCCCAACAAAAATCTCTAAAATTTCGCTTATTTTTGACAAAATTCCCAATATTTTTCAGAAGTCTCAGAAATATTATCAAAAAGCTTAAGAATCTTAGAATTTTATGTCAAAAGTCTCGGAACTCATCCAAAAATTTGAAAGTCCATGTACAATAATTGACAAGACAAGAAAGAACAACATTTGTATAAATAATTACCTATTTTAGATAATTTACAATTTAATTTGTGCAGTGCGAAAAACCTTAAAATAAGCGCTGAATAAAGTTTTACGAGAGTCGAGACAGGAACTTCTGGTCTCGATTGTCGAAAGTTGATTTTCGAGACAAGAAATAGGCTGATCTTGTCTTGACTTTTCCTCCAAAATTAATTAACTTCTTGTCTCTTGCTAGAATCTTCATTTTTAAGAATTTCGGCATTCTTCATGCTTATTAGGTTGGTAAGGGCTTATCCACAGGCTCTCATAACAACATAGTACATAACAATGCGATGCCGTGATTGGCTTGATGTGCCACCATGTATCTTGTAAGCCAATCACGGCATCGCATTCTTATGTATAAAACATATGCAAGCTTCTGTGTATACACTGTTAACAGTTTTAATTAAAAAAATATGTAAAAATTATTAACAACGTTATGTGAGTTTTCCAGAATATGTTTTGTATAGATTCATAATAAGTCATGTGAAATAAAATTTTACGGGATATATTATGTAAAAAATTATGTGAAGAAATATTTTAAGAAACATATTCTGAAAAAAGGTATGTGAAATAAAATGTTATGGAATATATTCTGTAAAAATGTATGTGAAATAAAATGTTATGGAATATATTCTGTAAAAATGTATGTGAAATAAAATGTTATGGAATATATTCTGTAAAAATGTATGTGAAATAAAATGTTATGGAATATATTCTGTAAAAATCACATAACTTAGGGAACGTTCAATATTACGTAACGCAAATTTTGATCATTATCATAATCAATAAGTTATATGAAATTTTACATAACTTATTGTGTGATAATGTGATTTTTATCTGTGTACGCATAACTTTTAAGTCTCGATTCTTGATCAAGAGTCTCGACTCTTGACTAATCACTTCTTGATTTTTTAAATTAGACTCTTGTCAAGATTTCTTGACTCTCGTGAAACCCAACAGCTGGATAATTTTAATTATTTCACTTTTTAAAAATTAAATAATTGCTTTTAGGATTATAGGATATAAGGTAATAAAAATGATATTCTTACCTTTAGCAACAAATGTATGGGAGGACTTATGGTTGGTGACTTCTTTTTCTCTTGATGACATAAACAAGATTTTATCCACGGCATTGTATAAAGCCAAAATATTAAACTCGCCAATTAAACACAATTATTATATTTCAAAAATAAAACTAAACACTACAAAAACTTTTGCGATATATATATATATATTTTTTTTTGTTAGTTAAGCACCTTAGTTCTAAAAAATATAAGCTTTTTTGCTATAAAGTAGGGTTAGTAGAGCAGTATATTGCGGGGAAAAATTTTAAAAGTTCATTTTTGGTACGCGCACGTGCGATCTTTTAGACCGGCATTGTACCAGCAGCATAACCGTCGGTGATGTTACGCGCTCGGAGACCCGGTCGCGACTGAGGATATCCCATGCCGGATCCATTCAGAAAGCTCTTTGGCGTGCTTTAGGAAGTCCTCAACTTCGGAAAGCTCCCGGATATTAAGGAAATCTTAAATTTATACAGGGTTATTCAGAAATAAGTTCGAGAAATTTAAGAGCTGATTCTACGTTAAAAAATATAAAAAAAGTTCCTATAAAAGTTGGTCCCGAAGGGAGCTACGGCTCTTTAAAATTGTAATAAAAATAAGGTTTTTAATTAATTACTGTTGTACCCTTTAAGCTTTTGCATGTATACTAGATTTAATAAAGGCTTTTTACGACTGCTTTAGAATGTAAGCAAATACACACACTTTTCAAACACAGAATGAATCCATTGTAGCTCTAGATACGGTATGAATATTCCGTATCAAGTGTAAGAATGAGCACATGTAGTGCCATCTCTTGTTTATAAAAGTAAAGAAAACTGTGGCAAAATTAGCAAAAATATATATATATATATATATATATTACCATGAAATAGTGAATAATTTTGCAATTTAAAGTTTTGCGTAAATATTGCATAAAGTTTATTAGTTCTTCTTAATATTTGATCAGTTTTTTATCAATTAGTTCAAAAAATTAAAACTGCCCCATCTATTGTTAAATATTTAAATCTGATATCTGTCACAACAATCTGACATAACCTTCAATTTTTGCATTATAATTTGTAAATATGTGCTAAAATTAAATAAAAATCTTTTTTAAGTACTGATTTGATAAAATTATTAAATAACATTAATTATGTGTTTTGTTGCATTTACAATGTCGAGTCACAAAAAACATTGTTTTTAACCTTGTCCACAGTTTAAAGCCATACAGTGTTTTATATTTGCAGTCGAAGAAAAAGTATAGTCTACAACACGTATGGAATAGTCATTCCGCGCTCGCGGGACCGTCATACTCGCCTATTGGCTCTTATGACAAACTTTCGGCTCTCGCGGAATATTGTCTATTCCATACTAGTTATAGAATATACTATTATGCACTCAACTTATAATGTATTTTAAGAAAAAGCCGATTTGGGAATTTTTCGCTTAAAATAGAAAAATATATATATATACTGACTTTTGGATGTGTCTCTGATACACATAAATTCAACTAGGATTCTTCCTTTTAAATACCGGGTGTCCCAACTCCATTTATCCAGGGCTTTTGTCGTAAACTAAAAGAGATAATCAAGTTCTGCGATAACCATCTTAAATTATACAACTTAAACTATCTTTTAGCATATATTTGATACTATAAGCTCTTGAAATGTGGACAGGGAGGTTAAAGGTACCTTTTTTTAAGGGGGGTCGTGTGATACATCAATTTAAAGCTTATAAAGTTCTACATTTAACTATATATTTTTTAAGTTTTTAAAAATTACTAATTTCATGATGAAAAAATGTAAATTAAACTTTTAAACTAATTTTAATTGACAAATAAAAATTTACAAAAAAACTTAAAAATCGCATTTTTAGCACAAAAAATTGAAAAATCAGAACCTTAAAAAAAAGTAAAAAAAAATATATACAGTCCAATAGAGGATTTCATTTTCTTTAAAATGATGTCACACGACCCCCCTTTTCATTAAAAAAATTCCCCCATGTCCCCCTGCCCACATTTTAAGAGCTGAAAGTATCAAATATATGCTAAAAGATAGTTTAAGTTGTCTAATTTAAGATATTTTTCGTAGAACTTGATTATCTCTTTTAGTTTTCGAGAAAATCTCTGGGTAAATAGAGTTGGGATACTCGGTATTTAGTTGGCAAATGCCCTAAAACACTTCAACTACCTGGGTAATAATAATTATGTATACAATATAATTATTAAATTATTATACCTGGAGGTATTTATTTGCATAAATTGGAATAATTGTAAAAGCAAAACAAGCCGTGAATATATGTAATGCTTCACATTCCAATATATCAAAATATCGTCACTCAAAGTCTAAAAGGTCCTACGTATGTCAAAATTTTAAGTTGTAGGAAACTAGGGATCCTACCGGGTTATTATTTTAACTTTTGAACGGAATAAGAGAGACAATGAGGGACATTATATTAAATGGCACCCTAGGTTTGGACTTTTTATATGGCACCCTAGGTATGACTATTTATTTTTTAATATTGTTTTTGAAGACTTTTTTTTTTCTTCAAAATTATTCAAATTTTTAGTATTTTGTGCACAAATATTGAAAATTTTACATGAAAATGATAAATAATTAGTCTTACCATGATAATACACCATGTATTAACTATTTTGACCCTTTTGCTCAAAATTTCCAAAATTATTTTTTTTTTAAATATTATAGAAAATTTAATTTATGTCTTTTTTCCTACTTGTATCAAATATTTTGTTAAATAAAAAAAAGTGCCCTATAGATTATTTAATTTTTGGTTTTTAATTAATGGTTTTATTATAAATAAACAGATTATGAAGAAAAAACAAGTGTTTTTGAAAGTCGAACTAAAAGTAGCTAGTGGCGAACCGTGATAGTACTCTTCTAGCACGTAGCATTATTTATTTATTTATTTATTTATTTATTTATTTATTTATTTATTTATTTATTTATTAAACTTAACAGGCAAAGCCCAATTACAAAGTTTATAAAATAAGCAATACAAAAGAAGAGAAATAATATAAATTTAAAAAAGTGTTATGATAATTATTTTTTTTTAAATATACTTAATTACTAAAGTAGTTCATATTTACAAAAAGTATAACTTATATACAAAATTATTTACATTTAATTTACATATATACATATTGAAAATAAAAACAAAAAAAAAATAAAAAATAATAATAAAGATTAATGTGCTCTAAAGAATTTTTTAATTGCCCTAATGCTGCAGTTTAAAATGTCCAAGTTTTCTTGAATATCATTGTAATTGGAGCAAATCATATTTATTGGTGAGAACTTGTTTATGTTAGTTCTAGATCTTTTGTTATAAAAAAAAGTTGCATTTCGGGCAGAATTTCTAGGGACGTTTATATTGAGCATTTCAAGAATATGAATACAATCGGCTTGGTTATTTAATAGCTTATGTAGATATATTATTGAAGCTTGTTTACGTCTAGTCTCTAGTGACATAAATAAAAACATTTGTTCCAAGATTACATTTGGTATTCCTTGGGCCGGATATTCTCCATATTTTCTAAAATGCAGATATTTAAGATATCGCCTTTGAACATTTTCAATTGCCGTAATTTGAGTTCTGTAATGCGGATACCAAACCAAAGAGCAGTATTCAAGTTTGGATCTGACATATGCCATGTAAAGAAGATTTATTGTTTCTGCGTTTTTAAAGTTCTTGGCATTACGTATGATAAAACCTAGTGATTTAAATGCACTGGACACTATTTTATCAATGTGATTTTCAAAAGTTAATTTTTTATCAAAAGTTATACCGAGGTCTTTAATTGCTTCAGGTCTGCTAAGTACAGTCATATTAATTGTATAGTTAAAGACAATGATATTATTTTTTGTTGCAAATGTAACCACTTGGCATTTCTCGGAATTTAACGGAAGTTTATGCTGTTCGCACCAGTGTACAATTAAGTCCAAAACGTTTTGTAGCACGAGACAATCGTTAATGCTTTTTATTGTTTTGTACAACTTCATATCGTCGGCAAATAACAGACCAAAAATTTCGATTAATAGTGAAACCAATTCGTTTATAAAAATAATAAATAATAAAGGCCCCATAATAGATCCTTGTGGAACTCCAGAAGCGACAGCATATATAAGAGACTTGACACCATTATACTCAATATATTGGAAACGATCATCTAAGTAAGAAATCAATAATAGAAGTAGGGGAACAGAAAAACCCATTTTATCTAGCTCCAAGATAAGTAGTTTTGGGTCAAGTCTATCAAAAGCTTTTGAAAAATCAGTATAAATGACGTCAGTTTGCCATTTATTGTCGATAGAATTAGAAGCAAATTGTGTAATACAGATTAAATTGCTAGTGGTAGACCTACCCTGCATGAACCCATGCTGTTGAGGACCAATTTTGTTCTTAACATGCGAGTACATTATTTTATGTAATAATATTTCAAAAACTTTAGAAAAATTATTGATGATTGTTATTGGCCTGTAATTGCGAATATCAGCTTTATTACCTTTCTTATATACAGGACAAACTTTCGAAATTTTCCAGAATTTTGGACTTTTTTATAAAGAGTATATGTAATATTAATCGTGGTAAAATAGGACATAGCTAATTAAACACAGTTTTCGGCACCTGAGGCTGATAACCAACTATGAATACAACTAATTGAGAGGTCAGATTCAAGCCCAAAGCAGAACAATAACTTTTGCTAATATGGGAATAAATCCACATTTTATTACAATATTTCGTCGGCTTACAAGTAAAGAGCACAAGCATAGAGAAGAAAAGAGGAGTAAAAGTCCAGCCTGCGTATAGTATATTCTATAACTAGTATGGAATAGACAATATTCCGCGCGAGCGGAAAGTTTGTCATACTAGCCGGCAGGCGATAATGACGGTCCCGCGAGCGCAGAATGACTATTCCATACGTGTTGTAGACTATACTTTTTCTTCGACTGCAAATATGAAACACTGTATGGCTTTAAACTGCGGACAAGGTTAAAAACAATGTTTTTTGTGACTCGACATTGTAAATGCAACAAATATTTTTAAATAAAGCAATTAATGTTATTTAAAAATTTTATCAAATCAGTAAGATTTTTATTTAATTTTAGCACATATTTACAAACTATAATGCAAAAATTGAAGGTTATGTCAGATTGTTTTGACAGATATCAGGTTTAAATATTTAACAATAGATGGAGCAGTTTTAATTTTTTGAACTAAATTGATAAAAAAGTGTTCAAATATTAAGAAAAACTAATAAACTTTATGTAATTTTAACGCAAAACTTTAAATTGCATTAAATTATTCAATGTTTCATGGTAAAATATATATAATTTTACTAATTTTTCTACAGTTTTCTTTACTTTTATAAACGAGAGATGGCACTACATGTGCTCATTCTAACACTTGATACGGAATATTCATACCGTATCTAGAGCTAGAATGGATTCATTCTGTGTTTGAAAAGTGTGTGTATTTGCTTACATTCTAAAGCAGTCGTAGAAAAAGATTATTTTGTGACAGAACGGGGCAGCGAAATGACATACGCATCTCTCTCGCCTGTGAAATGCTGTCGGTCCAAAAACAATTAGTCACCCCAGTATTCATTTGTCGTATCTCCAAAAATCCCCCAATAAAAATCTTATTATGTCCGAAAATAGTAATATGGCAAACCAATACTGGTGTGACGAATTATTAGTAGTTTGTTTATACTGCCAGTACTGTCTTGTTTGATGAAACAGACCATAGTGATAACCATTCCTCATTTGTCAGGGTTAAAAATATTCAAACTAGATTCAAATCCACCAATTTAGTATTGAAAATGAAATGAGGAATCTTAAAATAGAAAATACAGTAATAGTTTTTATAAGGTTTATTAAATAAATAAAAAAATAAATAAAAAAATAAATCAAAAAATAAATTAAAAAAAACTAGCAAAAACTATTTTCCGAACTTGTGTACAACACCAGCACCGACATTAAATTGGGGCCTTTGATTTCCAATAGCGCCTCCAAGGTGCTGAGAAGCTCCTCCTCTAATAAAGAGGTCTGTATTTCTGTCTGGTTTCCATACTTGTCCAGCTGAAATGCCGACATCTTTACCAAGAACCCGGTTATGATGAAATGAGGCTCCTATTTCTGTACCTGGAAATATTCAGAAAAAAATTATCTACATAGAATTAGTATTAAGTACCTATACATTTGGGTCTAATAATATTCATATTAAAACACTTGTGATTTTTTAAGATTTTATGAATCCCAAATGCTTTGGCTTTTTTATATTCTGACAGTTCCTTTTCTATTGTCCAGTAAAGATTATTATAATCATTTTTAGTTTTTTCGATTTTTTTGAAACTCTGGGCTGCAGAACGGGAATAAAATAGCATATAAAATTCGTTGGCAACTGACTTTTAGAGCACTCAAATATATTGTTTTTTTTGTTCTCAATGCATTTTCTAAACAATAATAGTATATTATGATCCATGGATGAGAAATAATGTATCTCGGTCGCATGCGGAGATTGTAAGTAAGTAAGTAAGTAAGTAAGTAAGTAAGTAAGTAAGTAAGTAAGTAAGTAAGTAAGTAAGTAGGTAAGTGAGTAAGTAAGTAAGTAAGTAAGTAAGTAAGTAAGTAAGTAAGTAAGTAAGTAAGTAAGTAAGTAAGTAAGTAAGTAAGTAAGTAAGTAAGTAAGTAAGTAAGTAAGTAAGTAAGTAAGTAAGTAAGTAAGTAAGTAAGTAAGTAAGTAAGTAAGTAAGTAAGTAAGTAAGTAAGTAAGTAAGTAAGTAAGTAAGTAAGTAAGTAAGTAAGTAAGTAAGTAAGTAAGTAAGTAAGTAAGTAAGTAAGTAAGTAAGTAAGTAAGTAAGTAAGTAAGTAAGTAAGTAAGTAAGTAAGTAAGTAAGTAAGTAAGTAAGTAAGTAAGTAAGTAAGTAAGTAAGTAAGTAAGTAAGTAAGTAAGTAAGTAAGTAAGTAAGTAAGTAAGTAAGTAAGTAAGTAAGTAAGTAAGTAAGTAAGTAAGTAAGTACGTTAACAAAAAAAGGTGAAAATAATAAGTAACATTAGCTTTAATTTGGTTCAGTTATCTCACAATTTTCCATAAGGGACCGCAACAATAGTTTGGCGGGCCGCAGCAACAAAAAATAAACACAACCGCTATGTAATTTTCTATAATGGACCGCAAAAGTACTTTGGCAGCACCTAACATTTGATTGATGCTTTTTTTTTGTTTTCCATTTAATATGTCATCTTGGAAGGGCCGTAGCTCCCTTAGGGCTCATTTTCCGACCAACCTTTATAGGAACTTGTTTTCATATTTTTGGATGTAGAATCACCTCTTAAATTTTGGCATGTCAGTAACTGATCACTCTGTATAAATAATAAAACCTACTTTTTCTGCCAGTGGGATTGTATCCGTAATTGACTGCTCCCCCATGTGTATTAGGAAGGCCGAACTTTTTATTGTAATGAGTAAGGTCTCCGGATCCACCAATCGTATGAGCTCCAATTTTATGATCGTAACCTAAAGATCCACCTCTACTGTTTTGGTTTCCTCCAAGACCCCATTTCACTTGCCTGTTAACAAAATTACATTAAAAATAAAAAAAGGAAATACCCGGTGTCCCAGATTTTACTTCCCCGCCAATATATCCCTTATTTTAAAAGATAGAGACTTAATTTAAAATTTTTTAAATGGAACCTACTTTTAAATCTTCACCAAAACACACCCCTCATTAACTCCAAACGTTTTTTTTTTCCAAGTGGCACCCGCATATTTTTTTTAGTGATTATAAAATCACTTTAAATTCTAAATTTAGTTTTATATTACACTTTATATTTACCCTAAAGGAAAGTAGCCTAACATAAAAATATATTTTTTGTTGGAAAAAAACGATTTTTTTTTTAATTTTTTAAACAAAAAAAAAATTTCCAAAAAAAAAAAATATTTTTTATTTTACGCTTCCCCTTAAGGTAAATACAATGTGTAATACACCGCTAAATTCAGAATTTAAATTGCTTTTTTAATCATTAAAAAAATATGAGGGTGCTATTTTAAAAAAACGTTTGGGGTGGTTCCAAGGGGGTGTGTTAACGAGGGGTGTGTATTTTGGTCCCATTTAATATCTTTTAAAATAACAGAGATATTGGCCGGGAATTAAAATCATCATAAAAGTATTATATTAGTAAAAAAATTAAGGTAATTTTTATGACATCAATTTTTCTCGTATTACTCTTAATATATTGGAAAAAATCATTGCTTAAAAATGTCAAGGCTATTCCATTTTCTCATAGATATTTTTAATACATTTTTAATTATTATATCTACTTAATAAAACAATTATAATAATTTATATATAAATATTACCTTCTTTCCCTGCTAACTTCATTGTTTTCCACTGGTAATGCACAAGCAATTGCTAGTATTGAGAAAAAGATTAAACTTTTCATGGTTGATAAAGTTGCTTAAATTACTTAAGTATCAGTAATCTTCTTCACTGGTCACTTTGTGAATATGATTTTATTTCGATATTGTATGTCTTTTATATTAAAACATATTAACAAGCGAGTAGTAATTCCCCATTTTTATTCGCCAAAAAAAAAAAATACAAAATTCATCAATCGAAAGTTAATCAATAATTTTTATATACTATTCACAGCTCGTTGCGCTAGAATAGTATTATACGGTAGTTTCAAACTTTACAAATTCGCCAAAAACGTCCTGGACAAAAAAATTTAGGATACAAAAGTTTTTCATAAAAAAATAAAAAACTTTAAAAATGTCCGTCTGTCCGTCTGTCCGTCTGTCCGTCTGTCCGTCTGTCCGTCTGTCCGTCTGTCCGTCTGTCCGTCTGTCCGTCTGTCCGTCTGTCCGTCTGTCAGTCTGTCCATCTGTCCTTCTGTCCGTCTGTCCGTCTGTCCGTCTGTCCGTCTGTCCGTCTGTCCGTCTGTCCGTCTGTCCGTCTGTCCGTCTGTCCGTCTGTCCGTCTGTCCGTCTGTCCGTCTGTCCGTCTGTCCGTCTGTCCGTCTGTCCGTCTGTCCGTCTGTCCGTCTGTCCGTCTGTCCGTCTGTCCGTCTGTCCGTCTGTCCGTCTGTCCGTCTGTCCGTCTGTCCGTCTGTCCGTCTGTCCGTCTGTCCGTCTGTCCGTCTGTCCGTCTGTCAGTCTGTCCGTCTGTCCGTCTGTCCGTCTGTCCGTCTGTCCGTCTGTCTGTCTGTCCGTCTGTCCGTCTGTCCGTCTGTCCGTCTGTCCGTCTGTCCGTCTGTCCGTCTGTCCGTCTGTCCGTCTGTTAGTCTGTCCGTCTGTCCGTCTGTCTGTCTGTCCGTCTGTCCGTCTGTCCGTCTGTCCGTCTGTCCGTCTGTCCGTCTGTCCGTCTGTCCGTCTGTCCGTCTGTCCGTCTGTCCGTCTGTCCGTCTGTCCCTCTGTCCGTCTGCCCGTCCGTCTGTTCTATGAGGGGAAGAATCCTATTCTTTTGAAAGTAATCCCCTCGAAAACAAAAAAGTTATGGGGGATTAAACCTTTTTTTAATTTTTTTTGAAAATTATTTTTTTTTAAGTATTTGGGAAATCCAATATAGGTACTTTGAATAATATATAATGTATTGCTTAGCATTAAATATCTTCACGGCTTGTTTTATTATAAACCGATAAGAAATGGCATTCCATTATACAGGGTGATCAGTAACTGCCATTCCAAACTTTGATTCTACATCTAAAAATGTAAAAAAAGTTCCTATAAAGGTTGGTCCGGAAATGAGCACTAAGGCAGCCACGGCCCTTTTAATTTGTACTAAAAATGAGGTTTTTAAATAATAACACAAGAATACTTTCTTGCTTAGTTTTAAATGACGAATCACCCTGCAGCATTAAAATTATATAGTTGCTTTTTTTGTTCCCCATTTAATATGTCCTTCTTCGGCTTCGAAGGGCCGTAGCTCCCTTAGGGCTCATTTCCGGACCAACCTTTATATGAACTTCTTTTCATATTTTTGTATGTAGAATCGCCTCCTAAATGTTGGCATGCCAATTATTGATCACCCTATATAATGGAATGCCATACAATTACATATCTACACGGCTTGTTTTTATTTCTTATCGGTTTATAATTAAATAATATTTGTATTACTTTTAGATGTGGATTTCCCCCAAGTTCACAGTGCACTAGTAAAGATCTGGAAATTATTTATTACCAAGCTGTTAGTCCCAACACTGGTTTGAGGCAGCTATAGAAACACAAGCACAATTATTCAATTTTTTTATGTTATTTCTAAGTATAATGCCATTCTAGGCATGCCCTAACAAAATGTTTGAATCGCAAACACGACGTAACACGACATTAACACGACCAAAACAAATAATGTGTTTTGTTAAGGACATAGTACATAACAATGCGATGCTGTGATTGGCTTGATGTGCCGCCATGTGTCTTTTAAGCCAATCACGGCATCGGATTATTATGTTTTATGTTCTTATGCAAGCTTCTGAATATGCCTTAAAGTAGTGAGTTATGTTAACGTTGCGTTTAGTTGGTGTTGCAACATGTTGATTTGATGTTGTGATATGTTTGCATTGTGCTATTTCCTTGAGTCGCCTACTTTTTTTTAATCTTAGCTCTCGCTACTTAATTTATTTGATTACTGACTCATATTTTAGAATGTTCCCCACTAATTAAAGGGACTGGGGGAATAGTGTACCACATATTTTTAGAAAATTCAGTTTATAGCCCACTAGCATTTTTGGTTGCCGCTAGGTAATCATTACCTCAATTGAAACAAATGCTTTGAGCAAGAGACTTAAAGTTTAGACCACAAGTGCCTTACCCAGGGTTAATCTGTTTTAACATTCTGGTAAACGTATGGGGTTTTAATCTGTTAAGAATAAATATCTGTCACAAAGACCTACCAGGCTCGGATTTGTCAGGCTCACTTCCAGTAAGTGAGTCGAAAACGAAGGAACAACTCTTCATTTACCATCAAGTGGCACCCATATTAAGATTTAAATGTGTTGGTATGGAATACGTTTTGACCCCAAGAACTCATCCAGCCTCCAAAGAATCCATTTTGGACTTCTGCAAAACTATTATATCTGTTGGAACTAAGGCCGTTGCTCTGACATCAAATGATGTTTATGCCGAAACATAATGGGCCAGCAGGTCTGAGTGTATTTCTGCTCCGCTACTGATGATAAAGATGATGGGGTACAGGAGCCGTCATACCCAGGATTTTAGGGAAGTATTACGTATTTTGGGAAGTGGGATAAATGCTGCGAAGTCTGGTTACACAGTGTCCCATAATATGTACAACAGAATCATAACCATACGGGATAAGCGAGCTGTTTTTTTTCCATGACCGTAGCATCAATTAAACACTGACTAGAAGCCACCGCGGTGCACCGGTCTCCTCTCTAGAACAGAACAAGGCCAGTATCTATAAAAAAAGGTAAAAACATGACAAAAAATGACTAATAGCTCGTAATCTCACCAAATTTTGACCTACAAGAAGTAAAAAACTCTGAACCAGTGTATATTTTTCTTACGTATGATAGTTTTGGGCGCAGGACCTCGCTCCCTTCCTACGGAAAAATGGTTTCAGTCAGATTTGGATGCATTTTATATTTGTTGTAGTCCTTGATATTCTTATTACAGGTGTCCAAATGCATAACTCCCAAACTCCCAAACAAAGTTTAGGTTAAAGAGCATTTTAAAAATTTTAAGCCCTCAGATGAACTGATGGTATCAGTCAGATTTGGCTAAAATTTTAATATATTAGTCTTCAATTTTTTGATCAAAACTCCCAAAATTCAATAGTTTAGAAAACAGAGAACTATAAAGATCTTAAGTTTCGAAGAATATTCTTTTTCGCAGTTTAAATAAAAATGGGGTCAGCAAGATTTTTCACTATCAAATTCGTTTTCCAAAAATACCATGGTTAAGAATTATGTAGGTTTATTATTTGTTAAAAAATTATATTTTTGATGATCCTTGCTCATATTGGAGGTCTTAAGTTTATTTATTATTTGTTGTTGGCCTGTGTTATTAATGTTTATTTTTTTTATTCCGTACTTGATAAATTACATATTTATCTTACGCATTATGTATATAATGGTACAAACAACATCAAAAATTATAGTCTCATAAAATACACTGATCACAAGTAAAATAATTAAAGTCACAATGAAATTGTTTGTTTTTGGATTTTTGTTATCAGTTTTAGTCATTTCTGCTATATCGAAACCAATCGAAGAAGATTTTGATAAAGGTAAGTTGAAATGTTACATTTTTTTTTGTATTTTGATAAAATAAGTATTTAAAAATTTTTATTAGTTAAAAATTGATTTTTTATTATAAAGGCATTTCACTATATACAAAAAAATAGTGTTTTGTAAATAGTGTTTTTTATTAAATTTAATAGAGCTAATCAATAAGAATTAAAAACTGCAAAATATCTCAAAAGCAATTGTAAAATATTTGAGAAAAATTAATAATGTGTACTTTATTTTAATTAAATTTCATTTCATATACAGGGTGTATTTGAAATAGGATCCGAAATTTAAGGGGTGATTCTATATCATAAAATATGATAAAAAGTTCCTGTAAACATATAAAAAGTTCCTATAAAAAGTGGCTAAAAAAATCGGTTTTTATTTAATAACTCAGGAACCCTTTGGGATATAGCAACGAGGTTTTGCACGTGAACTAAGCTTAATAAGGCCTATGTTATCTTTATGTTCTTATTTTAACCAGGGATGTGCGAAACGGGGAGGGGGCTTATCAGTGTTTTGCCCAAGCCTTTTTCTGTGCAACTTTTTTTAAGGCCCTCCCTCTCGCAATGCATCGTACCGCTAAGTAATACTCCCTCCACCAAAGAGTGCGTTACGTATTTTTAGTATGTCCCCTAATGTTAGGGTGTAGCGTACTTTATATAGAATTCTATATATTCTAGAATATATAAAAAACTAAAATGCTTGAGTGCCATTTTTTTTCTTTTTTACCTAAAAAAATTATTGTGTGAAGTACACCAATCAAAAAAGAAATTGATGCTCAGCAAGGCCAAAACAAGTAAAAATTTCTCAAAAAAATCTCAGAATTTTCTCTTATGTTGGCCTTGCTGAGCATCAATTTATTTTCTTTTTGTTGCCTAACTTCGCACTTTTTTTAGGTAAAAAAGAAAAAATGCACCACAAGCATTTAGTGTTTCGGAGTTGTTATAGTACCCTACACCGTATGAAATTGCAAACATCATCATAAATTTATTATAATAATAATAATAATTGAATCAATCGTTTTTCTAATCATCGTACAGAGTGATATTGGTAGAGAGTTTCGGGCTGCTGGCACTATTCACTACCAACGTCTCCAGACTAGGAGAGGTATGAGTAGTTGTCTACATCTAGCAATAGATGGCGCACAAGTCTGCATAATTCTAATGACTATATTCCTTTTGCGAATAAAGTCTAAAAACGTTTTCTTAATCAGCGTGCAGAGTTGACTCTTGGTACTGAAGGGGGCCAGAAACTGTCAGTCTACCAATATAACTCTGTACGATGATTAGGAAAACGATTGATAGAATAATAAATTAATATTTTTGTAATTTTGTTTAAAATTTCTGTCATCTTTTAAACTTCTGTACTTTTTAATTTTTAGGGCATGTACTTGTAAAAAGATCCATGTGTGGCATTTTGAAGACAGAACATTCTTACCAAAATGTTGTCTTGATATTTGATCATGATACTTGTAGGTCTCAATGCCTTTTGAAGCAGAATAGGGCAAGCGATTACTTTATTGGAGGACGTTGTACATCTAGCGGAAGGTGCTCATGCATAAATTAAAAAAAAAACTTTAATTACAAACAACAGACATGGTGAAGTTTAGAGACACTACTAGAGTACCTGGGAAGAACAAAACCATCATCATTCAGAAACTCTATAGCCATCAAACTATATAATTTAATTCATTGTTATTTTCTATATTATTTTCTGTATTTAAGTATATTATAAAAAAAAAACTAATGAAAATAAAATTGATATATTTATAAAAATTAAAGTTTTTTTTAGATATTCCAGCTTTACAGCAAATTATTTAAATCCCAAAAATAAATAAAAAATTAAAGTATATTAACCATATTTACCCAGGAGTTTTAATCTATTTTATATTTTTTCAAAAGAAGTTCAAATTTAAAATTTTTGTGCCATTTTGCAATTTAGAAACTTTTAAACAATTTAAAAAAATGTTTGGCTATGTGTCTTCTGTTCGTTTGTCCTTTCTTCCATCTGTCCCCATGTTCGTCTTATTTTAGTAAGTAAGTAAGTAAGTAAGTAAGTAAGTAAGTAAGTAAGTAAGTAAGTAAGTAAGTAAGTAAGTAAGTAAGTAATTTATTTGTGATACTCAGTTTTCACACGTCAAGTTTACATCAAATAATAAATAAATGTTATATTAACATAACTAAAATAGATTAATTTAAATCAAAATTAAAAATACAAAATTTCACGGCAAAATTTAAGTACAACCAAATAAATATTCAAAATTTGTAATTTAAAAAATCACTCGTACTGTACAGGGCTTTTTCAATCAAAAACTCCTTCAATTTAATTTTAAATTACCTTGTTGGAAGATTGAGCATATTTGATGGCAAATGATTAAAAAAAGTAGGTTCATAGAAGTTAAAGCCAAGTTTACTGCTCTGAAGTCTAAAATTCCGGGCGGTAACTCAAGAAAGACAATCCTATCATCTTTAAATTTTCAGAAAAAATAATTCTTGTAAGGAAACAAAGTCTATCAAATTTAAAATAAAAATAAATCTAATTATATTGAAAGTGATAAAAATATCCAAAAAAACTTTAATTACAAAAAATAGGCATGGGGAAGTCTAGAGACACTACTAGAGTACCTGAGAAGAACAAGACAGTCGTTATTTAGAAACTTTATATACATGATCGAGGCACTGAGTGCTATCATTTTCCGGAAGTATACTAAGTATAAGTCTTGTTTTATTTCAAAATAATACACTGTCCGACAAAATCGATTGATCATTTAGGCAAGAGATTTGTTAGCGCCATTCAAAAATATAGGTCTAAGTCAAGTCCTCAAGGGGCTTCGCTAATTTGGGTAATTTAAGCGATTTTTTTATTGAAAATTATCAATTCACGCCAATATGCAACTTGCATATTGGCATAATGCAAGACAACCGTTTTTTAACTGATTTTACTTTCCTCAAGGAAAAATTTTTATTGCTTTTTTTACGTTTATGGACGCTTTTATCTAAAAAATATAATTTCCATAAAAAAAAATTCTGTCTGTCGGTCGATCGGTCTGTCGGTCTGTCGGTCTGTGTGTCCGGGAAATTTGTGACTAGGATAACTCAAGAATGCTTCGGGCTAAAGTCTTCAAATTTGGACCCTAGTTTCATTATCTAAAGTTCTAGGCTGGTATTGTTTTTGGAAAAATCGGATTGAGGTAAGGGGGTAAAATGGGGTAAAAAGAAATTTTTTCAAAAACATTTATTTTTCAATTTATTTTTCATGATTAGTAAAACTGCGTATTTTAGGTATAAAATGTATAATATGCTAGTGGCCGAGCGCTTTCGATAAAATAATTATCATCCTCAGGGCTGTGCCTTGTCAAAAAAGAAGAAATCTTTGAGTATAAAACATTGCGGAATACTTGGAAGACCTCATATTCCGCAATGTTTTATACTCAAAGATTTCTTCTTTTTTGACAAGGCACAGCCCTGAGGATGATAATTATTTTATCGAAAGCGCTCGGCCACTAGCATATTATACATTTTATACCTAAAATACGCAGTTTTACTAATCATTAAAACCAAGGTATACACGTCTAAACACCATATAATTTATTTTTCGATTTACGAAAAAATAAACTTTTTTCGAATTTTTTTTTATTTTTGAAAAACATGATTGTTTTTAAATTTGATTAATTTTTTCTGTTTTTTATTTTAATGAAACTAGACCTATAGGGGAAAGTATTATTTTGTTGGCAGCATTATTTCCATTGGACCATTGAATGGGTCCTATTACTAATAAGTCAACAAGATAAGTAAGTTCTAATACACAATATTATAAAATAAAAAAATCTAATTATTTTTAAAGAGGTAAAAAAATATTAACGGTCATAGTTTTTAAAAAAGTTTATTAAATAAATTAATTAATTAAATTAAAAAATTAAAACTATCTTCAGAATTTGTGTACAACACCAGCACCGACATTAAATTGGGGCCTTTGATTTCCAATAGCGCCTCCAATATGCTGAGAAGCTCCTCCTCTAATAAAGAGGTCAGTATTTCTGTCTGGTTTCCATACTTGTCCAGCTGAAATGCCGACATCTTTACCAAGAACGCGGTTATGATGAAATGAGGCTCCTATTTCTGTACCTGGAAATATAAAAAAATATATATTTACGTTCTACTTAGTATAAAGCAGACATATGGATTTAATAATGTTCACTTTAAAACACTAGTGCATTTTAAAGATATTATGAAACCCATATGTTTTTTTTTTTATTTCGACAGTACTCTTTTTTATTAAAAAGATCAATATTATCATTCTTAGTTTTTTTCGGTTTTTAAAAGCTTTGGGTTGTAGAATGTAGATCAAATAGTATATAAAATTCGTCTGCGACTTATTTTTAGTGCACTCGAATGATGAGTTTAAGTCCAAACTAATTTCATAGTAACTATTGGAGTTTCTACCTATAATTAAATGCTAGCCTACAACCATTTTCAGTAATTGTTTACATTGGCAACCAATAACAAAAGAGTTCATTCATTTTATTGGTTGTCAATGCATTGTCTTAACAATAAACATTTTTTGACGACAATCAATAATGAATAAAAGTTTAAAAAAAAACTAAGAAAACTACTTTTTTGCCTTACTGACAGATATGACAAAATAATTTTACAACAATATTCTTAACTGGTATTTGGAATTACTAGCTTTAGTTAGTAGAAAAAATATAATGTGCACTATGCATGAAAACTATCTTTAGTGTTCTCGACTGAGTTTTTGCTTTGACTCCGTCTTAGCAAAACTGCATTCTCGAAAGCTAAACTTAGTTCGCATACTAAGTACATTATATTCTATTTTTTATTGTATATGTAAATAATAAAACCTACTTTTTCTGCCAGTGGGATTGTATCCGTAATTGACTGCTCCCCCATGTGTATTAGGAAGGCCGAACTTTTTATTGTAATGAGTAAGATCTCCGGATCCACCAATCGTATGAGCTCCAATTTGGTGATCGTATCCTAAAGATCCACCTCTACTGTTTTGGTTTCCTCCAAGACCCCATTTAACTTGCCTGTAAACAAAATTACATTACAAAAGAAAAAAGAAATATATAGTTGATACAGATTCTGCCATAACAAGAATTCTGCTTAGTTAAAAAATAAAGGTAATTTTTATGGCATCAATTTTTCTTCTATTTCCATTACTTTTAATGTATTAGAAAAAATAATTTTTTAAAATTGTCAAGAATATTTCATTTTCTAACGGATATTTTGATAAATTTTTAATTTATATACAAGCTTAATAAAAACATCAGAAAAAAAATAAAATATTACCTTCTTTCCCTGCTGACTTCATTGTTTTCCACTGGTAATGCACAAGCAATTGCTAGTATTGAAAAAAAGATTAAACTTTTCATGGTTGCTAAAGTTGCTTAAGTTAAGTATGTATCAGTAATCTTCTGCGGTGGTCACTTTGTAAATATGGTTTTATTTCGATAATGTATGTCTTTTATATTAAAGAATATACAAGCGAATAGTGTGGTAAAACCCCGTTTTTATTCGCCAAGTATAATACAAGATTTATCAATAGAAAGTAATCAATTTTTAGCTGGTTCTTATCTGTTTATAATTAAATAATATTTTTATTACTTTCAGAAGCGGATTTCCCGTAAGATCACAGTTCACTAGTAAAGATCTGGAAATTATTTATCATCAAGTTGATATTACCAAGACTGGTTTGAGACAGCTATAGAAACACTAAGGCATATTTTTCATTTCCCTAACATTTCCGCAACTTACATCTTTGTTATTATATCATTCACAGCCCTAGAATAATATTATACGGTAGTTACGAGTTTCTCAAAATAGAACTTCCTACCACTGAAAATATTATGAAATGTAATGTAATGTAATGTAATGTAATGTAATGTAATGTAATGTAATGTAATGTAATGTAATGTATTTATTTAACCATGAAAGATACATTGAGTATATATGGCAAGTCACAAAAATATAGATATATACACATATATGTTAATTTTACACTAAACAAAAAATAAATAAATTATAAACAAATTACAAGAAATACAAAAAATAGTAACATAAATAATATGCAAAGATAGGTAAAGTACAAATAGATTAAAATGTAATATATTCATTAATAGAATAAAAAACCTTATCTATCAAATAATCTTTCACTGATTTTTTAAATAAATTGTAATTTTCAATACTTTTAAGTTCCCTAGGAAGATTATTATAAAAACGTATACAGGAATATGAAGGAGATTTCTTGTAAAAAGCGTTCTTGTGTTGAGGTATATGTAAGTTATTACTATTTCTAGTATTATAGTTATGGATATCTGAATTTCTTATAAAATCAAGATAATTCTTTTTTACATATAACACACATTTAAAAATATAAATACTAAATACAGTTAAAATTCGTTTGTTTTTAAAAACTTCTCTACAGGTATGTCTAAAAGGCAAATTAAATATTAGTCTTAGTATCCTTTTTTGAGCTACAACTATTCTATTAATGTCAGTGGAACCACCCCAACTGATAATATTATAGGAAAGATGAGAATAAACTAAAGCATAGTACATCGATAATATTGCTGGTTCGTTTAAATCACCTTTCATACGCAAAATACCAAAATACGCGCTGTTCAACTTTTTACAGACCATGTCAATGTGATTTTTAAAAGTTAGCTGTTGGTCAAATATGGTACCAAGGAAATTAGTTTTACAACTTAGCTCAGCACCCAGTGGATTTTTTTCCAGTTACTGCCCTGTTTTGACGTCATATTATAATATTATGATTGCTAATTCCTTAATACGCTGATGGACACCCGTCTAAATGGCACTAGAAATTAGCGGTATATACCACAATTGGGTTGGTTTCTGTTTCGGCAAAAACGAAAAAATTAAAAAAAATTCAGAATATTTTAAAAATTTTTAAATTTTCTGTTCAATTTTTCGCCAGCAGAAAACAAAAAACAAAAAAATATAAAACAAAAAATTGCGAAAAAAAAACGTAAAAATAAAAACTAAATTAAAAAAAATTAAAAAAAAATCAAAATATTTAAAAAAAAATGTTTTAAATTTTCTGTTTAAATTTTCCAAAAGAGAAAAATTAAAAAAAAACTTAAATTTTTCAATTTTTTTGCTAAATAAAATTTTGAAGATAGTTTTTTTTATTTTTTTGCTTTCCCATTTTGAAATTTTTTTAAATTTCGGTAAAAGCCTTTTATGCGTGCAAAAATTTTATGGAATGAATCATTTTTATTTAGAAATATTTCCATACAAAAACTTTTTCTAAAATCTTGCGGATTTGTTTTTTTTTGCCTTGAGTGTATACAAAAAAAACCCAATATGTGCTATATCTCAGGATTTTGAGGGTCAATTTTTTTTTTCATTGCCATATTCATCTTCAAATCCCCAAAATACTTTTTGGTTTGGAAAAAATATAGTTTGGTTTATAAAAACTAACTTTATTTTTTTTTTGTGGTTCTGTGTTTTTTATTAAAATGTTTTTAAAATTAAATAGAGTAAAAAAATATATACAAATAGTTTTTATTCTGCCTATTTCCAAGGAAAACGATTAATTATAAAATTAAAATATTAAATGCATTTTTTATTCGCTTGTATTCCAAAGCGACATTTTTCTGTTAGAAATGTTAAGTTAAAAGTGACACTTTTGTTAATAGTTTGTCATTTGTTTTATATTGGCGGGCTGCAACCAATCGAATAAAAATAGCGTATGATACATGGACGAGAAATAAATATCGGTCTTACGTTGTTTTGGATCTCGGCAAGAGCCTCGATTCACAATCTCCTCATACGACCTAGAAACATTATTTCTCGTCCTTGGATCATAATATACTGTTTATTAAAGTAAATAAAGCTCGATAATATTTCATTCGTTAAATGTCGAATTGTCACTTGGCGCCATCTATCGAAAATTAATGAATTAAATAGAGATCAGTAATCTACTGGTCTGTATACTTATTCGTTCGGCGCATGCGTAAAAAACAGTGGTATAAGAAATCGTGTACTTCCCAAGTTTTTTTAATACATACTTATAATGTATTTATTATTTATTTATTTATTCATTATTTATATATTACAGGTTCATAGAGAGCCCCAAATAAGCTTTAAGCTTGTGCTAGGGACTCTCTATTAATTTTGATACAAAAACTCTAAATGATTCAGCTGACGTTACTTAAAATTTTGAAATTTTGAAACTGGGTTATCAAAACGGCTGTCTTCATGTCTCCGAAATCTTGGGAATTTCCATAATGCTCTGTTCTGCAATAACCAAATTTAAAAGATTTTCTTCCTCTTTTTTTGCAAATAATTTAGACAAAAATAAAAAAGACTTTTGACATTGACAGTTAAATCTAATATGTATTACATTTACATTACAGTTGTAAATAAATAGTAGTTTTCGTAACTAGTAAGCGACTTTAGTTCTTAGTGCACGAGAATGAAGTTTTTTTGACGAAGCGAAGTCAAAAAATCATTCAAGTTGCGAACAACATTTTTCGTTCGATCTACAGTCTAGACTCTTTAAAAATGTATATTTTAAAGAATTGCCTGTGTTTAATTTTGACATTTCAAACTTTTATAAACGTCAAACCACTTTTTGTGAATAGTTGTCATTTCATTCAAATATGCACTATGGACTACACGGAAAGAAATTAGTGGGCTCTGCGCTATACATTATAAGATATTTGGTAACAGTGGCAAATTATAGTGATTTAAGCTATAGATTATAAGGGACACAATAGTAGTAGTAGTAAGGGTGGGGAGGCTACAAGCCAGGCAACTAGGCCATTATGGCCCTTTTTGCCAGCCCCGAGCTGTCCCAGCCACACATCTACCCTACTCCCTGCCTAAACCTGCCGGACCTCCTTATAAAGGTCGCGATATCTGTCCAGGCAAGGGTACGCAACTCCTCTCTTCGGAGAGTTGCCACTCCGAAGATCTCCTGTCGTATTCTGCCGAACCGATCGCATTGTCCTAGGAAATGGAAGGACGATTCTTCGTCTATCCCGCAACCCGAACAGACGGGGTCGTTACCAACCTTCATCTTGAACAGGTGCCTTCCTAGTCCACAGTGACCCGTGAGGATCCCTGTGAGTTGGCTGATCGTGGCTCGGCTTCTTCCTAGTAGCCACGCGGTTTTTGACTTGCTTGGACCGGAAAGGAAGTCCTTTGCCTGTCTGCAGTTCGTGACCGTTGACCAGCTTTCCCTTAGTTTTTCTCCAGCCCACGTGTTGAGGGCTGATGTGACTTGTTTCCTTGTAATACCAAGCATGGGTTCGGGTCCCATGCACGGAGTTTCGGCTCCGAGCCTGGCAAGTTCGTCTGCCTTCTCGTTGCCTGGTATCCCGCTGTGTCCAGGGACCCATACAAGGTGGACTCTTTTGTTCCTCGCTAGCTCCTCCAGGGCTTCTATGCATTCCTGCACAAGACTGGATCTTGTGCTGGGTGCACTGAGAGCCTTCAGGGCTGCTTGGCTGTCGGAGCAGATGTATACATCTGATCCGTTGCTCCCTAGAACCTCTTCGCATCTTGCCGCTTCCTGTATCGCAAAGACTTCCGCTTGGAATACCGTGGGGTACCTGCCGAGCGAATAGCTCTTTTGAACCCCCGTGTCTTGTACAAAGAAGCCTGCGCCCGAGCTTTGCGTGCTTTCCATCCGGGAGCCGTCTGTATAGCACACTGTTGCGTTTTGGGCAAAATTAACTTCCTTGTTCTCCCACTCGTGTTTTGTTGGTATAGTGAGAGAGAATGCTCTGTCAAACCTTAATCGGTCTTCCGCCTCTATCACCTTGATGCTGCTGATAGGTAACTCTACTCTGGCAACATCGGCGATTTTTGTATGTCCGTAGACTGCCCCTTCACCCAGCCAGCATCCAACATCTCTCATTCTAAGGTAGCTAGCCATTGCCTCCCTCCTTATCCAGGACGGAAGCGTTGGCAGCCCCAGTAGAACTTCCAGTGCTGATGTGGGGGTCGTCCTGATTGCGCCGGTGATCCCGAGACACGCTAGTCTTTGGATCTTACTCAGACTCCGAGCTACTGTGGTTTTGCTGACGCTTGGCCACCATACCACCGAGCCATATTGGACTCTGGGTCTAATGACGGCGGTATAGATCCATAATAGAATCTGTGGGGTCATGCCCCAGCTTTTTCCCACTGCCCGACGCAAGTGCCAGAAGGTCGCAATCGACTTGTCAATGACTTTGTCTACATGCGCCTTCCAGTTGAGTTTACTGTCTAGGGTTACTCCCAAGTACTTGACCTCTTGTGAGAGCACAAGCGGTTTTCCGTACATTTGGGGGGCCCTAAAGTTCTCTATCTTTCTCCTATTGGTAAAGAGGATAAGCTCAGTCTTTGTTGGGTTGACTGATAAGCCTTTTTCCTCACACCACTCTTCTATTATCCTGCAGGCTGTCTGGATTCTTTCACAGACCGTGCCCAAGAACCTTCCAGTGACTAGGACCGTGCCATCATCTGCAAATGCTTGTGCGTATAGCCCAGCGGCCGTCAGCCTCTCTAGGAGACTGTCCATAACTAGACACCATAAGTGAGGTGAAAGACAACTGCCCTGTGGACATCCACCCCTCACCCCGATGTCCAGACGACAGTCCCCCAGAGAGGCCATGACATTCCTTTCTACCAGCGCAGATCTTA
This sequence comes from Brachypterus glaber, assembly GCA_958510825.1. Taxonomy (NCBI): domain Eukaryota; kingdom Metazoa; phylum Arthropoda; class Insecta; order Coleoptera; family Kateretidae; genus Brachypterus; species Brachypterus glaber. The sequence goes on from OY294052.1 coordinate 8,583,199, forward strand.
CCCAACTAACCAGCGCTGGCGGGGTGCCCCTCGCTAATAGCGCACCGCAGATGGTTGACGTTCTTGCCCTGTCGAATGCTCCCTCTACGTCAAAGAATATGGCCAACGCCCATTCTTTGTGGTGTAACGCCTTTTCGACTCTTCGCACTATAGCGTGGAGGGCCGAGTCTGTCGACCTGCCTCGCCTATATGCATGTTGTCCTCTATGGAAAGGATGCCTGCTAAGCACTCCTTCCATCAGGTACCGGTCCACTATCTTTTCCAGCGTTTTCAGCAGGAAAGATGTAAGGCTTATTGGTCTGAAGGATTTGGCGGTTGTGTAATCCTTCCTACCCGGTTTGGGGATGAAGACCACTCTCGCCCTCCTCCATTCCTTTGGAACATATCCCAGCGCCAGGCTGGCCTTAAAGATCCTCTTCACGCTGGGAAGAACGATCTCTATGCCCGCCTGGAGTAGCGCTGGGAATATGCCATCCGGTCCTGCTGCCTTGTATGGGTCGAACTCTTTCACCGCCCATTTGATCGCGCCGTCTTTGATAACCTCCTCGGCCAGTTGCCGGGACACAATAACTAATAATGTTAAAAATAAATTGGAAACGATTATATATATTACAGACACGATTATATTTATTACAGGCACTATTATAAATTTACAGAAATTTTATTATATTATAAAAATTATTAGCACGGACAATAATTAAATCTATTTAAGCTATAAATGCCATACTATTTGTTATATTTTATTATTCACTAAACAATTAAAGTATTTCATATAAATTTTTACACTGACTGCCATAATTGTAAGAGAAAGCCTTGTATTTATATAATAAGCGATTATAATTTGCTTGGTATGTGTGTTATAGCGCTCCTAGCTATATTTTTTTTTCCGTGTAGTGCGATAGAAATATATCCTAACGAGGATATATAGTGAACATGCATTTTTCTTTAATTTGTGTACACTAGGTCTTACGAAAAACTATTTTTAAGCCCTATATTATCTCAGGAGAATTTTAAGAGGGATAGAGGTAAAGAAGGGAAGTAAAAATAGTCAAATTTTGAGTAGTTATTTTTATCTCTCTTAAAAAAGTTATGATTTTTAAATAAATGTTTATTTAAAAATGATCTGCTAGCATGGTAGTTATAATTAAAATAAATATTCTATCCCCTATTGTTTCGCTAATTTGTCTATATGAACATTACATGGGTCCTATGACTAATAAGTCAACAAGATAAGTAAGTTCTAATGCACAATAATATGAAATACAATAATCTAATAATAGGTAAAAAAAAATCTAAACAGTCATAATTTAAAAAAAGTTTATTAAATAAATAAATAAAATAAAAATTCAGAATTCAGAATTTGTGTACAACACCAGCACCGATATTAAATTGAGGCTTTTGATTTCCAATAGCGCCTCCAAGATGCTTAGAAGCTCCTCCTCTAATAAAGAGGTCAGTATTTCTGTCTGGTTTCCATACTTGTCCAGCTGAAATTCCGACATCTTTACCAAGAATGCGGTTATGATGAAATGTGGCTCCTATTTCTGTACCTGGAAATTTAAAAAAATATATATTTACGTTCTACTTAGTATAAAGCAGACATATGGATTTAATAATGTTCACTTTAAAACACTAGTGCATTTTGAAGATATTATGAAACCCAAATGTCCTTTTTTTTATTCCGATAGTAGGTACTTTTTCTGTTACCAAGTATAATCATTTTTAGTTTTTTTGGTCTTTAAAACTTTGGGCTTTAGAACGTATATAAAATTTGTTAGTGTCTTCATTTTAGTGCAATCGAACGATGAACTTAAGTCGCAAACTTATTTTAATAATATACTATTATACTAATATCTACATACCTATAATTAAGTGCTAGCCTACAACCATTGTCAGTAATTGTTTACATTGGCAACCAATAACAAAATAGTTCATTCATTTTATTGGTTGACAATGCATTGTCTTAACAATAAACATTTCTTGACGACAATCAATAATGTATAAAAGTAAAAAAAAACTAAGAAACTACTAACCTTTTTCGACTTACTGACAGCTATGACAAAATATTTTTATAATAATATTCTTAACTGGTATTTGGAATTACTAGCTTTAGTTAGTAGAGAAAATATAATGTGCACTATGTATGAGAACTATCTTTAGTGTGCGACTGAGTTTTTGCTTTGACTCAGTCTTGGCAAAACTGCATTCTTGAAAATTAAATTTAGTTCGCATACTATATAAATTATATTCTATTTTTTATTGTATATGTAAATAATAAAACTTACTTTTTCTACCAGTGGGATTGTATCCGTAATTAACTGCTCCCCCATGTGTATTAGGAAGGCCGAACTTTTTATTGTAATGAGTAAGATCTCCGGATCCACCAATCGTATGAGCTCCAAATTGATGATCGTAACCTAAAGATCCACCTCTACTGTTTTGGTTTCCTTCAAGACCCCATTTTACTTGCCTGTAAACAAAATTACATTACAAAAGAAAAAAAAAACATATAGTTTCAGATTACAGATTCTGCCATAAAAAAAATTCTGCTGAATAAGTGTTATATTAGTTAAAAAATTAGGGTAATTTTTATGACATTAATTTTTCTTCTATTTTCCATTACTTTTAATATATTATAAAAAATCATTTTTTAAGATTGTCAAGATTATTTCATTTTCTAACGGATGTTTTAATAAATTTTTAATTTACGTAATTAATAAAAAATTAAAATATTACCTTCTTTCCCTGCTGACTTCATTGTTTTCCACTGGTAATGCACAAGCAATTGCTAGTATTGAGAAAAAGATTAAACTTTTCATGGTTGCTAAAGTTGCTTAAGTTACTTTAGTATGTATAAGTAATCTTCTTTACTGGTCACTTGTGAATATAGTTTTATTTCGATATTGTATGTCTTTTATACTAAATTAAGTATTAACAATCCAATAGTGTGGTAAATCCCCAATTTTATTCGCTAAGTATAATACAAGATTTATCACTCGAAAATAATCATTTATGTTTAGCTGGTCCTTATCAGTTTATATTAAATAACATTTTTACTTTCGGAAATGGTTTTCCCCTACGTCATGACGCGTCATTAGAAAATGTCTAAAAACAATAAAAAGAGAAGTAGGGTAAGAGGGGGATGGTTCAACCAAGGGGCACATTTAACCAGTAGCTCTAACTTCCAAGACTATTTGAATTAAGCGCCCAAATAAGGCACATAACACTCTTCCTTGCCAAATCTACTTTCATTAATATGGCTGATCTGCCTCAGTTAGTGTCCGAGTGAAGCAAAAAAAATGTGTTTTTTGTGATTTTATGTAAAAATTTTAGTACTTTTTATTTCTTTGGTAGAGCCTTTGTGTTTAACATATTCCTAACCTTACAAGTTTCACTATTTTACAAAATTAACAAAAAATTTAATCTGATGTTATTTTAACCTTGAAACAAGAAATTCTGCCGTGAATAAATTTTATGTGCAAAAAGTACACCTGAGGCACATTCAGCCAAATGCGCTGGGGTACATTCAACCTGTTGTTTTTGCATATAATATGGTGGAAAATAAAAAGGGTTTAACCACACTATAGATGTTTTAGTCTTACATTTAAACTATTCTAGCTTATATTGTAGTTTCTTTTACCAATACCTCCTATTAGTAAAAAATGTCAGGTATTGCATGTTCATGAACGATATTGCATTTTCCCAAATATTGAAAAACCAAAACCAAAAAAAAAATAAAAAAAAAATTATTTTGCGAAAAACGAAATTTTACAAAAAAAAAAATTTTTTTCTAAAAAAGTTCTTTCAGCACTTTTGGATTTTTTTTTAAGTTTAACCCCTATAACTCTTTTGTTTTTGGGGGGATCACTTTCAAATACAATAGGGATCTTTCGCTCATAGAACTTGATTTTTCCTGAAAATTTCAAGTCGATCGGCTTATTTGTTCTTGAGTTCTCGTGTCTACAAAAATCATGACATCAGACAGATGGACAGACAAGACAGACGGATAAATGGATAAAAAACAAACATTTCTTACTTTTTCACGAAAAATATTTATCCAAGATTTTTTTTTCTAGGACATTTTTTGGTTTGGATTTTGGGAAATTTGAAACTACCGTATAATACTATTCTAGCGCAGGCGCTGTGAATAGTATAATAAAACAATACACATCTCCATCCCGCAATGCTTTTTTATAATCAAAACAAAGAAAAACTTTAAAAAATATGTTTTTAAATAATAAGTGAATTTTTTTTAGAATTAAATAGTTTTGATATTTTTTTAATTTAATTTTTTAAGAAAAAAATTGTAGAACTTACTAATTAAAAAAAAAATATTTATTTTTTTAACTTTTCTATGCTTGATATAATATGTTATGTTGGCAGCAGTATTTTAAAATATAAACAAGTTTGTGGTGACATCTCTAGGCTTTTAGGAAAAGTTTTATTTCAAAGCTGTTTGAGCTTAGGGTAAAAAAAAGATTTCTGCAAGTTGTTACTCACGCTGTTATGTAACCGAATATACAAAAGAATGTTTAACTGGTTTTATATAAAAAAGGCTCGGAACACAAATTATAGGAGCTCAGGGAAAAACGAACATATTTTGGGTTATATAAAAATATATAAAAATAAAGGTATTAAGCGAGGAAGATATAAATATTTTTAATTTTTAGGTATTTTTATCACAGAAATTCGATGGCCCCAACCAGAAAAAAATCAGAGGGCCCCAGCCCCCAGGGTGTAACGGAATAAGAGCCCCGCCCTTTTTGTATTTGCAAAATTTTAATAGTTCATAAATTTCGACAACTTTAGCGCCGCAGGCGATTTTTTATCATTTTCAAGGTTACAACATAATTTAAAAAGGAATTGTTTATAAAACCTTTTAATCAGATTGGTTGCACAGTGGCTGCGTGCCTGTGATTACATTATTGATAATTATTAAAGAACTTTTACCTCAGGAAGTAATTTCAGACCAATGTTTATGAAGGTGTCATCTTTTTGTTTGTTTATTTACTAACAGAAACGCAATACAGCTTTGTGGTGTAAAATGTAGATGTCGCTAGTCGAGTTTCAGACTACCTAGTAGCGATGTTGCGTAGTTTCCACCTTATCATGAATTCAAATCATTATACTTAAATTAAAAATGTAAAAAACTTTATTGTGTATACTATAATTATGTTTAATAGTATAGTATATATAAATCTATTAAAATTAAACTACCAGTTCATATAAAACTCATACAGAACTAATGTTTCTTAAAATTTACAATAAAATATCCAAAGTATATGTTTCCAATCGGCAACACTGTACTCCTGTCAGTCATTTTACGACATTAGACTGTGAGTTTACACATTCTTTCTCTCTCTTTAAGGGTACTTAGTGTAAACAATAGTCACTACCCACCAGCCCCTCACCATAGTTGGTTCACGCTTCAAACAAAGCATACGGTAGATTTTATCATGTTCCTTATTGAGGTAAAAGTTCTTTGGTAATTATATTCAATGAGCGAAAATATTTATATGGTGGGTAAGCCAATTATTGCCATGTTTTTAATATTGCCACCCCTTCTTAAACTTGTTAGTTTGGAATCTGTATCATAGATGGCACTGCCAGTATATCTGTTATATAGGAAAGATGCCTGTAAATATGATGTATCTGTATCCAGTTGGTAATGGCACACAAAAACGCAGTTCGTATTTTATGCTCTTCCACTAAAAAGTGTCGCAAACTGGGTAGAATAGATTATTGCAGGTCAAGAACTTAATAAGGTCACATATTTTGTTTCACTCGACAAAGAAAAGAAAAGGAAAATTTTTCAGATTGTTGTCGCTGTGTTCCTAATATTGCCATGGGAAGTTGTCAAGAAAAAAATGACAAAGACAAAAAACAACAAGAGAAGGAAGTAACGAAGAAATTTTTTTGTATTTTTTAAATATAAATAAAAATACCTACAAAATTTCATGATATATTTTTTCTTTCTATATAAAAAGAGGGTTTAAAAAAAATATTTTTAAATTTTGAAGGTAGATCAAATATTTATAATAAAATAGATGAGTTGGCTGTCCTGCCAGATGTTTTTTTTTTCATATTTCCCAAAAAACTGTAAATTTAAAACTTGGCATACACGTCAGGAACATTGTCCACCAGTGAGAAAAAAAAGTCCTGTGGGTTCAAAAAATTAAATATATATATATATATATATACACGTAGAACTATCAATAGGAGGCCCGATACATAGCATAGGTGATTCGAAGCCCGGGTTTAGGGGCAAGGAAAAAAGATATATGTGTAACGCTAATACGAGTCCCTATTATATTTTCCGGTCATAGCAAGCCCAAATGCATATTTTTTTGATTTTTCACAGTTATTTGAAGCCCTGCGATGTTGCCAATATTTCCTACTTATAAATTCGATATAATAATTATTTAAGTTGTCTTTGTATGAAAGTTTAACGCTTGTTTTTTAATGATAAATGAATAATATTGTTATAAAAGTAGTTTTTATTTTTAATATTTAAAATGTTTAAAATGTAATGAAACTATTTTGTTTTTTATTAAAAAAGTGATGTTTTGGTCTGGTGTAAAAAAATATCAACATAATTTGGAATAAATAAGGTTAACGTTTATTTAGAAAAATGTTTCAAAGGGGGAAGCCACCATTAAATATTGTCCGATGGGGTTCAAATTTTAGGATGGGGTGCGGGAAGGTCTCTTAAGTCAGCCCGATCGGATAATTTAAAGTTCTCGTTTTTTACCATTCCGCAGAAAAAAATCGTTTCGCAGACGTAAACCAACCCTAAATATTTTCCGATGGGGTTAAAATTTTAAAATGGGGTGCAGGGAGGTCCCTAAAGTCGCTGTAAAAAATTTCAGCCCGATCGGATAATTCAAAGTACTCTTTTTTACCGTTCTGCAGGAAAAAATTATTTCACAGGCGTAAACCAACCCTAAAAATTTTCCGATAGAGTTGAAATTTTAGAATGGGGTGCAGGGAGGTCTATAAAGTCAGCATACAAAATTTCAGCCCTATCGGATAATTTAAAGTAATCGTTTTTCACCATTCCGCAGAAAAAAATCGTTTCGCAGGCGTAAACCAACCCTAAATATTTTTCGATCAGGTTATAATTTTGGGATGGGGTGCAGGAAGGTGCCTTAAGTCAGCATACAAAATTTCAGCCCGATAATTTAAAGTACTCTTTTTTTACCGTTCCGCTGAAAAAAATTGTTTCAAAGCGGGAAGTCACCCTTGAATATTGTTCGATGGGGTTGAAATTTTATGATGGGATGCAGAAAGGTCCCTTAAGTCAGCATAAAAAATTTTATACCGATCGGATAATTTCAAGTACTCGTTTTTTACTATTCCACAGAAAAAAAAGTTTCGGAGGCGTAAACCAACCCTAAATATTTTCCAATGGGGTTGAAATTTTAGGATGGGGTGCAGGAAAGTCCTTTAGGTCAGCATAAAAAATTTCAGCTCGATTGGAAAATTTAAAGTACTCGTTTTGTTTCATTCCGCAGATAAAAATCGTTTCGCAGGCGTAAACCAACCCTAAATATTTTCTGATCGGGTTATAATTTTAGGATCGGGTGCAAGAAGGTGCCTAAAGTCAGCGTACAAAATTTTAGACTGATCGGATAATTAAAAGTACTCTTTTTTTACCCTTCCGCAGGAAAAAATCATTTCACAGGCGTAAATCAACTTAAAATATTTTCCGATCGGGTTATAATTTTAGAATGGGGTGCAGGGTGGTACCTAAAGTCAGCATACAATATTTCAGCCCGATCTGATAATTTAAAGTACTCGTTTTTTTACCATTCCGCAGAAAAAAATCGTTTCGTAGGCGTAAACCAACCCTAAATATTTTCATATGGGGTTGAAATTTTAGAATGGGGTGCAGGGAGATCCCTAAAGTCACCACAAAAAATTTCAGCCCAATCGAATAATTTAAAGTTCTCTTTTTTTACCGTTCCGCTGAAAAAAAAAATGGTCCAAAGGGGGAAGCCACCGTTAAATATTGTCCGATGGGGTTAAAATTTTAGGATGGGGTGCAGGAAGGTCTGCAAAGTCAGCATACAAAATTTCAGCCCGATCGGATAATTTAAAGTACTCGTTTTTTACAATTCCGCAGAAAAAATCGTTTCGGAGGCGTAAACCAACCCTAAATATTTTCCGATGGGGTTAAAATTTTAAAATGGGGTGCAGGGAGGTCCCTAAAGTCGCCGTAAAAAATTTCAGCCCGATCGGATAATTTAAAGTTCTCGTTTTTTACCATTCCGCAGAAAAAAATCGTTTCGCAGGTGTAAACCAACCCTAAATATTTTCCGATGGGGTTGAAATTTTAGGATGGGGTGCAGGGAGGTCCCTAAAGTCACCACAAATTTTCAGCCCAATCGGATAATTGAAAGTTCTATTTTTTACCGTTCCGCTGAAAAAAAATGTTTCAAAGGGGGAAGCCAGCCTTAAATATTGTCCGGTGGGGTTCAAATTTTAGGATGGGGTGCAGGAAGGTCTCTTGAGTCAGCATACAAAATTTCAGTCTGATCGGATAATTTAAAGTACTCGTTTTTTACCATTCCGCAGAAAACATCGTTTCGGAGGCGTAAACCAACCCTAAATATTTTCCGATCGGGTTATAATTTTAGAATGGGGTGCAGGGGGGTACTTGAAGTTAGCATAAAAAAATTCAGCCCGATCGGATAATTTAAAGTACTCGTTTTTTACCATTCCGCAGAAAAAAATCGTTTTGCAGGCGTAAACCAACCCTAAATATTTTCAGATGGGGTTGAAATTTTAGAATGGGTTGCAGGAAGATCCCTAAAGTCACCACAAAAAATTTCAGGCCAATCGGATAATTTAAAGTTCTCTGTTTTTACCGTTCCGCTGAAAAAAAATGTTTCAAAGGGGAAGCCACCCTTAAGTATTTTCCGATGGGGTTTAAATTTTAGGATGGGGTGCAGGAAGGTCTCTTAAGTCAGCATAGAAAATTTCAGTCCGATCGGATAATTTAAAGTACTCGTTTTTTACCATTCCGCAGAAAACATCGTTTCGGAGGCGTAAACCAACCCTACATATTTTTCGATCGGGTTATAATTTTAGAATGGGGTGCAGGGTGGTACCTAAAGTCAGCATAAAAAATTTTAGCCCGATCGGATAATTTAAAGTACTCGTTTTTTACCATTCCGCAGAAAAAAATCGTTTTGCAGCAGTAAACCAACCCTTAATATTTTCAGATGGGGTTGAAATTTTAGAATGGGGTGCAGGAAGATTCCTAAAGTCACGACAAACAATTTCAGGCCAATCGGATAATTTTAAGTTCTCTTTTTTAACCGTTCCGCTGAAAAAAAAATGTTTCAAAGGGGAAGCCACCGTTAAAATTTTCCGATGGGGTTAAAATTTTAGGATGGGATGCAGGAAGGTCTGTAAAGTCAGCATACAAAATTTCAGCCCGATCGGATAATTTAAAGTACTCGTTTTTTACCATTCCGCAGAAAACATCGTTTCGGAGGCGTAAACCAACCCTAAATATTTTCCGATCGGGTTATAATTTTAGAATGGGGTGCAGGGGGGTACTTAAAGTTAGCATAAAAAAATTCAGCCCGATCGGATAATTTAAAGTACTCGTTTTTTACCATTCCGCAGAAAAAAATCGTTTTGCAGGCATAAACCAACCCTAAATATTTTCAGATGGGGTTGAAATTTTAGAATGGGTTGCAGGAAGATCCCTAAAGTCACCACAAACAATTTCAGGCCAATCGGATAATTTAAAGTTCTCTGTTTTTACCGTTCCGCTGAAAAAAAATGTTTCAAAGGGGAAGCCACCCTTAAATATTTTCCGATGGGGTTTAAATTTTAGGATGGGGTGCAGGAAGGTCTCTTAAGTCAGCATAGAAAATTTAAAGTACTCGTTTTTTACCATTCCACAGAAAACATCGTTTCGGAGGCGTAAACCAACCCTAAATATTTTCCGATCGGGTTATAATTTTAGAATGGGGTGCAGGGTGGTACCTAAAGTCAGCATAAAAAATTTCAGCCCGATCGGATAATTTAAAGTACTCGTTTTTTACCATTCCGCAGAAAAAATCGTTTCGGAGGCGTAAACCAACCCTAAATATTTTCCGATGGGGTTGAAATTTTAGAATGGGGTGCAGGGAGGTCCTTAAAGTCGCTGTAAAAAATTTCAGCCCGATCGGATAATTTAAAGTACTCTTTTTTTACCGTTCCGCTGAAAAAAAATTGTTTTAAAGGGGGAAGCCACCCTTAAATATTGTTTGATGGGGTTGAAATTTCATGATGGGGTGCAGAAAGGTCCCTTAAGTCAGCGTACAAAATTTCAGCCCGATCGGATAATTTAAAGTACTCTTTTTTTACCGTTCCGCAGGAAAAGATCGTTATTTCCCACTGTGAATCCCACGAGAGTCCGTTAACGGAACTTGATAGACAGTTTTTTTCTTACAATAAAAACTCTTTGAAATATAGAAAATATTTAAAGTTATTTATTGAATTTAGGTATGTTACGTTAACTTACCTTGAGCTTTTAAAGCAAGCTCTAATATCTTCTTAGACCTATTCATTTCTTCTTTAACAAGCACATGACCACAAAAGATTTAGCGCCAATTAATACTACAGTGCTGAACAATTTAAGTTGAAGTAGTCAACAACGTTGCCAAATCTTAGGGACTCATATCATATGACAACTACATAAAAATACATGCAACATACAGTTCTACTGTGTCGCCATCTAGTTCAACTTCCGTGAACACAGGCGCGTATATTTTGATGGGTATTAGAATAATAGGAAGCCCTGGGCAATTTTTCAAGTCTTCTTCTTCTACTATATTTAAGGTCCAATAAAACGATATACACTATAAAAAATTCGAAGCCCAAAACCGGGCCTCGTATGTCGGTAGTGGGCTTCGTATCGCAGGTCGAACATGCAATTTCGGGCTCCCTATTGATGGAATATGAGTATATATATATATATATATATATATATATATATATATATATATATATATATAATTTACAAAATTGGAGAAGGCGACACCACTAAAAACTGCCCGGGCTTAAAAAAAATAGCTTTTCTGTTTAAAAAAAAAACAGGCTTAACGTCCAGTTATTAATAACCGAGATGCCATTATGACTGAAATCAGGGCTATGGGCCTGGATAAATCTATTTCCAGAACAAATTACATTTATAGAACTCGTATTACTTTGTATTGTCTGAAATAAAAAAGAGACAAATTATCAAAAAGGGAATAAGAAACTCTTTTTACGCTGTATAAAACGGTTTTCTCAATCTTCTTGTTTTCGCTAAGGTCTATTAGCCACGAATCGTAATTTTATAGAATCTGATTAAGAAAATGAAAAGGTTGAATTGATGTGATTTTTGATAAACTTAATTGAATTTAATCTTAAAAAATGAATGGATTAAAAAAAGATTAACCCACTTTTAAATGAGTCATCTTCGCAGAGTGAAAATGGTATTTTAACAAAATAAATTAGGTTTGGATAAACTGTTTGTTTCGATTTTTCTAGATTTATTATTATAGTAGTTATTACTATAATAGTAACAACGTTTAAACGGTTTATTCACAACAATATACCGGGTGTCCCAACTCTATTTACCCAGCGATTTTCTCGAAACCTAAAAGAGCTATTCAAATTCTGCGAAAACCATCTTAAATTAGACAACTTAAACTATCTTTAAGCATATATTTGATACTTTCAGCTCTTAATGTGTGGGCAGGGGGGCATGGGTGGGATTTTTTTTTAAATGAAAAGGGGGGTCTTGCGATACATCATTTTAAAGAAAATAAAATTCCCTATTGGACTGTATATTTTTTAATTTTTTTAAACATTGTTTTTAAGGTTTTGATTTTTTAATTTTTTTGTGCTAAAAAATGCGATTTTTTAAGTTTTTTTTTTTCGTAAACTTTTATTTATGTCAATTAAAATTAGTTTAAGAGTATAATTTACGTTTTTTCATCATGAAATTAGTAATATTTTGTTTGATTTTTTAGAGAAATTTTTACAAAAATACCCATTTTCAACCCTATTTTATCCCAAAAAAAAAATTAAAAAATTAAAAAATATATAGTTAAATGGATAATTTTATAAGCTTTAGAATGATGTATCACACGAACCCCCTTTCCATTTAAAGATGTCCCTCTATGCCCCCCTGCCCACATTTCGAGAGCCGAAAGTATTAAATATATGCTAAAAGATAGCTTAAGTTGTCCTATTTAAGAAGGTTTTCTCAGAACTTGATTATCTTTTTTAGTTAAAGAGGAAATGGCTAGATAAATAGAGTTATGACACCCGGTATGGATACCTTGATAGACCCCATTTATTTAAAGGAAGGGGCTATTTGCAAGTCCGAGGTTTTTTAAAGCTTTTAAGGTATATTTTTTGTCAGAATTATATTCTCCTTGTTTAAATAGGGGGGGGGGGCTGCTCCCCGCATTAGCACCAAAAGCACCAAACAAACAAAAAAATCAAAACATACCAAATAATTAGGTCATGTGACGTTGGACGTGAAAATAGAGAGTTCATATCAACGAACTAACAACTCTTCTCTCTAGAATACGCAAACCGTTAATATAAAGTATAGCCAATATCTCGGTTTGTTTGTAAACAAATAGTAGGTATATTCAGGCCTGAACAATAACAGTTACCAGTAACTGTTATTGTTGTCTCTGTTAGAACAAAGCTGTGCGAGTAAGTCAGACAAATGTATATGTTGGCTACGTTTTTGTCAGTTTTTACAAATGAAATGCCTATTCTAGAAAGAAGAGTTATTAGGAACGAACTAATAAAGTTAAAATAAAGTATCGCCAACATCTCGGTTTGTTTGTAAACAAATAGTAGGTATATTCAGGCCTGAACAATAACAATTACCAGTAACTATTATTGTTGTCTCTGTTAGAACAAAGCTGTGCGAGTAAGTCAGACAAATGTATATGTTGGCTACGTTTTTGTCAGTTTTTACAAATGAAATGCCTATTCTAGAAAGAAGAGTTATTAGGAACGAACTAATAAAGTTAAAATAAAGTATCGCCAACATCTCGGTTTGTTTGTAAACAAATAGTAGGTATATTCAGGCCTGAACAATAACAATTACCAGTAACTATTATTGTTGTCTCTGTTAGAACAAAGCTGTGAGAGTAAGTCAGACAAATGTATATGTTGGCTACGTTTTTGTCAGTTTTTACAAATGAAATGCCTATTCTAGAAAGAAGAGTTATTAGGAACGAACTAATAAAGTTAAAATAAAGTATCGCCAACATCTCGGTTTGTTTGTAAACAAATAGTAGGTATATTCAGGCCTGAACAATAACAATTACCAGTAACTATTATTGTTGTCTCTGTTAGAACAAAGCTGTGCGAGTAAGTCAGACAAATGTATATGTTGGCTACGTTTTTGTCAGTTTTTACAAATGAAATGCCTATTCTAGAAAGAAGAGTTATTAGGAACGAACTAATAAAGTTAAAATAAAGTATCGCCAACATCTCGGTTTGTTTGTAAACAAATAGTAGGTATATTCAGGCCTGAACAATAACAATTACCAGTAACTATTATTGTTGTCTCTGTTAGAACAAAGCTGTGCGAGTAAGTCAGACAAATGTATATGTTGGCTACGTTTTTGTCAGTTTTTACAAATGAAATGCCTATTCTAGAAAGAAGAGTTATTAGGAATGAACTAATAAAGTTAAAATAAAGTATCGCCAACATCTCGGTTTGTTTGTAAACAAATAGTAGGTATATTCAGGCCTGAACAATAACAATTACCAGTAACTATTATTGTTGTCTCTGTTAGAACAAAGCTGTGCGAGTAAGTCAAACAAATGTATATGTTGGCTACGTTTTTGTCAGTTTTTACAAATGAAATGCCTATTCTAGAAAGAAGAGTTATTAGGAACGAACTAATAAAGTTAAAATAAAGTATCGCCAACATCTCGGTTTGTTTGTAAACAAATAGTAGGTATATTCAGGCCTGAACAATAACAATTACCAGTAACTATTATTGTTGTCTCTGTTAGAACAAAGCTGTGCGAGTAAGTCAGACAAATGTATATGTTGGCTACGTTTTTGTCAGTTTTTACAAATGAAATGCCTATTCTAGAGAGAAGAGTTATTAGTTCGTTGGTTCATATAGAACAGGCTATTTGCACGTCCGACGTCCACGAAACTATTTCCACGTCCAGTATTTTTTTTGGCTGGTTTTTAGAGTTTTTAAAACTTTTAAGGTAAATTTTTAGTCAGAATTGTATTCTCCTCCTTTAAATGGGGGGTTACGTCCCCATTAGTATCAAACACCAAAAACCAAATCCAACTAAAGAATTAGGACGTGAAAATAGCCTCTTCGTTATTTAAATCCTTAACTTTACTTTTATACCAGATAGTTCTTTTATGTGGAATTTGTTTTTTTTTTTGTTATTATTAGTTATTAAAATAAAAAGTATAATGCTTAGTTTAGCCAATAATTAACAATAAACTTTGAATTTGGTCAATGAAATGTCAGAATTATCTGACACATTTTATTTCATTGGACCTTAGTTTATTGTTAATTATCAATTTTTAATTTTTTTTAGTAACTTTTGTTTTTGTAATCTGGATTATGTAACACCATTAATTGATTTGCCATCCGTTGGGCCATCCGTTATAGTACAAAAATATATATTTTACAATATAGATACTTATAGTTTATATGAATGTTATAGATAGTTTTTTTTTGTATAAACTTTCTGTAAAAATCGTTCTACTTTATTGCTCCGTATTTTTCAAATAAACCATAACCGACCCTATAAATCTCCAGGGATTTCAACAAAGGATAGTAAATAGTTTATATGGAATAAATTCTTCAATCCATTTGTTATGGTGCACCTCCCATAAGAAGATTGCCGGAAAAAAAAGATAATTTTTTAGACCAACTACGATTTTATAGAATCAGTGAATAATAGAAAAAAAGTGAATAAGATTGACCATTATTAAAGATTTTTTATGATCAGTGAAAAATCGTTGAACAGAATTGAAAATTACATTACATTACATTTTTGTTTAACCTCGTACTATTTTAATTAAGTAGATTAAGCATCCCGTAAGTCCAGGACTTGTGTGGGCTAGTAGTAGAGGGAACCAGCGGCTTTAATTAACTTTCGAACCAATTTATAGGGAGTGTCCGCTTCACTTACGCCTTCGCCAAATTTCAATTATAAATTAACTGAAAAAGGCAATTCGGCTCCGGTGAGAATTGAACTCAAGCTATTTGAGAAGTAAACTCGTCAAATATGACCGGGTAGTCTACTACACCAATCCTCCCATTCTTTTAATATTTTTATTTTAATAAGGACAGAAATTTTTAATTTTAAACAAAATTATAAAAATATTAATTTATTATTCCATCAATCTATTTTCTAATCATCGTACAGAGTGATATTGGTAGACTGACAGTTTCGGGCTGCTGGCCCTCTTCAGTACCAAGAGTCAACTCTGCACGCTGATTAAGAAAACGTTTTTAGACTTTACTCGCAAAAGGAATATAACCATTAGATTGATGTAGACTTGTGCGCCATCTATTTGACTCTTGGTACTGAAGAGGGCCAGCAGCCCGAAACTGTCAGTTTACCAATATCACTCTGTACGATGATTAGAAAATAGATTGATGGAATAATAAATTAATATTTTTATTTAAA
This sequence comes from Brachypterus glaber, assembly GCA_958510825.1. Lineage (NCBI taxonomy): Eukaryota > Metazoa > Arthropoda > Insecta > Coleoptera > Kateretidae > Brachypterus > Brachypterus glaber. The sequence continues at coordinate 8,598,889 of OY294052.1, forward strand.
TGTTTCATTTTCAACTTTTACCGCCTAGGTTTTATTCTAATGTAGTTTCAGTAAACAAAAGCAGAAATTACATTTTGCGTTCATTATACAAACGATATTTTTCTAAAATCTAATAAGAATAACAAAATTATTTTTTAAAATATATGTTACCCTGCACAAAAAACCCAGTTATTGTTCAAATTAACGAATTTATTTTTTCTCGAATTCTTATGTAAAAAAGTTTTTTACATAAGAATCTGAAAAAAATAAATAAATACGAAAATTTCATACACTAACTCGTGAACGGTTAAACGTATTTTGACATTGTTACGTTAAAATATTTGTTTAAAAACGTACGCACATTCTAGAAATTTTATTCCGAATTTGTTTAAAATAATATCGAAAAAATAAATTTTTTCACTTTTTTGCATAAAACTTTCATGGTTAATAACTTTTGCAAAAAAAAAATTAACCAAACCATGGGGAAATCTTTTTGAGCATGTGCTAAGATTGGTGGTTTTTACTTGGGATAATTTGACCTTAACTAAAAATTCAAATACGAATAAAAAAACTGGTAATAAATCAGTGCAGACTTCGAAAATACTACAGTGCTATACCGAGTGTCCCAAATGTTACTTCTCAGCCAATATCTCCGTTATTTTTGGGACACCCGGCATAGGTCGCTTTTTTTGACTCGGCACAGTTTTTTTTTTGTGTGCCAGTTCTATTACTTATTTTTTTCCTGTGCTCTTTGAGTATGTTTTCGTGGATTTCATTGCGTTATGTGTTTGTAAGGATTGAATATGGCGGTATAGATAAATATAAAGGTGGCGGCTATATCCTACAATCTAGGGGATTTTATTGTTACGTCTTTCTATCTTTCTTTCTTCAATTTCCCTCTAATACGTACAGGCACAACTTTTAAATTATATAATACCCTTAACCTTTTTTTTATGTACAGTACGTTTGGTGGGATCTACACATGGTAATGTGTACTGGGGCTTTAAACATGGCAACAGAGTCGAGTGGGAAGTATTCTGTGGTGCCATGTATGGCCAACTGCAGCTCAGTAACTGAGACTCAGTTCGTTGTGATTTTATAAGCAAATGGGGATAACTCATTTACACGTCCGGTATTTTTATGTATATCATTTACATATGCATACAGGTAAAGGCCTATCCAGAAGCTTGCATAAGAATATAAAACATAAGAATGCGGTGCCGTGATTGGCTTACAAGATACATGGGGGCACATCAAGCCAATCACGGCATCGCATTGTTATGTATTACATTCTTATGCTAGTCTGTGGATATGCCTTAAACCATTCTAGAAAGAACCTAGTTTTCGCATGTGCTCGATTATCACCAATAAAACACTGATCAGGGGGTCTAAAACAAGGTTCTTTCTTGAGTGGTTTGCCTGTTTTGAAAAAAAAGTTGTGATGTGGGGGGGTACAAGGGGTGAAAATTTTGATAACATTTTTTACACCAAAATTTGTAAAATTAAAAACTAAAATCGACCTGTCGGAGCGTTTTTTTTAAAGACTCTCAACTGAAAAGTTAATTGGGTGATTCCAGACTTAATGCACTGTATATCAAAAACTTAGAAAAAAGTTTCTTTACAAGTAGGTGGAAAATCGCTTTTAAAGTTACTATAACCCTTTAAAAATTGTGCATTTTTAGGAGACCATAACTTCCTTAGGATTGATTTTTGGAAGCACCTTTATTTGAGGTTTTATTAGTTTTTAATGTACTTTTACCCTGCATCATTAAAGTTTCGGTTTTCAACATTTTGTTATTTAACTTTTTGTCCTCGAATCATGATATTCCACATTCAAATTAATTTTTCTCGTTTGAGACGGTTAATCCCAAAGTATTACAATAAGAGTACCTTTTTTATGTATTTTGACCTGGGGAATCATATTCCAAAAATAAAATTACAAAAAAGTTACACAGAAAAAGGTTTAGGACAAAAAACTAATAAGGCCCCACCGTTTCGAACACCCCTGTTTAAAATTAGTTCATGAAAATAACATACAAAGATTGGTCTTATTAAGATTCGTTCACGTGCAAATCCTTGTTGCTATATCTCAAAGGGTTCCTGAGTTATTAAATAAAAACCGATTATTTTAGACACTTTCTAAGGGGCTTAGCTCTCTTATGATGCATTGTCATATTTTATGATGTAGAACCACCCCTTAAAATTTCGGACTCTATTTCAAAGGCAGACTAACATCTCTACTCTAAATTTCTCTACTCCCTAACATCCCTACTCCATAACATCCCTACTCCACAACAACTCTACTCCGTAACATCTCTACCCCATAACAACTCTACTCCACACTATATGCAATTTATTAGCCACTTAATAAATGAGCAGTTCAAAGAACAAAGAATCTTCTTCTTCTAGATTATTTTATTTTTTTCCTAGAAAACGTTTATCTTTAAATGTAAAACTAGAACAATCATAAATGAATTATTCTAAAAGCAAAAATGACCGCGTACTCTTAACATGCACTAATATGTAAGTAATTAATAAACTGAATTCATTATTATTCTTTTGAGTTAAGACAAGTGGCTAATCGAGTGTCTATAGTGTGGAGTAGAGTTGTTACGGAGTAGAGATGTTATGGAGAAGAGATGTTACGGAGTAGAGTTGTTGTGGAGTAGGGATGTTATGGAGTAGGGATGTTAGGGAGTAGATAAATTTAGAGTAGAGATGTTAGTCTGCCATTTCAAATACACCGTGTAGTGAAAAAATAAAAGTTTTATAAATTGTTTTTAATTATTTAAATGAACTAGGTATTTGAATAGTAAAAGTTCGCGTGATGGCATGAATTTTTTAAATTGCATTGTAACCCAACAAAGTAATTGCAAACCGTAAATTCTTTTTATTTGGTCAAAACACATTTTTAGATAATAAAAGCCTTGTATGTTCTCTGATTTTATTATTCTCCTCGCAGCCTCACAGCAGAGGAGTTTTGTACGATTACATACTTTGGAATGCAAAAAAAAAAAAATTTAGTCCAAAATCAAATTAATTTTGTACAAAAGTGCCAAACTACTTTTATAAATATCCGTTTGTCCGTTCGTCCGTCCGTTCGTCCGTCCGTTCGTCCGTCCGTTCGTCCGTCCGTCAGCTGGTCCGCTCATCCGTTAGTCCGTCCGTCCGTATGTCACGTTTTCTTGTCCGCACGATAACTCAGGAAACAATATTGCAAGGCTTCGTGTTATTACTAAAAACAAAAACCTTTAAACTTTGTTTGTTTGTTTGTTTAACCTCGTACTTAATTAAGCATCCCCTAAGTCCAGGACTTGTGTGGACTAGTAGTAGAGGGAACCACCAGCTTATACTGACTTTCGAACTATTTTTTATAGGGAGTGTCCGCTTCACTTATGCCTTCGCCAAATTTCAATTATTAATTAACTGAAAAAGGCAAATCGGCGCCAGTGAGAATCGAACTCACGCTAGTTGTAGTATACTTGTCATTTACAGACGCGGTAGACCACTACACGAATCCTCCCATAACTACACCAATCCTCCCAAACTACATAGTAAATAGCTATTTTATTATTATGTATAATTATTAGAATGCAATAAATAAAAATAAACTCCGATTTAATACATTTTTAATATGTTTGTTTACGTTTTAAGGCATATTCAGAAGCTTGCATAAGAACATAAAACATAAGAATGTGATGCATCGCATTCTTATGTATTACGTTCCTTTGCGGGACTGTGGATATGCCCTTACTCACATTTAAGCATATATTAACTTTTAGTAATTAGGGGCAACTTTGGCCAATTTCGGCACGAGTTAGAATCTTTTGATCATTTTTAAATTTGACACATATTTTTGTACACTCAAAAAAATATAAGATTATAATCCCTTTAAATTATGCTTATACAAAAATTAAAAGCCATTTTTAACGATTTTTGTGTATTTATAAGAATTATAGGGGCTCACATTTTCAGAATTTACACCTAAAAGAAAATTTTAAGAGAATCAAAAAAGTAAGGTTTACCCTATTATCCGTATCTGAAACAGACTGCAGTGACTTATTTGCGAAAGTGTGCTAAAAAGCAATGATCATACCAATTCGGCTGAGGTTCGCGTAACTCCGTCTAAGGGGAATCTGTTATATGAGAGCAGCATAATACATTTTAGGTATTAGTCGCTGAGTTCTATTTCAGACACAGATAATAGTATACTATAGAATGCCAAGCATTATATTTCTTCACGACTTGTTTTAACAGATCCACAAGAGGGTTTTGCGGAGTCAGGTGTATTCGGACATAAAATAAACTACAGAGAAAAAACACAAACACCAAATTAAAACCCTTTTTCTCGTCGTACAAATCGGATATCTAAAGGCTATGTTTTTACCTTTAACTCGTTTGAAATGCAAATTTTCTATGTTTGATTGTTGCTCTCTCTTTTCTAACAACATTGTATGTCTTTTATCACACCGAAAGAACAAGAATAATATATTCTATAACTAGTATGGAATAGACAATATTCCGCGCGAGATGAAAGTTTGTCATACGAGCCGGCATGCGAGTATGAAGGTCCCGCGAGTGCTGAATGAATTCCATAAGTGTTGTAGACTATACTTTTTCTTCGACTGCAAATATTAAACACTGTATGGCATTATACTGCGGACAAGGTTAAAAACAATGTTTTTTGTGACTCGACATTGTAAATGCAACAAAACACATATTTTTAAATAAAGCAATTATTTAAATTTAATAATTTTATCAAATCAGTGCTTAAAAAAGATTTTTATTTAATTTTAGCACATATTTACAAATTATAATGCAAAAATTGAAGGTTATGTCAGATTGTTGTGACATATATCAGGTTTAAATATTTAACAATAGATGGAGCAGTTTTAATTTTTTGGATCAAAAACTGGTCAAATATTAAGAAAAACTAATTTTAATGCAAAACTTTAATTTGAATTCACTATTCAATATTTCATGGTAAAATAAATATATTTTTGCTAATTTTGCTACAGTTTTCTCTACTTTTATAAACAAGGGATGGCACTACATGTGCTCATTCTAACACTTGATACGGAATATTCATACCGTATCTAAAGCTGGATTCATTCTGTGTTTGAAAAGTGTGTGTATTTGTTTACATTCTAAAGCAGTCGTAGAAAAATACTCTTCAAATCTAGTAAAAAGAATGCAAAATACACTTATATGTATATCGGTCTATCGGTTTGTATTTTGTTCTTAAAAATAAAAAAAATAAATTTTTTGGGATTTTTTTATAGCAACTTTTTTTTTAGGGGCCAAAAACTATAATTTTGAAATATTTACAAAATTTTCAAAAAATTGTTTGTAGGGGTTTATAAAATAATAATATAAAATGATAGTCTACGATACAGTACTCTTCTCTAGCATTATATTGCTGTGAAGAGTATACCTAATAATAACAATGCCGATCCCGGCATAACACATACAAGATGTATTGCAAAATAAATACAGGTCAGGCATAGCCAATAAGAATACAGGACGTACAAATAAGTTCTTATACGTCGGACGTACAAATTGGTTGCACGTCGGACGTCAAAATAGCCACTTAGTATTTTTTTATATACACAATATGTTTTTTTTTTCTTTTTTTATAAGGCCCTAGGTGGAATTGTTATTCGGTTTTATCAGAGAACTTGGATATTTTTACAATTTTATCAGAATATTGAGGGTCTAATCAGAGTTATCATATTAGAAATAACTGAAGTAATTTGTGGACTCTCTCTAGAAAAGTGCCCTTACTGTCGGTAAGGAGTTATACCTGGTGAGTTTTATTTATAAGTACACCCCTAAAATTAAGAATAATTTTCAATCGATAAAAACCAAACTTTGGTGATTTATATAAGTTTTCCTAAGACCTAGTTAGTAGCTAGTGCCTTTTTCCCACCCGTTGCCTATGACAACGGTTGGGAAGTGATAATTAGCTGATTATCTTCTGTCAGAAAATTAATAAACGTCAAAAACATAACCTCAAATTGAGAAACTAATTTTAAGATAATTTTTGCGTTTTTTTATTATGTAGGTGTTAGGTCGTAGGAAAAATAGTATACGCACCTCGACGCAAACCGCTTCAGTGCTTTTTTTTACCGACTGCAGCTAAAATTCTTATAATATATTTCTAAACGATCGTTTTTTGTTGTTTGTGTATGATTTTGAGCTGTGTTTGATTGTTGTTAAGTTCAAGTTACTCACAGGTAAATCCCAAACACTAGAAGTGAAGGTGCTCCGCTGGCAGGATGAATGTATTTGAGACACCTTTATACACTGAAGTAAATATTAACTCTTCCTTGTCCATTGTTATTTTACTTATGGGAGATTTAGCCCAGCGGTCAATGGCATCGATATAGCCTGACACTGATCTAATGATCGTGAGTTCAAACCTCACTGGCGCCGATTGCCTTTTTCAGTTAATTAATAATTGAAATTTGGCGAAGGCCTACTCCCTAGATTTATTGGTTCGAAAGTCAATTAAAGCCGGTGGTTCCCTCTACTACTAGCCCACACAAGTCCTGGACTTAGGGGATGCTTAATTAAGTAGAATAGTACGAGGTTAAAAACAAACATAAACAAAACATAAAACTTAATATAACTATAAAAATACACTTAAATCTTAAAAAAATTGTAACTATTATAAATATGTAGGTAATGAAAAAAACAAATGAAAAATTTTTATTTTCAGTGTAATTGTTACAAATATAAATACATTAAATTCCCCAAATTAGTCATATTGAAACATTAGATCATATATATATAGATATGGCATTAATGTTGATTTGTTTTATGTAAAACATATACAAAGCCAATTGTAAACAAACCACTATAGCGGTGAGGTTGCGAGGAGGTGAAGTATAACATATTTGTTAACAAACCACTATAGAGGTGGGTGGTGACCAGAAGCGGAAAGGTGAAATTTACCTGCATGTCGCAATGTAAACATTTCGGTTTGGCGTGAACTCAAGGCGCATCTATGTATATATGATCTAATATTAAAACTCGTTCATTGGAAAACTTCCCACTTCATGGCTCGTTTTAAAAACATGGACGCTTGCGCCAAAATAATATCTTATGTAACTTGTCGTTTAATATACTATTATATATTGTAAACTGTAAGAGACAATCTGGGTCCTTTTTTGGCGGGTATCCACATTTAATTAGGTAAGAAAATGTGGAATAATAGTGCCTACGGCTTCAATTTTTAGGATGAATAAGTTTTTGCTGTTCGCAAAAAAAAAGAAACGACACATTTTCTTATTTCGACTAAATCAATCTTCTTTAACTCGATTTATTTATATACGATAAACTTAATCCTCTAGAATCTGGATACACTTCTGGTCCACTTTTGTATTGGGACATAGGAGTGTGTTGTGATATCAAAAATTCGATCACTAATGTTGTGAAGTGGTATATAATTCGGTTATAGCCGAGCGGTTAATTATAACTTTTATTATAACTTAGTTAGGTTGGCCATCCAATCTTCTGTCATATTTAAAGTATACCCGAGCGGAGAATATACTTAACCACTTATTACTTTATTCGGGGGCGCTTATTCTAGAGAGACGGCGCTTTGGAAACAGAGTAAAACATTTTCTTCTTAACTTAAGAATAATATATTAAATAAATGTGAATAAATTCTTCAAGAACATGAAAGATCAATACTTCTATACAAAGCCCTTAAGGTCTAATTTCCATTATGTAATAGTTTTCCATTAAATACTTCTAAAAACTATTTTTAATTCAAGAATAATTCTCAAAAATTATTTCTCACAGAAACTACATTTTCACTTTTGACACTACTGGATACTTTTTAATTAACAAGACAAAAAACTATTCAAGACTGATCAAGATTTAAGAAGTTCACTCCTTTTATGCTCTTTGAAAACCAATAAATTAAAATGAGGCATATTTAGGTCACACGCGCTTATCCATAAACTAAAAGTGTTTTTTTTGAGTTGGAGGCTTCTTTTGTTTTTTTTTGGCAGATGCTTATGAATTAACTCTTCCTAAAAAAAAGAGTACCAAATGAATAAGAATAATTACAAGAATAGCCATTTAAAATGCTCTTCGGCGAGAGTACACCTTTAGTTTAGACGCTCTAAAAACTTAAATCTTAAAAAATACCTACTTCAAATAAAACTTAAAATTTATTATTGAAGCTTTAATTAAAGTAGAATATAAAAAATGTAATCTTCCATAATTTCACTTTAAATTTCAAACATCTTCAACTAATTTGTTTTTAAAAAGCGCAGATTTAAATTCCTAAGTTATATTGTACGATCGTGCCAAATTTCAAATGTAATTTTCAGAAAATCCGTAATAAATAAAATCCTTGGTGGAATTCGTATATTTCCTTTTATTAGAATTACTAGCCGAATACCCGTGCCTTGTACAGGGCATTAAGATTAGCATTTTTTATGAAAAAATAGATGTAACTAATAATAATAATAAAAGTTTTTTATTTTCAATTTAACAAATGGCCATTGACCGAGGTCCTTCAGCCTAGTCAAAAAATTATTAGATTTACAGAATATTTTGAGTAATAATAATGATAATTAATTGTACTTAAAAAAAAAATAAATATTAAATAACAATAAATTTGTAATAACAGAAAAAAAAACTATATTTATATCAGTCTTTCATTGTTTGAAGGTGTTGCCAAAGGGAATGCTCAGGAAATTTTGCCTTTGCTGTGATGCCTTCGTTTCTCTCAATGCAGAACTGGTTAAGAATGTCATAATTGGTGGTATTGTTGGCAAATTTAATGAAATGTGGTGGTGCGTGTGAGAATTGGGATTATGGATCTTTTTTCGTATAGGAGGTTACTAGAAGGATTGAATAGAGGTTCACGAGGATGGCGTATCTTGGTAATCTTTTTTAGTGCTGTTGTTTTCCCTACTTGTAGGTTCTTTTTGGCTGGATTACTTGAGTTGACAAAGAGAGGGTGTCCATATTAGAGAAGGGGTCTACTAATGGTTTTGTATATTCTGCTTGCTGTCTGGGTGTTAATTCCTTGATTTTTATAAGTGAGGCTGCGGAAGTGACTAGCACTTGTAATAGTTTTTTTTTACATGGTTTTCGTGTTGGTTGAAGTTGAGTTTGTAGTCGATGTTGATTCCCAGATAGTTTACTGTTGGAGAAGGTCGGATTGTTACATTGTTTAAGGAAATTGTTGGAGAGGTATTCTTAGGGCCCTATTAAAAAGGCATCTACATATATTCTTCTGGTTGGAAAATAGGATTTACCTCAAAAAATTGATGGTGTAATATCGCGATTTTTACCACCTTAGGGGTCGAATATTGAAAATTCCTGAAACACTTATCTTTTAGATTTTGATAAAGAATATATTTGCCAAATATCGAGATTCTAGATTAAGAGGTATAGTAAATATTTAAACCAAATTAAAAATTTTAAACCTGTCAAACATATTGTTTTTTATTATTATATTATATTAAAAAATAGTAAAAATTAAAATTTTCAAAATCGGTTACGGTAAACCTTAGCTATTGCAAAGACGAATAAAACAAAACAAAAGTTGAAAATCGAGTTACCGATGCGACCAGTTTGAAAAAAGTCGTTTTTATAAAAACTTGTTTGAAGTTTTCAGTCCATTTTTCTTACTATAAAATCATGTATCATCTAAAAAATATTTATACTTACATAAAACTATTGAATCCTGGACCATATGATGGTTCTTTCTCTATATTATCAAATCAAAAAAACAAAAAAATGTGTTTTTGATCCATCACAGTGGCTATCCCCCTTAACTACTATTTTAACCGATTCTAGGAAAAGGCTTTGTAACATACGTTTTTATCCTTAATAAGTTTATGACTGAAATTCAAAAACTTAAAAATTTAATTTTTCCTTAAAATATTTTTTTCCATATTTTTACGAGTTAAAATTAAGAGTTTTCTCGGTTACCCAAGATAGATATTTTAAATAAATTTTCGAAATTTTAACGCAAGGGTAAATTTCAAGAGCAAAGCTGGCTATATTCACTTAAGAATAAATTGGATACTTTATATTTGTCTGGCAAAATGTCTGGCTCAATATTGTTACATACCTACAAAAGGTATAAATCACCTTTAAACCATTTAAAATAAAATGCTTACAATTTGAATTTAATACCCTAACAAGTAATCATTTTTAGTTTACTTATTATATTATTAACAGCGCCTGCTCTAAAATAATATTATACAGTAGTTTCGAATTTCCCAAAATCTCCAGAAAAAAATCCTAGACAAAAAATTCTTGGATTTTTTTTTTCATTTTTTTTTTCATGGAAAAGTAAGAAACGTTGAAAATGTCCCTCCGTCTGTCAGTCCGTCAGTCTGTCCGTCCGTCCGATGTCAAGATTTTTGTAGATGTGGACTTATAATAATTATTTACCAAAAACAAGTTTTCTGGATTCAGCTGTAAATGGTTCTGTAATGTGTAGACCTTCTGCTACCATGATCCATAATCAGATTTTTCTGTAGAGCTACTTCATCTCATTAATACTTCAGGAATGTTGTGTTTAAACGCCTGACGTAACAACCTAACTCTTTGGTTTAGGTAATTTTTTTCGCTATGGATCTTTGACGCTAATGTACCTTAAAAGCTTTAAAAACCTTAAAAATTAGCAAATATGAATACAGGGCATACGTCCGGCATAGCCTATCCATTTAAATGGGGGTGAATACAATTCTGATGAAAAATTTACCTTAAAAGACTTAAAAACCCTAAAAAATAGTCAATGAAAATATAGGATAAACAGCTTTGTATACGTCCGACGTATAAATAGTCTGTTGCAATTTTATAATAAGAGTACTTGTTTTATATTATAGTATGATAACTGGTTCTATTTATCTTAAAAATTTTCTTTCCCCAGTTTAAAACTAGGAGTATTGTCTAAATATACAGCCTGTTCCAGAACTCGCGTACCGAAATGTAAGAGGTGATTCTACATCCAAAAATATGAAAAAAAGTTTCTATAAAGATTGGTCCGGAAATGAGCCCTAAGGGAGCTACGGCCCTTCGAAGATGACGTATTGAATGGGGAACAAAAAAAAGCACCAATAAAATTTTAATGCTGCAGGGTGATTCTTCATTTAAAACTAAGCAAAAAAGTATTATACACCAAAACACCTAAATTTAATATTAAAGGAGTAATAGCCTTTTAAAAAGTAATGTTTTTGGTGGCACAAAATGTTACTTCCTCTTAATTGCATTTTTTTTGATAACGGTTGCTCCTACAGTGTTACACTATATGATATTTTATATGTATTTTTACTCTAGAAATCTATATTTTTTACAACAAATCCAAAAAACATACACATAGAAAAGTTTGGGGCAAAAATGTTTTAAGCCTCATATATTTTGTCCGTCTGGGCACGCCTCTGGATAAATTAAAAAAATAAATTAACATAAACTTATTGCCCTTATTAATACTAGTATACATGCAAAAGCTCGCCGCTCTAGCTTAAACGGTACCCGAGTTATTAATTAAAAACCTTATTTTTATTACAATTTTAAAGGGCCCTAGATCCCTTAGGGCTCATTTCTGGACCAACCTTTATAGGAACTTTTTTTATATTTTTGGATCTAAAATCACCTCTTAAATTTTGGCATGCCAGTTATGGATCACCCTGTATCTACGTTTTTTAATACGGTATATTTGTAATTCTATTTAGTTTATACAAACTATTTTTTTAGATTTAAAAACAGACAGAGTGTGTACAATGTTTTGTATTTACATTTAAATAAGTAATACCTGCTTACTCTAAAAATATTTTTCTGAAATTTATGTTAAAAGTTATTTTTCTACGTCTCCATACTGTATTTTAAATTAGACATAATCAGTGAACTTACGCAAGAAAAGGTCCTTGTTCCTTGGTTACAATTTATGATAAATCCGTATCAACTAAGAAAACGGATTTTCGGTTCTATTCATTTTTGAAATGAATATAACCGAAAGTCTGCTCATCTTTTTTGTGATAGCAGAATATCTAATATATGCTAAGATTACACAATTTTTTTCATTTGAAAAAAAAATATTATTTTTGTTTTGTTTTTTTTTTGTTTATAAAATTTTATTCTTTTCTCGAAAAAACAAATATTTTTTTCGATTTCTTTTTTAATTTTCAATTTTTTTTTAGTGTTCCGAGTGACTAGCTACAAGTGATCTAACCTGACCTGAAAGTCTAGTAAGTAAAGTTGGTTAGTTTAAAGTGTCTTTTTTCTAAAAAAATAGTTTTTAAAATTCTAATTTTAAAAAGCCCTGTAACAAACTGACAGACAATGCTTTTTACTGGCTAAAGTACACATATTATACTAAATAAACGTGCATGCATCTTCTCGTATATATGGAAATTAGAATATTCAACTCTGCTATGTCAGCGATAAAATTAAATACTGAATATTCAACGAAAATTGTAAGATGTTATTTTAATAATTGATTTAATTTAACAGAGCTCGACTATGGCTATTATTAAAAAATATTGATGACAAAGTAATATGGAAATTTTCAAATTGGTTTTCTTGTAAGTAAAATATTTTTTTTAACCATCGGGCATTTAAATTTGCTTACTAACTTATATTGAGGGTGATTTAGAACTGACGAAAAAAAAATTAGGATCCATTCTAAATCCAAAAATATGAAAAAAGATCCTATAAAGATTGCTCTGGGAATGAGCTCTTTGGAACCTACTGCTGGAAATCTCCGCATTTACCCTAAAAACAGTATTTTTATTCGATTTATTCTAAAAGCGACACTTTTGGTTCATGTTTTACTGGAGAAAAGTTGAACTTTGTGACCCTAGGGCCAAAAAGTTTTTTTCGCCCGCTAACTAAAACTTGTTATTTTTAAGCTTTTTAAAAGAAGATGCTTTGCCTTTACTGTAATATTTATAAAGAAATATGACCTTTTGGTCATTTTTGGTCACTTTTGGTCTTGAACTAACTGTTCTTTTTGACCAGATATAGTTATTATAATCATTTCATACAAAATAAAAGAAAATTCTATAACATTACCTCAAAATATATGTTAACTGATTAATCTGTATTCATCCACTAAAATAAATTAAAAATACAACATTTAAATTGTAAAATCAATTTAAATATTTACAATGTTTATAAAACGGTTCAGAAGTATTACTATTTTCATAACAGACACATTTTAACAGAAATTAATCACCAAGCTATAGCTATATATTTTTAATTTGAAAATGAAACCGCACCCAAAAGAAACGATTCAATTGTTTTTTTATAACATAAGTAATAAGACAGTAAAAAGAAATACTTTTTGCAATTTAAAATTAAGTATATTTTAATAATTTATTATAATTAGTAATAATTAGTAACAATCGAATAAAATATATTGTATGATACACAATAATACACAATACAAAAAGTTAAATTTTGATTTCGTAGGTTTATTACCCTCGGGCAGGCCCTATCGGCAGGCCCTCGGCTTCTAAAAACCTACTCAATCGAAAAATTTAACTTGTTGCCCTTGTATTATAAATAACTATTTTCGTCCTTGTATCATAAACTACTACTTTAGACCTTTATCTCCTTGTCGGTTTATATTTTAAAGTAACTTTTGAGAACCAAACTGGACTTTTGAGGCAAAATATACCAAATGGAGTTAACTAAATGACTTTAATGACTAATAAAATAATTTATTATTCGTATTATAAGCTTATCCGTATTAATAGTCAATAATCCAGTTTACAACATATTGTATGTGTACACTGTGTCACTGACTTATACTAATCACGATAATGCAACATGTCAGCAGATTGTCCTTTAAATTTAAACTTGTTTCAATTTGGAACTTTCAAGCCAATTTTTACTTTCTCATAAATTATTGTGACAAAAAATAATACATTTTTTTTGCTATAATCATGTAATTTTTTCCTAAAACGTCAAGAAATATCAAAATAAGCAAAGAAAAAGAAAAATAGGTCTGTCTGCCTTTATTCAAAATAACTTAAGAACGCTTTGACCTAAAGACTTTGAAATTTGATATATAGAAGTATTTTTATATTATCTTCGACAAGTTCGTATATAACCTACCGGGTGAGTTTTATTTATGTCCACCCCTAAAATTAAGATTAATCTTCATTCGATAAAAATGAAACTTTGGTGATTTATATAATTTTACATTGCCTATAAAGTGGTTTATAATTTTTTTAAAATTTTGAGTTCAGCTGAAAATTCTATAAAAAAATTTCTTAAAAAACTGATTGTTTTTTTAAATTTTTTTCGTTTTCGTTTTTATCGTATAAAAACAAGAATTACATAATTTTCCTAGATTTTACTTATTTTAGAGTAAGCTTAAAAGCTTAATATATATATATATATATATATATATATATATATATATATATATATATATATATATATAGAGGAAAGTCGCCTAATTTCGGATACCATTTACAATGTATTCAATATTTAATACTCGGTATTACTTTTTGATATTTTTTTTATATAACCAGATACAACTTATTATAGCGAACCATGATTTATTATAAAAGCAATTTTATTACAGTTTATTTTTTCCAAAAAACACTTTAAAAAAAAATCAGCGCATTTTTGTGCATTTGAAAAAGGGCTCCTAATTTCGGACATATCCGAAAAAAATTTTTCAAGAGTAGATCTGGATCCCATTGCTTATGTTTCTTGTTATTCCTTCACATTTAAGACGTAATTTAATCATTAAGCGATTTTCTACGAAATACTATAGGAACTATAATTTTAGATTCCCAATTTCGAATATCTTAGTATCTTAGGTAATTTTCGTTTTTTCAAAATTGTTTATCTTAGTTTGTTGTATCATTATAAAAATAAAAATTAATGGTTGGTTATCCTGAATAATAATTACCTTGCGGATATCCGAAATTGGGAATCAAATGCACAAAAATGGTCTATCCAAAATTAGGCAACTTTCTGCTTTTTAGATTAGAAATTTGTAGAATGTTTACGTTTTCAAATTGCTTAATTATGAATAGTGGATCAACTTAACTAACATCATAACTTACCCAAGACAGAACCACGAACTTTTATAACGATTATTTATAAAATAAACAAGCATAATAATGCAACTAAGCACAAAACTGCCATTTGCAATATAAACGATTTGTGCTGCCATTTAAAGGGGAGAAGCTCTACCGTTATCATATTACAGGACGGATTTAGTTTGACTTTTGGCTTCACATAAAAGTAGGTTTCTGTTTACCTTTGCAGACAGTATCTTAAATACACTACTATCCGAAATTTGGAAACCATCCGAAATTAGGCGCATTTCCTCTATATATATATATATATATATATATATATATATAAAAATCATATTAAAATAAAAATTTGATTAGTGACAGCGAATTCGAGCTAAAAAACGGGTTCTCCTGAACTCCTATTTTTTACGCGTATTTTTTGGCTATTTTTCTTATGCCAAATTTATGATGTACTTACTAAAGATTAAGTAAGTAAAAAGAAGGTAAATTATGTGTATCTCGTTTTATACGATAAAAATGAAAACAAAAAAAAAGTAAAAAAAACAAATAGTTTTTTTACATAGAATTTTAGGCTGAATTCAGAAATTACAGCTGTTCCATTAAGAAAAGACATACTTATGCCACTTTCGGCGAAACTGGAAGTGAAACAAAAAACTAAATAGGCAGTTTTATAGCCAATATAAAATTATATAAATTGTCAAAGTTTCGTTTTTATCGAATGAAGATTAATGTTAATTTTTGGGGTCGATATAAATAAAACCCATCTGGTATATTTGGCATGTAACGCGCCTTCGCCAAAATTGTAAATTTAACAAAAATATTTACTAAAAAAAATATAAAGTGTTTTTCGAAACCAAACAACAAAAAACAATCTCGGTGCGGGTAGCTATAATTAGGCGTTCGTCAAATGACTGCGCTGGTACCAGTACAGGGTTGCCAAACTTTATTATAAACCGATCGCAAATTGTTTTTTTACGGCTGGAAAAAACTGTTATTTTATTTCTTTTCAGTTGAAAACTAAACTTTTTAAACAAAAACGGCAATGATTTTTATTTAAATACTAAAATACATGATACGGCTGGAAAAAACTGTTATTTTATTTCTTTTCAGTTGAAAACTAAACTTTTTAAACAAAAACGGCAATGATTTTTATTTAAATACTAAAATACATGATAACAACTATTTTATTGGAATAACCTCAAGCATAAAATATCCCTCAAGCAAAGTTAAGACTTTCGCTAACAAGTGAACATCTTGGTTTTAAAAAGCTAGGCAAATTTGAGATTTAAAATTTAAATTATAGTTGAAAAGTAATATTGTTGTTTAGTTGTTGGGAGATTTAGCTCAGCGGTCAATGGCATCGATATAGCCTGACACTGATCTAATGATCGTGAGTTCAAACCTTACTGGCGCCGATTGCCTTTTTCAGTTAATTAATAATTGAAATTTGGCGAAGGCGTACTCCCTAGATATATTGGTTCGAAAGTCAATTAAAGCCGGTGGTTACCACTACTACTAGCCCACACAAGTCCTGGACTTAGGGGATGCTTAATTAAGTAGAATAGTACGAGGTTAAAAACAAACATAAACATAAACATAAACATAAACATAAACATAAAGTTCTTAAATTTTTAATTTAAATAAAAACAACATTAAACATGGTAAAATTATATACTTCCTTATTTTGTTTGTGAAATAGTCTTTCAAAATACCATTCGTGCATGTTGAATTGTACATAATTTTTTTACTGTATATTAAAATACATTTTGCTTAAGGAAATTGTTTTCGTGTATTTTTCCTCAAAATCCCTGGACCTGCGGCCTCGGAATTTTGTAACACGAAAAATGCACTCAAAAAATTGCCAAGCAAAATATTTTTTTAATGCAGTAAAAAAATTATCGATAATTCAATATGCACTTATAATATTACTACTGACAATATTCTCTGGGTGCAAATTGTTACCAACTAACCAGTAGTTCTAATGTACTGGAATCTGTTTTGACATAAATGGTGGATTTGGGAAGAGATTTGCATTTGCTTATAAAGTTTTAGCCCGGTGTCTATTATTTTTTTTGTTATTGTTTTGTTTTTTCTGGTTTATACCAACTAATTTATTGGTTTATATTGTTAGGGTACTTTATTTATTGTCAATTATTGACGTTGAGTGTCAAAAATTAAGTAAATATAGTATACAAAAAAGAGAAAAATATAATAATAATCTATACAATGTAAAAAAAGTGTAAATTTACATGCTAATTCAGAGGTAATATGCTGCAAAGCAGGTGCACGTCAAATTTACGAGATTTAACTTGTAATATTACAATTTTATGGGAATATCACGTACATGTACATGTAATATTCCTATAAAATTGTAAAATTACAAGTTAAATCTCGCAAATTTTACGTGCCTGCTTGGCAACATATTGCCTCTAATTTAGCATGTAAATTTACACATTTTTTTTACAGTGTAAGTTATTTTTTTTTGTTTTTAAGATAGGCTGTAGGCTGTAGAAAAAATAGTGTATGCAATTCGTTTGCAAATTACCTTTGGCGACACTCGCATGAGTTTTGACTACGCTTCGCACCATCAAAAAATATTCATGCTCCCGAGTCATATTTTGCTTACTCATTGCATAATATACTAGACATACTGTATAATATAGATTGTATATTACTTTAAAAAATGAAACGTATATTTCTTTGTAAAAGCTATAGAAAAAGTATTTATATTTCTATAGAAAATATTTTTGTTTCAAGAAGTTCCATTAATACTATAACACTCAGCTGAATAGGGCGTGTAATTACTCTTTTGAAACAAGAGCTTTAATATCTTTTGGTACACGTTTAAATTGCTGTCCTTAAAACTATTCTTATTTAAATTATATACTTTATATTAATGACTTTTATACAAAAATGAAGTCTGTCATTAACTACATTTTTAAGCCGTAACTGTTTTCGCAAAGTCAATATCTTACAAAACATTTTTTTAAATACATCTTTGGCTTGCTTTTAAATAATATACGTGCTTATAAGGGAGTACAGCCCTGAAAAAAAATTTTACTGCCATTGACAATACCTGTTTTTAAAATTGAGTTATAGTTATTTATAATACAAGGGCGAAAAGTTAAATATTTCGATTCAGTAGGTTTTTAGAAAGCAAGGGCCGGCTTTTCGACCGGGCCGAGGATAATGAACCTACGAAATCAAAATTTAACTTTTCGCCGTGTATTATACAATATTTTTTATTCGATTGTTACTAATTATAATAAATTATTAAAATATATTTAATTTTTAATTGCAAAAAATATTGTTTTTACTATATAATTAACCATGACAAATTGCTATCCAATCAAATCGCTAAAACAAAACAATTAAATCGTTTCTTTTGCATCCAGTTTCATTTTCAAATTAGCTTAGTATTTGTTATGAAAATATTAATACTTCTAAAACCGTTCTATAAATACTATAAATATTGATTTTACAATTGAAATTTTATGTTTAAGGTTTATTTTAGTGGATAAATACAGATTAAAGGTTTAACCATATGTTTTGAGGTTATGTAAGAAAGAAATTTTTATTTATATAAAATGATTATAATACTTATATCTGGTCAAAAAGAACATATAACTTAAGACCAAAAGTGACCAAACGGTTTTTTTATAAATATTACCTAGCAAGATAAAGCATCTTTTTAAAAATAACTTAAACATACCAAGTTTTAGTTAGAGGGCCAAAAAAACTTTTTGCAGCAAAACATAAACAAAAAATGACTCTTTTAGAATCAATCGAATAAAAAATATAGTCTAGAGTATTTCACGTTCTTTGTTTTTGGGTCCCGGTTATTTTTAGTTACCCCTTAATTCCTCGTCAAACGCAGAAAACGGTTTTTAATAGGTTCTTTTATTCTACATATTGCTACTTGATAGTTTAGCCTTGAGATAGATTAAAGTAAATATGTGTTTTTTCGTGTTTTCTGTTTCCAGAAAGATTGTTTTCTTTCAGAACCTGAGGGCGTATAAAAGATTTGAACAAAGCTAAGATAATATAGGCATTCATAAATGATTTTCTAGTTAAAAACTGAAAAGTTCATATAAACATAAGTTAGATGGAGTATCGTACAGTGTATCCAGTTGTATTTTTTCGAAGTAACCACAATTACAAACGGTCATTCCTAGACTAAGAACCAGGAAAAACTCAAAAGGAGAGGAAGATGAGGAAGGGGAAGAAGAAGAAAAAGAAGAAGAAGAAGAAGAGAAAAAGAAGAAAAAGAAGAACACAAAAATAAGAAGATGGAAAATGAAGAGGTAAAATATTAAGTAGATGAAGAATAAGAAATGGGGTTCCAGAGATATTAAATAAAAACTACTTTTAACATGTACCCTTGGGAGGGTCGTAGCTAGCTAGCTCCCTTAGGGATCATTTTTGGACCAACAATTAAAGGAACTTTTTGTCTTGGGGGGCCATTTTCGTTTGATTCACCAATTCTGAATCAACGTGTATAGTCAGAGTTTTATTTGGACTTCATAACAAAATAATACTTGAATACCATCTTGTTTTTTATTTTACCCGTTTTACCATTATAATTAAATACAGAGTTAAGTAAATCGAGTCATATGAATCTTTTAAAAAATAATGTTAGATCTACTGTAATTTTTTAAAACTAAGGTTAGGCACTGAAATTCAAAAATAATAAACAACTATTAAGTTACTGTACTCAGTCCAGTTATGCAAGATAGTAAGGGACGCGGCCCGTTTTACACCGCATAAATAGCATAATTATGCATAAATCGTAGTGTATCAAAAATTTAAGAGATATCCGTACTGTTTTCCTGGAAAGGGCCTATCCAAAGGCTCGCATAAAAAGCATAGTACATAAGAATGCGATGCCAGGATTGGATTGATGTGTCGTCATGTATCTTGTAATGGTTGTTATGCGACCCTCTGGATAGGCCTTAAGTTGTAATTGTAACCTAAAAATTTGACATTTTCCTTGTGTTCAATATAATTTACGTTTGTCCAATATGTAGAATATGCTAATTTAATGTGAGTGTATGAAGAATAAACCAAAAAATTACGTTTTTCAATGCCATACATAATAACATTAAATATATGTAACCATTTTTTTATGTACTTTCTCTTCTTTTATTAGCTTTAACGACCGTCAATCATTGTCATAGATAAAAAATGTCACAATATTTTATATGTTAAAAGGTACTAGTTTTTAACCAATGATGTGGCTTAAAAATCTCGGGAATTTTAATATACTATCTTGCATAGTTGGACAGACTATATAACAATTAACAGATTTAAGAGGTATTCCAGATATTTGTAAAATATTAAAGTTTGCATTTATATGTTTAATTTTAGTTTATTGGTAGCGATGGTACTATTTTGTAAAGACGTCAGTTCTAATAGTTGTCGATTTCACTATAGTTCAATTTTTTTTTCGCAAAAATACATATGACAATTTGTGGTTACTTCGACAAAATACGACTATTATCTTTTGATGATATCGATTGTTCTGGTACGCACGCGCCACTGCTAAGGATATTCGGATTCACTCAGCATCCTGGACCAGCCCGGGCGTTCTATGCGGCAGTCAGGATATGACGTCTGAAGAAGACGCCACGCGCGGGACCGGCAAGTAGCTAGCGTCGCGTGTCGCTGCTATCGCGAAAAGGAATTTCAAAATTGCCGACACCAAGTCGGCAAAAATGCGTCGGAATTTTTTCTCTAATAAACGTTAATGTGGAATTGATGAATTTGACTAATAGTTTTAATATACTTGTTATATATAAAAACGTGGAATTGGTTAATATGTGTTATAGGATGTAAGAATAAGGTGAGAATATTATAACATATATAGATATTCATCTAAATTATTGTAAAACAATAAGGTATTAATAACCATACGCAAATAAAGGCACATACATATTTTGTATGTCTTTTAATTTTAAAGTTTTATTAAAATATACTTTGATAAGTTCGTAAGTCAAAAATTGAACAATTTTAGAATTTAGTTTTTCGGCAGAACAAATTCCAGATGTTAAAGTTTTACATTCAAGTGTAAATTATCTTTAGGGTTTACTTTTTGGGCAACAATTTGTTGCCAACGAAGGGAAATATTACAGTTGTGGACATCAAACTCGCAATAATGCGCTGTATGGTTTATGTGGAAATATTGTATATTTTATTCTTTCTGGGCCAAATTCTTGAATTTTGTAAATTTTGTTTTGACATGATATCTAATATATAATTTATCCAATACATACAGATAATAAGACAATTACTAGCTTTATTTTAAATAGATAAACTCAATAATAATCCTGACTTTGACTTTATTGAGTGTATAATTACTTATTTTACCCACTCAACTGTCACTTGTCAAATTATTTTCTTGTAAATGTCATTAAAATTTTTAATAAAAATATGAATTTCTAAGCTATTTATTGGATAAAACCTTGTATAGCACTCATGGGTAAACCGATATTGCTCTCGAAAATTAACCTGCTTGGCTGACGCCTCGCAGGTTAATTTTCTCATGGGCAATATCTTACTTTACACACTAGTACCATAAATAACTATTAACCATACGTTTTTTTATGATGATAATTACAAAAATTTCATATTTTTTCCTTTTAAAATTTATTATTTGTTTTAACTATGTATAATGTTTGTATATACAAAGATTTTTTTTTTGGTTCTTTAGCTTTCTTGAAAAATTAGCTTTGGCCAAAAATTTCCTTTCAAAAGTATATATCACTTTTATCTACATGTTCTTCATTCTAAAAGTTTTCTTTTGCAATAGATTTATTCATAATTTTTTTTCCGGTTCAATAAAAAAATCTGCCCTAAAATAAAAGAAAATAATCTTTTCTAGAAGCAAAAGGATTTTTTTCTAAGGGTCTCAAGATTTTTATCTTTAAAATAAGATTTTCCGAATCACGATTCACAATTCAATCGACCTAAATAATTTATTTACTTACTCGACCCTTTAGCGGACGCTTTTAAGAACCTACTTCTGTGCGTTTTAAAATCTGTGTCGTCTGTTTGTTACTACATACAGCTCAAGCTTCTGTCCCATTTTTAACTTTGTCCGGAACCTAAGATTTAATTTACATGAAAAAACAAAAAAAAAACAACCATTATTTAAAACTAAAAAACAAAAAAGAAAAATAAAGTGAAAGTTATTCCGTACACTGTAAAATTTGGGGGTAAATTAGAGAGTAATAATAAGTTTAAATAAAAAAAATCATACGATTTAGACCTATTTTTTTTTTGTTTTATAGAAAATTTAATTCAGTTTTTAAATCTCGGTAGAACTTGCCAAATCTCGGTAAAACTTGCCAAAATTTTACAATTTTCTTTAAAATTTTGGTACCGGTAATAGAATTGCATTGTATATTTTTTACAGTATAGCCAAGAGTAAAATCACAGAGCTTAAAAGATATTTGGCAAATGTTAACTAAAGCCTCTTTAACGATTATTTAGTTTTATTTATTTAAAAATCAAAACTGACAAATAACATTTTTTAAACCCAGGAAAAAAACTTTTAATTCCTTTAAAAAGGTATGTCTAAGAAATCCGATCATGTTTTTTGCGAAATTTGATGTCGCAAATAACCATGTTAAAAAAATTTTACTCTCCCCGTAAATTAACAAAGAGCTAGCTCAAAAACAGTTGAGATGTCAAAAAAAGTTGCACTATGTTTTTGTAGAAAATTTTATGCTCGACAAATTTCATAATAAGTTCTTTATGCATAACTGCCAATCTGACTGAGATATTAGCGAAAAACCACATGTGTCAGACTTATTGCAAAATAAAAAATTAAGCTTGGGCGCACATATGGGGACTTTTTAATCAATGCTTATAATGACAAAGCGAAGGCCTACACACAAATTTAGTAATTTCCGAGTTTTTCCCTAACTCCTGCCTCTTTTAGTCTAATATGACTAAAGTATAAATGTTGTTATTCATCAGCAACAGATGAGATTGATTAATCTTGTATTAATCCTGAGTTTAAAATATAGCAAGGCGCACCTGCCGTAGGGTTAAAATATCTTTTTGCCTTTATGATAAATAAATCACCCAAATTACAGATGAATTTTAATATCATATTAAATTATATTTAAATTTAAATTATATATTGTCAAATAAGGTTTGTTACAAAAGAGTCGTAATTATGTTCATAATTTATAAAATTTAATGTAAATAATATACTTAAGCTGAAATGATTGTTTTTGCCACATTATTATTATTGTTATATAAATCTGTAATAATTCTTGTGTAAGTACTGGTTAGGCACTGCAATGCCTAACATGCATTGGGCATATATTTTATTTGTGGGTGTCCCAGTTTTTAAAGACGTAATTTATTAGCTATTTGTAATTAAAAATTAGAATTTTTTAGTCTGCAAGTTTATAGACTATCAACAAAACAAAAACAATTAAAAGGTATCTTGCAGTTATTTCTTAGTTAATCTCCTATAAGTTTCTATAGTAAAAGTTTGTAATTAAAATAAGCTAATATTTTACTTCAACAGAAAGCTAGAACGCCCTGTAGTGGCGCCTTCGCCATAATTGTAAATGTAGAGCTTGCTTCAAAACAAAAAGCAATTTTGACAATAACAAAAATGTCAATTTTACAATTAATTTCACAGCTTGTTAAGGGTTATAATAATTTGACATTTGACTTGTTGACTTATTTGAAAAAAAAAAAAGTTTTATTAAAAAATTATTTATATCCTCCCTAGTTATTATATATCTATAATACCTTGGATACGATATCCATAAATAAATCCATAATGCTCTAGGGCATTATAATGCAGTAATAATGATTCAATATTTTTTTGTTTTAATTAAGTTACGTTTATGAAATTTACAAATAACTGTATGATAATACTGTATAAATACAGTTATGATAATAATGCCCATTGGGTGATAAAAAACCCTTATTACATCAAGTGCTACTAAAAATACGTAGTTTCAAAGGCTAGCTGGCAAAAAGGGCCATTATGATAGTGGCGTGGATGTCTGGTTTACAGCCTTCCCAACCTTACTACTACTAGTTTCAGAGATATGGTAAAATCCATAGCCATTCTGACGCTGATTAAGGCTCCCCGTTTTGGCATTAGTACAGTATTATTAATTAAATGATAATATGATAATAATGTCCATTGGGTGATATAAAACTCTTGTTACATAAAGTACTACTAAAAATACGTAGTTTCAAAGGCTAGTTGGCAAAAAGGGCCAATATGATAGTGGCCTAGTTGTCTGGTTTACAGCCCCCCCAACCTTACTACTACTAGTTTCAGAGATATGGTAAAATCCATATCCATTCTGACGCTGATTAAGGCTTCCCGTTTTGGGATTAGTACAGTATTATTAATTAAATAATAATATAATAATAATAATAATAATGCCCATTGGGTGATATAAAACCCTTGTTACATAAGATGCTACTAAAAATACTTAGTTTCAAAGGCTAGCTGGCAAAAAGAGCCATTATGATAGTGGCCTAGTTGTCTGGTTTACAGCCTCCCCAACTTTACTACTACTAGTGTCAGGGATATGGTGAAATCCATAGCCATTCTGACCCTGATTAAGGCTCCCCGTTTTGGCATTAGTACAGTAATATTAATTAAATGATAATATAATAATAATAATGCCCATTGGGTGATATAAAACCCTTATTACATAAAATGCTACTAAAAATACTTAGTTTCAAAGGCTAGCTGGCAAAAAGGGCTATTATGATAGTGGCCTAGTTGTCTGGTTTACAACCTCCCCAACCTTACTACTACTAGTTTCAGAGATATGGTGAAATCCATAGCCATTCTGACGTTGATTAAGGCTCCCCATTTTGGCATTAGTACAGTATTATTAATTAAATGATAATATGATAATAATGCCCATTGGGTGATATAAAACCCTTGTTACATAAAGTGCTACTAAAAATACGTAGTTTCAAAGGCTAGCTGGCAAAAAAATCCATTATGATAGTGGCCTAGTTGTCTGGTTTACAGCCTCCCCAACCTTACTACTACTAGTTTCAGAGATATGGTAAAATTCATAGCCATTCTGACGCTGATTAAGGCTCACCGTTTTGGCATTAGTACAGTATTATTAATTAAATAATATACTAATAATGCCCATTGAGTGATATAAAACCCTTGTTACATAAAATGATACTAAAAATACTTAGTTTCAATGGCTAGCAGGCAAAAAGGGCCATTATGATAGTGGCCTAGTTGTCTGGTTTACAGCCTCCCCAACCTTACTACCACTAGTTTCAGAGATATGGTAAAATCCATACCCATTCTGACGCTGATTAAGGCTTCCCGTTTTGGCATTAGTACAGTATTATTAATTAAATGATATATCGATAATATGATAATAATTCCCATTGGGTGATATAAAACTCTTGTTACATAAAGTTCTACTAAAAATACTTAGTTTCAAAGGCTAGCTGGCAAAAAGGGCCATTATGATAGAGGCCTAGTTGTCTGGTTTACAGCCTCCCCAACCTTACTACTACTAGTTTCAGAGATATGGTAAAATCCATAGTCATTCTGATGCAGATTAAGGCTCCCCTTTTTGGCATTAGTACAGTATTATTAATTAAATGTAGTTGTACATTTAATACGATATTTCAAACAATGCTTTGTAATTGCAAACAAATATGAAAGCGTAATATCAGGATGAAAATTATTTGAGCAGAAACATTAACGACCAGTGGTAGTTTGCCACATCAAAATTTGTTGAGCTTAACAAAACTACTTTTTTAAATTTTATACCGCATGTCCTAGAACTAGTTTCCATGTCCTAGAATCAATTTAAAAAATATAAAAAATTGATGTAATCTATATGTATATAATTTAAAATTTGAATATTAAAAAACATATAGAGCTCTAATGTATGACCACATCCACATAAATGCTCTGTTTGTGAATAATGAATAAAACTATAATTTGTGATAAAATTGTTTATTTAAATAAAATAACGTACTTTATTGGATGCCGCGGTTTTAAACAGTCTTAACCTACACTTGAATGCAAAAAAAACTCCTAAAATTTTCCATTTTTATAATTCAAATATTTACGACTTAATAGATTTAACTGATTTTTTTGTTTTTAAATCTAAACTTTCTATACTATTGTGTTTATTTAAAATGATTAATAAAAAATATGTAATATTGGTATTAAGAGCAACAAAAAAGGTTCAATCATATTTTTCTCCAATTTTCTGGGGTTTGCATGGTAAGCCACTACAGTTTTTTTTTTAATTAATAAAATTTCTCTTACTAACCCAGTTATTGTAAATATTTTTTAATTTTTTTTTATTTTACTGGTGGAAATACCCGTTATTAAAATCGACCCAGAAATCAAATTTTTACTTTTGGTTTAGGGTCAAGATTTTTTGAAAATTTTATTTTTTTCAAATAGTTGTAGTTTTTTATTTGAAGCTTAGGTATTTTACTTTTTCGCCGGACGGAGTTACCCTATTTTTCTTCACTTAATTTATCAAACCCAGTGTTACGTTTTCATAACTTGATTAGGAGAAAACGTTAAACGATTAAGCTTAAAACGTAAAGTACAGCATCAATCAAATTCTTGTAGTAGTTTTTGAGTTAATTGAAAAAGTGACAACTTTCAGGAAAATCCTGAAATCTCCTTAACAATAAGTAAAAATATAAAAAAGAAAATATTTATAATAACTGCGGAAATAAAAAGAATTTTAATAATTTGAAAAAGAATTTCCTTAGCTTACCACTCAAAACCTCAGAAGATGCGAGAAAAACATAGGTCTACATTTTTTGTTGCTGTTGAATCAAAAGTGTTGATACATACATTCTAAATAAATGCACTAAATAGTTTTGTAAATATCTGAATTTAAAAGGTTTTACCAAAATTAATAAAATTTTCAAAATGGAAAAGCAAAAGGGCAGTTTTTTAGGTGGTCCGATTTTTTTGCTTTCAAGCGTATAGTTAACCCCGTAAGCCAATGAGCATTTTCAGAATAGCGAGCGAGCAGCTCTATCCCGATCGGACCAACACAGCTGTGCACAGTAGAAAGGCCAGACCATGTTTTCGCATGTTTACTATTCTGATTTTTTGTAGAAATCCGATTGTTTTTAATAAATGGCTCATCCACTTACCTTATCTTGCCTTATCTATAGTTTTTTTTTTCAAAAATTGATACCAAATTATTAAATTCTTAAAAGATTAAAGTTACACTTTTCTTCAAGAAATTAGGTAAAGGTGTTGTAGAATAAAAAAAGACTGTAACGTGTAATAGTAATTATATACCAAGGTAGAGAAGATATTTTTTGTAGCCGAGCATTTTAAATTCCGAGCTTCGTAGCAGCGAGGGATTTAAGAGTGCGAGGATATAATAGTCTTCTCTACCGTGGTTTATATATTAATATTTTTCACTACTAGCGCATTTATTCTTAGTATTTAACATTTATATATCAATAATAAACTAAAATGTTTGCTGGCTCCTAATTAACCGGCTTTGAAATCGCCATTTCTGAAAATAAATTGATTTATTCACTGAAAGTTGAAAGTTCTAGTGGGTGGCATTTTTATATTTTATAAAATGAGTGAAAACATCGGTAAGCTGTTTATTTACTGAATAATAAGTTTTATTATATTATAATTCATTCATTTATAATATTTGCTATGCTCATTTTTTATCCAATGGCAAAATATTGTTGCATTTTGTCTATTAAAAATTATAAGCAATGACATACCTTTGCAGTTTAAGGAAAATTAAGTGGCAGATATCAATTGTTTGTACTTTGCGGAGTTCCCCAAGGATCCGTGCTTGGGCCCCTTCTTTTCTTAATATATATAGCCGACATGTCGAGTCAACCAGCTCACAGTACGCCGATGACATGAAGTTTTATGCCAATCCATAAATATATCATGATCAACTCCAACGTGACTTACATAGCATCTTTGAGTGGAGCAAATCGTGGCTTTTTCCTTTAAATATATCCAAATGTTGCGTACTTCAAATTGGTAAGAATAACCCCCGGTACAACTATACAATAAACAATGCTCAACTTATGGTTACTGAATCACAAGAGGATCTTGGTGTCACAATAAACTCAAATCTCTCGTGGTCCGAACACATATCTAAGATCGTGAAAATAGCGAACTCTACCTCATTTCTTTTAAATAAAACGTTTATAAATAAAGACATACGAGTGCGGTCAAGACTGTTTAAAACTTTTGTCTGCCCTATTTTAGAATTCGCGAACTCAGTTTGGTTTCCGGTGTTAGTGCGTGACAAGACTGCGCTCGAAGACGTCCAGCGGAGATTCACCCGATATTCATATGGACAAAATCGCCCCTCGTATGAACACCGCCTAAGACTCTATAAGCTTCCATCAATAAACGATCGTCATTTGCGGGGCGATATGATCTGCACCTTCAACTCAATTAATATTCAGTCCTCTTTAACCCACCTGTTCAAACTAGCAGAGGATGATCGACTTCGTGGCCACTCCAAGAAGCTAAAGAGACCTACCTTTAGAACCACGTACACAGAATTCACCCTGCCTGTCCGTGTGTTCCAAATGGAACTCACTTCCTGAAGAAGTTGTGTCTGCCAGTAACTCCAACATTTTTAAAATCAGATAAGATAATTTCGTATTGTAAAATTAGGTCAAATGAGTATTATAGGTTTTAAACCTTCACTCATATTTTTTCGTAATAATAATTGTTTATAAAATTAACTCCTACTAAGAGAGAAAAAATTATTATTGCTATAGGTGAAGAAAATTGATTTCACAGTCTGAAAACATGATAAATAACGGTTTGTTCTAAAGCCAGTAGTGAAAAAAAAGTCAACTTGAATTAAAAACATATTTTTTTAAACGAAACCTGTAATAAATTAATTGCAGAAATATCCATTTTTTACCCTTACCATTTTTTGCCTCATTTCGCAATTATACGTTTGCAAATCCTTTTAGGAATTTTATTTAGCGAAATAATAATGTCAAAGACGCAGTATAATTTAATTTAAGTGACAGTCTACCTACTCCTTTAAAAATATTAGGAAAATATAATTAAATTTTGCGAGAAGTAGAATAAGTACGTACTTTCGTTGGCTAACTTTGCTCTTAATTATGTACACTTACGTTTCTTTGTTCAGTTGGTAAGTTTGTACTATTACTTGTAATTTATAAGATACAATGTATTTGCAAACAAGGTGTTTATCTGCAAGAAATACATTCGTTTTTGGGAAAATAATTTTTTTTTTAAAGGAATATATTCTTACCCCCAAAGGGCTTTTAACCCTTCAGCGGTCGCTATAAAAAATTATGCGACCAATCACATAGCGGCATTTTATGATGAATATAAAAAATAGGCTGTATTTTTACTATTTTATATTTTTAATGGTTAAAAAACAATAAAGATTAAAATTAAAAAAAGTAAAAAAAGTATTATACCCTTCAATTATATAAAACAAAGAAGAAAATTACAAAAAAAACAACAAAGAAAAAATATAAAAGCATTATGATTCTCTCTGATAATTATAACTGGTAAAAGGTTTTTTTACCTTGCATGTTGCAAGTAATTTACTATATAAGTAGTCGATACGTTATTTAATAAAGCTACATGAACAATCCTGCGTAATTAAAATTTTTTTAAAAACGCCGATAGACGACCGGCCACGGTACCCCTCAATATTATTAAGTTACAAAAAAATGTGCCCAAAATCTAACATCGGATTCTAGTAGTGGAAGGTCTGAACATTAAATAACCACTTTCAGTAAAATCCCAACCGTAGCGCTTTTGGAGAAAAGGCTTAACATATCTTCAGAAGGATTCACGCTTCGTACCATTTATTTTTAGAATTGAGTTTGCTTTAATCTTATATAATTTTTGCTGCAGAATTCGAATCCACTTGTAAAATTTTGCTAACTATTTGAATTTTCTATAAAAACGCAATTACTTATGCATTTAATGCTATTTTAGAACAACCATATTAAAACAGTCTTTTAGTCTAACGGTTTTTTAGCAAGCTAGGAATAAAGCTTTATTCTTATACTTTAAAATTGTAAAATTATAAAACATAATATATTTATGTTTTGTACCTGCTGACCCATTTATAAAAAGATATTTAGAGATGCTTAAGCCTAAATGTGTAGACTAGTGTTATTTTTTCTGACAGCGGTTCTCAATAAGTTATCAGTTCTTATTAAGGTTTTATAAAAAAACGTTATATTTAAACTAAGGAAAAATGCCATTTTTGCATTGTTTAAAAATAATTATGTTGCTTTATAATTTTAATTTCTAAGTGTTTTTTTATTTTATGAACTGGATCTATAATTAAATTTCAAAACAATTTGTATTTGATTTTAATTATTTTTACTGAACTATGGCAAGGTGAACTGAGGGCTATGTTTTTTATATATTTGTATTTATGCATGCATATTTATTTAGTACCTTCTATAGCCTAAACTACTGGGTCGATTTTAACGACAGGCAAAAATCAAAAGAATTATCACGCAAGTGATATAGGCGATATCAGGGCCTTGCGCAGGATTTGCTAATGGGGGGGGTTTATCAAATTTTACCACAAAAAGTATTTTTGTACTTTTAGTAAAGTATAATGTTTTAAATTTTGGTTTTGGGACCGCTGCATTTAATCTCCACGATTCTGCTAAATTTGACACTATAATCAAAATTTGACGTATAGCACAGTCTACAAAGTTAAGCATAAATATCTGAAACTATGGTTTAATTAAAGGGTCTGAAAGTGCAATATATACACATATTATGCTTTGAACTTTTACGATTTTAAAGAAGAAGCGTAAAGCTGAATTTCAGGCTCGCCAAAAGAGCGTTAGGTTAAAAAACTATTTTAATATGGTTGTTCTAAAATGGCATTAAATGCAGAAGTAATTGCGTTTTTCTAGAAAACGAAAAGAGTTAGCTATATTTTTCAATGGGTTTCGAATTCTGCAGCAAAAATTATATAAGATTAAAGCAAACTCATTTCTAAAAGTAAATGGTACGAAGCGTGAATCCTCCTGAAGAGATGTTAAGCTTTTTCTCGAAAAGCGCTACGGTTGGGATTTTACTGAAAGTGGTTATTTAATGTCCGGACCTTCCACTACTAGGATCCGTTGTTATATTTTGGGCACATTTTTTTTAACTTAATAATATTGAGGGATACCGTGGGGCGAAGGGTGAACTAAAATTAAAAAAATCGTTGCTAGGCTAAATCGTATCTTAAAAACAATCGTTTTGATCAAAGTTTTATGTTAATAGTATATTCCATAACTAGTATTGTAGACTTTAGTTTTCCTTCGACTGCAAATATGAAACACTGTATGGCTTTAAACTGCGGACAAGGTTAAAAACCATGTTTTTTGTGACTCGACATTGTAAATGCAACAAAACACATATTTTTAAATAAAGCAATTAATGTTATTTAATAATTTTATCAAATCAGTACTTAAAAAAGATTTTAATTTAATTTTAGCAGATATTTACAAATTATAATGCAAAAATTGAAGGTTATGTCAGATTATTGTGACAGATATCAGGTTTAAATATTTAACAATAGATGGAGCAGCTTGAATTTTTTGAACTAAATTGATAAAAAAACTGGTCAAATATTAAGAAAAACTAATAAACTTTAAGTAATTTTAACGCAATACTTTAAATTGCATTAAATTATTCGATATTTCATGGTAATATATATTTATATTTTTGCTAATTTTGCTACAGTTTTCTTTACTTTTATAAACAAGAGATGGTACTACATGTGTTCATTCTAATATTCATACCGTATCTAGAGCTAGAATGGATTCATTCTGTGTTTGAAAAGTGTGTGTATTTGCTTACATTCTAAAGCAGTCCTAGAAAAAAGTGTATTTTACTTGACTACATAAAAAACTGTGTATTCTAAGTTCCTAAAATTTTACCGAATTTAATTTTTCAAAAGAGTCATTCTTTGTTCTACTTGTATCTACTTTTAATTAGGTTAAATCTGGAATAACATTTATTATACTATAAAATTTATAATTTACTGGAATTTAATATAATAACAAAACTCATATTTCAAAAAAACAAAACTCACGCGATATGTGTGTGAGGAACATTAATGTAAAGTTATGTATTGCTACTAGTGAAAGTATTCTCTCAATACTTGTTCTTACTAATTTCAACTTTCCCAAAGTACTCTCTCGATACTCGCTCTTAATAATTTCAACTTCTCCAAAGTATTATCGTTTCTTCTTCCTTTTTCTTATAAATAATTATAAACAATTTATTTTAATTAACTGCGAAAAAACGCACAAAAGCAAATAATGCGCAATAAAACGCACCTTACTCAATGCGCAATAAAATGCACCTTACCCAATCGGCAAACATAACCTAATTCATGTCACTGAAAATGTATATTTTTTAATTTGTAACCTAATTTATTATAATTGTGTAAAGTCCTTTCTGTTATTTATGACTAGAAAGTAAAAGATGTCCCATTATATGTATCATTCATCAAATATTCCTACAACATGTTATTTAAGGTAATATTTTTTCTACACCACAAATAATCTGTAATACTTATTTTATTTTTAGTCCCTAGATACTATCCCTAAAATAGCGAAACCGCGGTCACACTTATTGTTTAAAACAATAAAATTAACGTGAAGGTGATTATAAGCTTTTTAATTATTTTATAATAATAACAAATATTTAAATAATTTTAAAATGATAATTATATATTCAGGAAATAAAAATGTTAAATTTAATTGAAAAATACAACGAAATAAACAGGAATTGAATATGTAAATTTATCATAAAATTACAAGGATACAAACGTGCCAATTTAACTGGTTAAATTGTTGTTAAAAACAATTTGTATACATTAAAATAGCGTTTTATTAATTTGTCTATTATAAAATAAATTGTATTTTACATATTGTAACAAATAATATTATTGTATGTACAATAATAGTATATTATTCAATGAGTGTATAATATTTCGGGTGATTAGGCTACTCGCCTATCGGCTCGTGTCCCAAAATTTACCCTCATTGATTAATTGCTATTATACACAAGTAGAATACTATACTTTATCCATGGCTGTTTTGAAGTTTAAACGGTTTATTTTTACAGACCTGTAATTAATAGGCCTATTAATCACGGCCGTGGATAAAAATAATTTTACATTTGTCCCCACCAATGCCTAAACTATTAAGAACTCATTTTTTTTAAATGCAGATATCCGGGTTTTGATCCGGGACTCCTCATCTGTGCTCAAAAATATTGGCACACCTAAAAACATACACAAAGTACAAAACTAATTAATGGATTTTTTTGATCTGCAACTGCATAGCTATGTTTTTTTACTCCACCTTTCAAAATGTTTATGGTTTGCCTATGTTTTTACAATTTAATTAATTGATTAATCATGCACATTTCGAAAGGTGGAGTAAAAAACATAGCTATGCAGTTTATGTTACTGCAGGTAAAAAAAATAGGATAATTTTTATTCCAGTAGGAGCTAAAAGTTCAAGATTTAAAGTAAAGAAAAAGATCAAATAAGTCCATTAAATAGTTTTGGAATTGTAGGCATTTGAAAATGTGCATTTTTAGGTGGGCCGATAATTTTATGCACAAGTGCAGGATCAAAACCCGGACATCTGCATTAAAAAAAAAAGAGTTATTAATAGTTTAGGCATTGATTAATAAATAATTCTGCAAAATAAATTGTGCCAAAGGGCACTTTAAGTATTTTTAACTTACATTTAAAAAAAAGTCCAAAAGTGCCGGATCAAAACCAGATCATCTGCACTTAGGTTAAGCAACTTGCTATTAAGCAAGAAATAATGACAATTGCAAATTTTAAGTTATAAAATGGTTCCTGGAGTATTTCTATTTTGCTTTTCCTGCTTTCCCTGGTTTTAGTAAATAGTATGATACTAAAAAATACTATATTTACAGTAAATTTGATTTAAGTGATATTATGTATATTGTATACTTATTACTGTCTATCAGAATCATGTACAATTTTAATTAATTTCTTTGCCATTTAGAAATTATTACTTTCTGGCTTATAATGTGATTAAGTGCAAATGGCGACTTTTCATCCAGCACTCCTCAAGTGTAGTAATAAGTTGGGGCAAGAGTTAAATATGAAACAATTGTTGCTTCAATATAAAACATTTTACTATTCCTTAAAACGACTTTTGTTTGATTAACGCAGTCGTCCCTCCGAAGTGACTGATCGATTTCGTGCTTTTTAGCACTCTTCAGAGCCACATATCGGCAGTAGGGACAACTGCGAAAATCAAATCCTTTCCATATATCTCTATATAGAGTTTAAAAATCGTTTTAAGGAAAAGCAAAAACAGCTAGCGAGATCTACTGCTAAAAGCAGAGACTGGATAAACCTTACGACAGTCCAAAAAAGGAAGCAGTTATTGGTTTCAAGAACCTATTGCACGCTGTCGATAGGGGGCAGATTAATCAATGCCACGGTGGACATTTCCGCCAATTGAATCCTAAACGCTAGGAGGTCACCTTTTACAGTGGTATCTGAATTAATAAACTAAATTAAATTGTTTGATATTTACAAATTTAAAAAATCAATATAAAACATTTTACTATTCCTTAAAACGACTTTTGTTTGATTAAGGCAGTCGTCCCTCCGAAGTGACTGATCGATTTCGTGCTTTTTAGCACTCTTGTTGCTTCAACCAGAAATCTAAAGATTGCAACAAGACCAATTTTTGTGTCCATAAAATTTAAGTTTTGTTTTTGGTAACCCCATCCAGATCGTTTTTTTCAGTGAATAAATTCGTGAAAAGTAATACGGAATATAAACCAATTAAATATTCTCACGGATTGTTTTAAATTGGATTTGTGAGTTTATTGTTCTGTCAAAGATAAACCAAAACTCCTCGACAGCTCTAGTAATTTAAGTTCTTAATTTGAGTTATAAAATGTTTATTTCAATTTAATTTGTTTAATTTCAATTAAAATGATGGGTCTGTAATCCAATTACCTACCAAACGTTTGTCAGTTTATGGAGATGCCTCCAGTAAACACAGAAAAAATCCATCTCCAATGAGCGAGGGTAGTTTTTCATAAAAAATAATGATTAATAATGATTATAAATAAAATACTAAATTAATTAGTATATTAAAGTACTAGTTTTATAACATACGTTTTTAGCGCACGAGTACAAGTTTAGAAATCGAGCGGCTTGTGGCGAGTTTTCTAAAGTAATAGTGCGCTAAAAACGTGTTATGAAACGAGTGCTTTCTACAATTTTTTCTATTTTGCTCTAAACTTTAAAAAACCTTACATTTAAATTGATGACTGATTTAGGGATTTTTGTTTTGGATTGGCATTACAGTTTACACCATGTTTAAAATTCTAAGAACAAATGATATTTTGATATATTTTATAGTCATCTCTTCTCTTTTTTACTGCAATTAACTAAGCCACAACTTTAACATGGTAAAAATAACCTAAACACAAAATTTTGTAGAAAATTCAACTTTAAAGGGACATTGACATTTGCAGGGAAAACTTCAAGCGATAACCCAGGTCTGTTGCCACCCCAAAAGAACAAAAAGTACAGACTTCTTATGGGCCTAAAAGAACAAGCAAAATGCGTGTGATTATGAGCTTATAAGAGTCGCAAAATAGAAAAACTAATTTATGATTCCATCAATCTATTTTGTAATTATCTTACAGAGTAATATTGGTAAACTGACAGAGTTGGTCTTCATGCCCTCTTCAGTCCCAAGAGTCCAAACCAAGAGTCAACTCTACACGCTGATTAAGAAAACTATTTTAGACTTTATTCGCAAAAGGATTATAGTCATTAGATTGATCTAGACTTGTGCACCATCTATTGCTAGATGTATAAAACTACTCATACCTCTCCTAGTCTGGAGACTTTTTAATAAATTATTATTTTTAAAATTTTATTTAAAATTAAAACTTTCTCTCCTTACTAAATACTAATTTTTTGTTATTTTATTTTCTATAAATATCGCTGAAAATTATTTTTGCATTTTTGGGGCCCCTCCCTCATCCCGTCATAGAAAAGAATAATAATAACATTTTTTGCATTGTTATGACCTTTTAGGTAGTTTTTAAACTATTCTTTTATTATGAATAATAATATTATGTCCAAAATTTCTCTTTTGAATTTTGGGGGAAAAGATGGTTATGACATTTTTATTTGCCTTTTAGGTGGGTTTAAATTTTTTGTCCTATTTAAATAAAAGAAGTTTAGACCAAAACAAAAATTTA
Organism: Brachypterus glaber; assembly: GCA_958510825.1. Classification (NCBI taxonomy): domain Eukaryota; kingdom Metazoa; phylum Arthropoda; class Insecta; order Coleoptera; family Kateretidae; genus Brachypterus; species Brachypterus glaber. The sequence goes on from OY294052.1 coordinate 8,635,204, forward strand.
ACCTTTTTTACCTTCCTCCCCCCTATCCGATTTTGCTTAAATACGAAGTCCAAGATAATATAAAAATACACCTGCATACTAAATTTCAAGTCTCTAGCTCAAAGCTTAATACTTTTTCATGGAAATAAAGGTATTAAACACGTTAAAAGCCACATTAAATTACTAGTCTGGGGTCACACTGTGCAATAGGACTGCAGGCTGTAGGTTACTATACTATGACGTTGGAGCTGCTCGATTGCTTTAAAATTATTATTAATACATACCTCAAAAACAACTTGATAATCTTCCTGAAAAACTAGTCTGATAAAAGTCCAATACACATTGTGTATTTTACACCATGTTAAATCCGTAAAAATTGACAACAAAACAACAAAATATTTTAATTTTACAGCACAGTTTACATATCACAATACACAGCCCTTGGCCCCACAGTAGAAGTTATTTTTATTCTGACATGACTTGACACTTGACACAAACCATCGTTAGGTGCAATGCTGCCAAATCGTGCATTGACGTATGTCAAAATTCCTAGTTAAAATAATTAATTAATGAAAGTATGTTCCGGGATATAAAAAGGGCTGAAATTTTGGCTAAGCATTTATTTTTTATGTATCTATAAGCATGTAAAGTAGTCCTATCGTTGGAGGCGATTTAGCCCAAAATACGATACCCTGCTTTTAACAAAAAATAGACCTTTGTATTTACTGGGTAAAAACTACCTATCAAGTCATTAACATTAATAAAATGTGTATTGTATATGCAGTTGCCTACCAATACATGAACCGAACGTGATTTTTCATCAGGGTATCTATTCTCGGACTCGAGAGAACGTGAACAATTTTCGTAGGAAGGGAACTGATCATATCATATAAAAGTTACCCAAAGTAAAAAAATGCTATTCTTGAACATTAGTAAGCGTGATGGGATCTCTGCAGCCGGCTGCAGCGTTGCCAAGTATTTTAGCGGATTTTAACCAATCAGATTATGCGAAACGAGTTTGCGTGCGCAGGCTGTAATTATTTTCATTATTTGTAAACAAGTTTCTGTGGTTTGAATAATTTTTATAATTAATATCTAAAAATTAATGTGTATGAAATGAGAATAAAAACAGAAAAAGATCTGCGCCCACCAGCAGCCAACAAAAAAAATACTTTAAAATTTTATTCAGGACAACCCCCTTGTCAATAGTGGGCTGTTTAGCCCTGAATTCACTATATTTTTTTTGTTGGAAAGTTGGAAAGGGTCGGCCCTAGCCAACACTTCCCGTTATTCGTTCTCCATTTGATCTTCCGCATCTTGCAGATCTCCCAAAAGGGCAACAGCCCCCACAATTTCCAAATCGTCCATCGTTATATTATTATTATTATAATATTATACATATATATGTATAATAATGTATAATAATTTATAAATATAAAAAATCTTTTATTAATTACGATTAACTATTATAAAACAAAACCGTATTCAAATTAACAACACAAAACCAAAGAAAAATAGGGTTATGTTCGAATGCGCGCGACTAACTTATATGTCAAAATTTCCGTGAACGACCGCTTCTCACGATCCCGAGTAGTAGAAGTAAAGTTCCTCAATTTTCGTGGGAAGTAAAGTTCAAGAATAAGTAGTTTTGCGTTTCGAGAGAAAGAATATGCAACCCACACTACCTTTCTCCCGGGAATGCGTTCTCTCGAGCCCGAGAATACATACCCAGAGGTCTTTTACTTTCGGTACATTTATATGAAATTGAATCCTTTCTTTAACCAACATATTTCGTTTTTCAAATAAAAATATTAATTTAACAATAATTGTATTCCAAACATTTCTTTTTTTTTTGCAATACGCCTAGTCGTAAAGGCTTTTAAGGTATTAAATGACATTTACGTTTTACATTTTTATTACACCTTAATAGAAAGAAACCAGGGTAATAAATTTTCATGTAAAAGAAAAAATGCTTCCCCTGTGACTTAAATAATGTATGGTGGATATATCTTTAGACATTCAACCTGAATTTTATTCCTAAATACCTAAATAAAAAGCATTTTCAAGTATATATTTAAATATTGATAAAGCAATTGGACTTTTTCAATCAGCATTTCTTCAATATTGAAAACTTCAATTTTAATTCTTTACCTTTAATTTTTTTTATGAAATGAAAATAGTATCGACTGAGACGGCTGAGATTTGTTTTATAAAATAATAGTATATTAAAGTACTAGTTTCATAACATACGTTTTTAGCGCACTAGTACAAGTTTGGAAAACGAGCCGTTTGCGGCGAGTTTTCTAAAGTACTAGTGCTCTAAAATCGTGTTATGAAACGAGTGCTTTATACAATTTTTTCTATTTTGCTCTAAAATTAAAAAAAGTTACATTTAAATTGATGACTGATTTAGGGATTTTTGTTTTGGGTTAGCATTACAGTTTACACTATGTTTAAAATTCTAAGAACAAATGATATTTTGATATAGTTTACAGTTATCTCTTCTTTTTTCACTGCAATTAACCAGTCCACAATTTTAACACGATAAAAAATAACCCAAACACAAAATTTTGTAAAAATTAAACTTTAAATCGACATTGACATTTGCACGCAAAACGTCAAGAGATAGGCTTTTGTATGTTGCCAATACAAAAGCCTATCTCTTGACCAAAACCCAACAGAAAAAAAAGTAGAGACCTCTTATGGGCCTATAAGAACACGCAAAATGCGTGTGATTATGAGCTTATAAGAGTCGCAAAATAGAAAATAGTATATTAAAACATTAGTTTCATAATGCTTATAATTTTTAAAGATTCTTTTTCCTTAATTTGTTATGTTTAAGGGTGGACACACCCTTTATTTAAATCGACCAAAAAATCTTTTTTTTTGCATCTTCGGCTTATATCATGAAACGTCGAGAAAATGTAAAAAAGTGGATGTTAAAAAATGTCTGTCTGTCGACCTGCGTACCTTATAACTTTTTAACGGAATTCCCGATTTAAAAAATTCTTTCACCAAACAATTCAGGATCTTTTCTATTTAGGCCCCATCCAATATGGTTAACTTTAGGCTAGGGTAAGGGAGGCAAAATGATCAAAAACTAGAATACTTAGCGATTACTTATTACTTATAGTAGGACAAAATTTTTTACATAAATGAAAAAAAAAATGTTTAATTCCCTACAAAAACACATGTGATCATTTTTATCGTAGGACTGTAACTAATAATTACTTTCCGAGATATAGGCATTTTAATATTTTTTTTTCTATTTTGCGACTCTTATAAGCTCATAATCACACGCATTTTGCGTGTTCTTATAGGCCCATAAGATGTCTCTACTTTTTTTTCTGTTGGATTGGCAACATACAAAAGCCTATCTCTTGACGTTTTGCGTGAAAATGTCAATGTCGATTTAAAGTTTAATTTTTTACAAAATTTTGTGTTTGGGTTATTTTTTACCGTGTTAAAATTGTGGACTGGTTAATTGCAGTGAAAAAAGAAGAGATGACTGTAAAATATATCAAAATATCATTTGTTCTTAGAATTTTAAACATAGTGTAAACTGTAATGCTAACCCAAAACAAAAATCCCTAAATCAGTTATCAATTTAAATGTAAGTTTTTTAAATTTTAGAGCAAAATAGAAAAAATTGTATAAAGCACTCGTTTCATAACACGTTTTTGGAGCACAAATTTTTTAGAAAACTCGCCGCAAGCGGCTCGTTTCCTAAACTTGTACTCGTGCGCTAAAAACGTATGTTATTAAACTGGTACTTTAATATACTATTATATATTTTTATATTTTTAATTAGATGTCAAATTTTGACGCTAGTATAATTTCAATCATAGATAAAATTAATTTAATTAATTTTTCTTTTGATAAATGTCTGATAATGGTGCGGCCAGAAAAACAATCCGATAAAGCCACAAAGAAAAACAAAAGGAAATGGTTCAAAAATACAGGAAAAGTAAAGTCAATTTAATATCTTATTTTATAAAAAACCTCATTTTTCCACCCGTCTAGAAAAGGTACCCGTTTCAGATTTTTTATTATTATTTTTTTAATTTATCAAAATTTTTGCGATTTTTTATTGTTAAATAATTTTTTTTTAAACCCAAGTAACATCTATTTAATAAAAAAAAAATCATAAATTAGGACATTATAAGGGATACAATCTTTTAACTCTTTTTTTTAGATTGCTACATTTTATGGCAATTTTCATTAAACAATCGTTGATGACAATTGATATGAATTAGCAATGAAGTTAAAAGAGTTTAAAGCACAATAGCAAGCACAATATAAGATTACTATTATTATTTATTTAAGCGCCTATAAAAGCGTTTTATAGTGTACTTCAAATAGGTAAGTTATGTTTCTATTTAGCAGACAAATATTTTAGTTGTTAGATATAAACGTCTGAATATATTAAAGTTTGAAGTGGTAATTCGTAATAGTTTTAGAAGTGAAGTTAAACTTTTTGCTTTATTTAATTTAGAAGTATCCACTTCTAAACTAACTTTAAATGCAACTTTACCTATTAAAATAACTTGTTTGTGTATTATACTGATTTTAACATCTTATTTAGGTACTTTAAGAGCTCGCTTTTATTGAAATAAATAAAAAAGTGATCGACTAAACACAGAGAAGAATGCAATAACCTAAATAAACATTGTTTTTTCATTAAATAAATAATAGAGCTGTTCCTTTATTAATGGGGTCCTTTGTTTGTAATAGGATTGCATTACCATTTTCAAGTAAATCATCATTTTATAATATGTTATTTACATACCGGGTGTGTATTTCACCATTAGATAGTTTCGTTGCTTAAATGTACTTTAAACATTTTTCATGAAATTTGCAATTATGGTGAAGGCGCCACTATGTAAAAGATACATGATCTGATCTGAAGTTGTTTTTCGACTTTTTGATACCTATTAGTTTATTGTATAAGTCATAAAAATCTTTCCAAAACCATAAAGAATCTATTAGCCTATTTTAATAGAAACGAGATGTTAAAAAATAGATTTGACACCTGATTTGACCAAAAAAATATGTTTCCTAACTCAGCATATATATATATTTTTTTAATTTTGAAATATTTTTATTGAACATCATTTAATGTAATTTTATATGTAGAACAAAGATCGCAGCTATTTCACGAATTTCTGAATCGAAACCGAATTGACATTGATATAATTGATATATACTCAACGACATATTTCATCACGTCCGATATAACATCGCTCTAAACACATATTTTTCTTTTATCTGGTATTTTAACAAAACCATTTATATTTTTGTACCTACACAGATAAAATGAATTATATATAATTACTATATTATTTAGATATTCCAGTCGCTTATAATAGTTATTAATCATTCGGGTGATTACGCCACTCGCCTATCGGCTAGTCGAAAAATTCGCCCACATTGATTAATAACAATTATTATACCCTCGTTAAAAAATATACTATTAATATTTTAATCCAGACCAATTTCATTTTATTCAACTAAGCTTAGGTAACTTTATACACAACAATGTATTTTCTGATATCACCAGATATTGAAAAACAACTATTGTGACATATTGCCGTGTTATTTTGACAAGATTTTAACTATAACCAGATAATTCAAATAATCCAAACCAAGCGAAATGATTTCGTTAAAGACACAAACTCATCCTTTAATTTGATAAAGACGTACTTTATGTTAATCATATTTTTTCTTGGACGAAATAACATCTATCTTGTTTAAAAATATTTTATATAGGTATGTACCATCGCGGCCAATAAATCCAGCTAAACCCAAAAATGATACATATTAAAACCAACTTTAAAATTTTACAGACATCTGTAATACTTAAATTTTAAATTTTGACAAGAAATGTCAAATTTAAACCATCATCGGCTGCGTTTTTACTGTTGATGGTTATGAATACCTTAGACCGAATTCTACCAATATCCACTGTAAGTTTGCTTTGGCCATTTTTTGAAAAGTAAACTGACCTCAAAGTTTGGATATATCCTGATCAGAACTAGCGTGTATTTAGACCTTGACTATTTTATATTTGTATATTGATATTAATAACACTGAAATATAGTTGTTTATTATGTCAGAATGACACCATGCCTAGTGTTTAAAAAATACATATAACGCATTCTTCTTAGCATATATCACGATTTACGCAACTTTAATTTTAAATATTGGGTATTCCGCAAGGATCTTTGTTGTAGCTAGATTTATTGACCACGATGGTATGTTTCTTTTTTAAAAGACAAAATTTTAAACTATTATTTTTATGTGTATATCTATTCTGTTCCAGAACTCGCGTACCGAAATTTGAGGGTATATTAAAAACCCTCTGGAAAATATGAAAAAAATTTCAAAAAAAATCCATCTTCATTCAATTCAAAAATAAGAACGCTTTAAGGGGACCAATACTGTTGCTGATTATAAATTACCATTAAAGGTTGAATTTGTAGCTATGGAAGCAAATTTAATTATTGCAGGTACATATTCTGTAGGTTGACATGGTGATTAATGTGACATAAATATTTATTAATGTCATAAAAAAATATCAAAACTTTCATGATGTTTACTTTAGAAGAGTATTGCGAAATGCTAATTTTATATGGCGAGTGTGGTCGGAGTGCTTCAGCTACATCTGTAGAATATTCTATTCGTTTTCCCAATAGAGAACATCCTAGCAGAAATGTTATTTTAAGATTGGTGCAAAGGGCAATAAATTCTGGAAATTTAACTCCAAACAAAAAAAAGATTGGAGGCTCTCCGCGAACTGCAAGAACTGTTGATAATGAAGAAGCTGTCATTCAGGCTTTTGAAGAAGAACCTGAAACAAGCCTTAGTATCGTGGCTAGAAATCTTGATATGTCTAAGACCTCTGTTCAACGAATTCTAAAAGATGAAAAAATGCATCCCTTTCATTACACTCGAGTACAATGCTTCACACCGGAGGACTATCCTTTACGAGTCGAATTTTGCACATGGCTGTTGCAGAAACATAAAGAAAATGAAAACTTTGTAAAAAGCATTCTGTTTACGGATGAGTCTGGGTTTCAAAGAGATGGTTTTTTTAATTCAAGGAATTCTCATGTTGGGGGACAGGAAAATCCCCATGCCTTCAGGCAAGGAAATTCCCAACGAAGGTTTTCCTTGAATATTTGGGCCGGAATATTGGGAGATGCTATAGCAAGTTATTTTGAGAAATAAACCACCATAAAATGCTTAAAATATTTGTTTTTAGGTTGGACCCCATGAGTTTCCTGGCAGATTGAATGGCGAAACCTACACTAACTTCTTAAGGGATGAAGTGGAAAATCTTATTGATGACATCCCACTTCAAAGGTTGGCAAATGTGGATAACATCTGGTTTCAACTTGATGGCTGTCCAGTGCATTTCTCAGAAACGGCAAGAAGCCAACTCGACATCAGTTTTCCAAACAGTTGGATAGGCCGTGGGGGTCCCAGAAGGTGGCCTCCTAGATCCCCTGATCTCACTCCAATGGACTTCTTTTTATGGGGCCATGTAAAAAATTTAGTGTATAGAAATATGCCAGACACTGTAGAAGAATACATGAAGCGCTTGAGTCAGTAACTCCAAATATGATTATTAATGCCAGGAGAAGTCTGTTAAAAAGAGCTGCTTTATGTGTTCAAGTTGGTGGAGGTCATTTTGAACATATTCTTTAGCATGCTTCATACATTGAACGCAAGTTTGCTAAAAATAATGCGTTTCTTCATCTTCTAGAGTTCATTAAACACAGGACAGACATATCAAGATTTCTTGCCACGATACTAATGCTTGTTCCAGATTATTCTTCAAAAGTCTAAATGACAGCTTCTTTATTATCAACAGTTTTTGCATTTCGCGAAGTGTCTCCAACCACTTTTCTGTTTGCGTTTAAACTTCCAAAATTCCTTGCCCTCTGCACCAATCTTAAAATTACATTCTAGCTAGCATGTTCTCTTTTCGGAACACCGATAAAAATTTTTCCTATGTTCATTACTTTGAAATAAATAAATAAAATTCAGTTATTGTATTTTTATTTTATTAATTTGTATTAAGAATTTATAGCCAGTAAATCAATTAAAAGATCTGAGTTTCTAATAAAAAAAACACTACATTCAGCGCGCTGAATGGAGTTGCAGTGGCAGTTTGTTGCTGCCGTCTAAGACGGGTATCATAAAACCACCGCCGGATGGAGTGACCCTATAAAAATAGAATATTTGATAGCCTCCGTCGGTTTTGTCAAAATATAATAACCTAAAAAGATTCTAAAGTTGAAAGTCTTAAACAATGCACGAGTCAACCATTAAAATGTAACCATAGTTACTAATAAGTAGGGAAAAACTAATTTTTAGGTAATTTAACATCAGCAACAGGATTGGTCAGATTAAATAGCTTCCTTTTTAATTAGTATTGAAGATGGATTTTTTTTTAATTTTTTTCATATTTTCCAGAGGGTTTTTAATATACCCTCAAATTTCGGTACGCGAGTTCTGGAACAGGCTGTATGAGCGATTTAATAAGAACATTTTTGTAAAAGTTTAATAATTAAACTTTGAAAAAGTAAATAGAATGGAATAGCTAAAAAATGGACTTTAGTTGCAGAAGATTTTCACCTGAATCTTCGCTTTATTACTAAAGATAGTTAAAATTGTTTTTTCATCACTTATAAAATAAAGTTTAAAAAATATTTTCTTTGCTTGTTAGATTAAATATTAAATCTTAATTTTTTAAGTGAAGTAAAAGAAAATTTCTGCAGGGTTTATATAACAAAAAAATTACCTACTTAAACGTTTTTTAAACTTTACAAAAGCATTGTAAACTTCTGTAAATTTTTTGTTTAAACATAACATTCTATGAGCCAAAATTTCCCGCAAAATGAAACAAATGCAATAAAGGATGTTTGAATTAGGCATGTTTAAACAGTCAAGTTTATGAGATTGTGACACGTGAAGTTTTTAGCCCATTGACCCGGAAGTTTAAAAAATGTTTACTTAATTTCCCTTTATGTAAAATAAATATGAGAAGACTAAAATTAATTTTTTCTACCACAGTGCAAAAAGCAGGTTTTTTACCACAAACTCTATTATAAGTTCTTAAAGTTCCTTTTCTTGATGGACAAATTCATTATATTCATGAAATTTTAACGATTTAATAGATTTCAAATAAAAGATAATATTTGAAGCACTAATAAGCATTTTTTAAAAATTACACAGGCCCACAAAACAAATTAAGTTCAATTACTATTAACAATACTATTCTTGTATTTTTGGAAAACGAATTGGACAAAAAAAGCTCGCTAAGCCCCAAAGGACCTCGCTCCCCTTCTCTGGAAAAGTGGTTTCGGTCGGGTTTTTCTAAATTTTGGATATTTTATAGTTTTAGACATTCTGTTTTTAAAAGTGCCCAAGAGCACAACTCCCAAATATCAATAGTTTGGGTGAAAGAACACCTTGAAAAGTGTTTCGGATAAAACACTTTCTGATCAAAAGTGCCTACGGGCAAAACTCTCAAAATTCAAAAGTTTGGGTGCTAGAGAATTTTGTAGCTAGCTAGTGCAATACCAAATTTACGTCTAAATTAGATAAAAAACTATGCCTTCGATAACTATTCTAACTTAGCATAATTTAAGAAATGAAACGAGAGCTAGTGGACTGCTAATTTACGGGTAAATAAGGGGTAAGAAGGGATAAATAGGGATTTCACTGACCTTGGTTCCTGATGTACTTGATGTTCCTGTGCACAGGGCTGGATTCTTGATGTTATTGGGATATGTAAGGAGAATAAGGGTTAATTCTTGGAAAGATATTATTTGCCAACCACAAATAGGTTTTTACAACAAATATAGATTAACGACTTTTCTAATATTTTACGACGATTTTAACTGATACCAACATATTCACGAGCGACTTGTTAGTATCGCATCTTTCAACAGACGTCTTGCTTGTCTTGCAGTTAAAAAAAAAATATGGGACCAGCAAGCTTTTTCACTGTCAAATTTTATTTAAGCGCATAAAAATATAGTCTGGTTAAAATTAATGCACGTATTTTTTCTTTGTGGGCCGATGTTATTAATAATTATTATTATAATAGGTAGAAAAGTAATAGTTTTATTTATAATAATTACAAATCATGGGAGGCACATAGTAGTTGGCTAGAGCGTGTACATAGCAAGCCCACTAGTGTGAGTTGACTTGTCACTGGCGCTAATTTGCCTTTTTCAGTTAATTAATAATTCAAATTTGGCAAAGGCGATAAATGAAACGGACACTCCCTATAAACTGGTTCGAAAGTCAGTATAAGCTGGTGGTTCCCTCTACTACTAACCCACACAAGTCCTGGACTTAGGGGATGCTTAATTAAGTAGAATAGTGCGAGGTTAAACAAACATGAATTATTACAATTATTATTATAATTATTTAAATACTTTGGATTATTGGGTATTTTTCCTTATTTGGTCTTAAATTACTATACTATTTAATACATATAATTTAAAAAAATACAAGGTAGAATTAAAATTAAGTAAGTCCTTTCTTGCTCATCCTGTACTAACAATTTGTCTTTTCCTTTAGCCTTAAAATCAGGGAAATGTAAAAGAATTAAATTAAAAGTTGTCATAAGCGAGAAAAAAGTGTACAGCTCTAATTAATGTGGTATATTTTTCCTTGTCTAATTTCAGCAAAAAGTTAAAACTTTTAAACTCCCACAAAAAATATCTGTGACCCAAATTTAAATATTCCTTTTGGTGAAATATAAGAATAATTTTTAAATGCAAAACCCTCAAATAAAAGACGGAATCTTTTATTTAAAGCTGAATAAAATTCTCAACATACAAATGTGTGTTTATAACTTTTTATACTTTTTTACTGAATATATTTTAATTTTACTTGTGTTAGATTTACGTTACACTGTAAAAAGCCAAACTAAATATTCAGTTACAAATGGATAGGAAATCGGAAGTTATTTTCTTATACAATTGTACTTTAATTTTTGTTAAAAACAAGCAACATTTTATGTCGTACTGAGTATTAAAGTACGTGACTTTAAAACTATAGTGTTTTTAACAAAAATTAAAGTACATTTGTATAGGATGATAACTTCCTATCCATTTATAACTAAACATTTAGTTACAAATGGATAGGAAGTTATAATCCATAAAATACATATAATATAATTTACTTTAATTTTTGTTAAAAACACGCCACCTTTCATGTCATGACATTAGGACTATAGGTTTACAAAAATTACGAATATTGTCGTTTTCTATAGTATTCTTAATGGCAAAAGCATGGAATATAGGACCTAGAGATACTTAAAAAATCATATAGATTTCGATTGAAACTCCTATCCGAATCTATTATACAGTGCCGTCCAAAGGTCACCCCCCCCCTTTTAACTTTTAAACGAGTTGAGATATCGACTTCAAATTTAGAACTCTTAAATAAGACAACTTAAACTATCTTTTAGCATACATTTGATATTTTCAGCTCTTAAAATGTGGGCAGGGGGCATAGGGGGACATTTTTTTTAATATAAGGGGGGGGTCTTGCGATACATCATTTTAAAGCTTATAAAATTCTATATTTAAACTAACATTTTTAATTTTTTTAACAATGTTTTTTAAGGTTTTGATTTTTCAATTTTTTGTGCTAAAACATTCGAATTTTTAAGTTTTTTTTTATAAATTTTTAATTATGTCAACTAAAATTAGTTTAAAAGTATAATTAACATTTTTTTATGATGAAATTAGGCATTTTTAAAAAATTATTTGTTTTTTTTTAGAGGAATTTTGACATTAAAACCCATTTTCAACCCCATTTAAAACCCAAAAAAAAAATTCTTTTTAAATTTAAAAATATGGAATTAGATGGAGAATTTTATAATCTTTAAAATGATATATTACACGACCCCCCTTTCCATTTAAAAAATGTGCCCCCATGCCCCCCTGCCCACATTTTAAGAACTGAAAATATTAAATATATGATAAAAGATAGTTTAAGTTGTCTTATTTAAAAGTTCCAAATTTGAAGTCGATATCTCAACAGGTTCAAAAGTTAAGAGGGGGGGGGGTGACTTTTGGACCGCTCTGTATATCTATATGGTTTATTAAGTGGAAACAAGCAATGAATAAAATAAAAACAGTGTTGTTAAATTATAATTATTATTAAGCAAAAAATCTTTCTTTAATTCTCAAAGTTAGTATTTTCTTAAATAGATTTCAACTATATTTCCATACTGATGTGAGTGCGATCCTGTATTTTTGTACTTCTACTTGCCGGAGTATGTAAAGGGGGGTTTTTCGATGTTTTGAAAAAAAATATATGAAAAAAACAGCCGAGGCTGAAAAAAAAATAAAAAATATATACATATGAGTATGCCACAAGTAAAATTATTTAATATTTAATATTAATTTGAAAATATATTTCACCGAAATCCAATATACGTCCTTAAGGGCCTTAAGGGCCTTATCGTAATTTCTCGTTTTATTGAAAATGTAATTTATCCCAAAATATAAAGTCAATATAAAGGTTACAGAGTTTTACTTACAATAGATCATCCATCATTTATACCTGTTAGAAACTGACAAAACTTAAACGGTTAGCCTATTAAATCCTAGTTATAATATTAAATTTATATTATAATATGAGAAATTTAAAATTGTTAATTAAATAGGCAGGTCGACTTCTTTTCATTTAATTATTAAAGATTATTTAATAATACCTAATAATACTAGGTCCTACACTGTAACAAGAATTTATGTAAATTTACAATACACTAGGTGAGAGGTTTCGGACCCATCTAGAGTTTATTTTTTTAAGGTATAGTTATTTTTACCTTCCCGCTTATAAACAATCTCGAAATTACCATAGCAACGTAAGATACGCATGCGTCGAAATGACTAGGACCAATTTACACAACCGTCAAACGTTGACGTTCCATTTACAAGAATAAAACAATGGTTTATTCCTCTAAATTATTGGAATAAAAGCGATTTTATAAGCAAAGTTTGTTTCTACAGGAATACAAAAGTGTTTTTAAAAATAACTTTATGAATTCTCTTCAAAACATCATAAAACAAAGTAAGTAAACAAAAATTATAAATTTTGGTTATGTTGAGATTCAAAACAAGCCACATGCTTCAGTGTAAATCGGACTTTGTGGAGTATTTAGCGGCAAATTTAAAATAAATATACCTTAAAAAAAAAAAACTTTAGTGTGTTAAAGTTTCTCATGCGATGTAAATATTGTGTAATACCATTTGGCTTATGTGATATTTGTAAAATTACATTAGATATAAAAAAAAACACTTAAATTACTGCAATTACTGCAATGTTAACATAATTATCAAATCAATATTTAATCAAGATGCCTCGGATTAAAGAATTTTAAGTAAAAACTGCAGAATTAAATTTAAAAAAGAAAATAGGTAATGGTTTGGTTTGGACTTTTTTGTGGATATTTGTGTGTGGGAAGTTTTTTTCGAAGTTTTTAATGTAGAATTCCTTCGCAATATTGAAATTTTTATTGGTTCATTTTTAAGCCCCATTTTTGATGCTCAGAACGTGAAATTTCCACCTTATTTGTAATTTTTCGAAAACGGTTGACCCTACAGTCTTACAAAAAGAGTACATTTTTTATGTATTTTTAATTAAAATAAAGTAACATCTCCCCTCCCCCCACGTCCCTGGTAAAAATTACCAAATAAAAATTTCATAGAATGATAGCCTTTGTCAATTTTTAGGTCATGTGCAAAAATTCTTTACTTTGGTTTATAGGGTTGGAGAGATATTAAATAAAAACTACTTTTTAGATGTACCCTTAGGAGGGTAGTAGCTCCCTTAGGGTTCATTTCCGACCAACCTTTTTTTTAACTTAGAAACACCTCTTAAATTTATCCAACTTTCTAAATAACCCTGTATACAATATTCCTGAAACTGTGGAATATAACTTATATTATGTTTCAGGAACCTTCCTGGAAGGTTGGTGTGCTAATCGAGCATGTATCTATACTTTCCCGTTGCAGGATAATGTTAAATATTTGAATTTAATTCTAGAAACTAAGAGATAAAAATCGTACATTGAAAAACTGGTCCCTAATTTTGTGATTTATGTTTATTTTCTTATAAATTAAAAATTATCACTGAATATAATGAAAATATATTACCTTTTTTTACATATTTTTAATTCGAATGAATTAAAACTTGATATATCGCCGTAGTAACACATTCTTCCGGCAACGAAAAGTTTAATTACTTCCTCTTTTTTAGAAATCCTTTGCCATTAGCTCCGTCATTTTCTCACTTTCGCTTACCTGGAAGGGGTAATGATCAACAATTAATATAGATGGTATTTTACCCATAAACTGCTTGAATTTAACGAAATGCGGCATACTTTTTTAATTATAAAAAGGATTATGTTTTCATGGGGTACTTGCAACTTTTTTTATTATTTACGATTTATAAAAATATAATAATTTTTCATTTATACACCGGCCCACAAAAAAAATACATTTTCTTATGTATTTTGGGATGCTGAACACGAATCTGTTATAAAAAAGGCTCATTTTTTTGCCACACTGAAATTGCAGATGAGATTTTTACCATTTTAGACGGTTTTTTCAGTGTAGTAAAAATATAAGCAGATTCATGTTCAGCATCCTAAAATACATAAGTAAAAGTGGGTCTCAACTCCAGCATAGTCAACTTTTTTTATTTATAAGGCTCACAAAAAAAATTGTCCTTGCTTTGGTTTGGACCCACCTATTCTTATGTATTTTGGGATGCTGAACACGAATCTGTCATAAAAAAGGCACCTAATGCTCTTATTTTTTTGCTACACAAAAATTGCAGACTAATAATACCACCATTTTAGACAGTTTTTTCAGTTTAGCGAAAAAAATGAGCCCATGAGTTTTCTTTTGTTTGGCAGATTCATGATCAGTATCCCAACATACATACATAGGGGTGGCCCTCTGCAATTTAACTAGAAAGTTTACTCGTTCTCCGGCTGGGACCTACATATCACTTAATACTATTATGTGAGGTATCAAACAGGCAAATATTAAATATCATCAAAAGATGACTTTTTGACCGAATAAAATAATATGAGTTTCTTTAGGAATGGCAAGTCATCCCTTAGGAGGACCCTTCTATTATTAAACCTTATATTGAAGAGAAGTAGTAACATTTTACTAATGGTTTAAGAATTTTACTCACAACCATTTATAAATAAGCTAATAACATACATACGTAAATGTTGGAAAATCAATTATTGTTAACCTCTACTACATAAAAAGTTTGAAACACCACATTTCCATCCCTTAGTCTGGAACCGTTTTTGACTAACTTCACATAGATGTGTAAAAAATTTAAACGTATTAAAATTTTATGGACAAAAAAGTTTTAAGTACTTATTTTTATAAAATAACGTCAGATACACATTTAAATTACAATATTTTCGTATTTCTAAAATATATTAAATGTACAAACAATTTAGCTGTCATTCCTGAAATATCACTGAAGTGATTTTTTAGACAATTATTTATTGTTTATGTCGAATGAATATTAATATTCAATATATTTAATATATTTAAATTTTTTAAAATTGTTTATATTAAATTAAATTTATTTTTTATTTTATTTTCGTGGAGATCGCCATCTATACATGCATTGATAAAGCAAAAATGTGTAACTTACTTCATCAATGATTTTAAATTTAAAGATGGTGTCAGTTTTTTTGTGAAAACATTTGAACATTTTGATAATTCTGAACATTTTGAGCACTTTAAACATATTAAATATTTTGAACATTTCACATATTTTAAACACTGAAGATTTGAAACATTTTGATCATTAGGAACATATTGAATATTTTAAACATTTTGATTTTGGCCAATATACGCCATAAAAAAAACAGATAAAACTTTTCCTTTAAATTAATTTTAAAGTCAATTAAAATTTATTTTCTATTTTTCCAGATCTCCTAAGCAATTGTCTCCGCCATTTGCACACTTGCCTAGGCCGGATAATGACCTGCAAGAAGCACCAATGCAGAAATCGTCCACATTGTTGGTGACGTCATGCTTTGGTTAGGACCGATTGTTTCGAGACAATCGCGTTCCGGTTCGACCTTTTTTGTCCTCTACGTGATGGTGGTCGTCATCATCATAGTGTTTGTGGAGGAATCGGGTGCTGGGGCATCTCTGCTGGTCCATAAGTATAGCACGAGGGTGATTAAAACGAAGTATGGACCCTTAAGGGGAGTTATGATCCACATACATCCTCCGGTGGAGGCTTTTCTTGGGGTTCCATATGCTACACCACCTGTCGGCAGTCTTAGGTAATAATTTCAGGATAGGTACATCAGAAAACTATTTTTCTTCGACTGCTGTAGAATGTAAGCAAATACACACACTTTTCAAACAGAGAATGAATTCATTCTAGCTCTAGATACGGTATGAATATTCCATATCAAGTGTTAGAATGAGCACATGTAGTATTGTTTATAAAAGTAAAGAAATCTGCAGCAAAATTAGCAAATATATATATATATATATATTACCATGAAATATTGAATAATTTAAAGTTGCGTTAAAATTACATAAAGTTTATTAGTTTTTCTTAATATTTGACCAGTTTTTTATCAATTTAGTTCAAAAAATTAAAACTGCTCCATCTATTGTTAAATATTTAAACCTGATATCTGTCACAACAATCTGACATAACCTTCAATTTTTACATTATAATTTGTAAATATGTGCTAAAATTAAATAAAAATCTTTTTTAAGTACTGATTTGATAAAATTATTAAATAACATAAATTGCTTTATTTAAAGATATGTGTTTTGTTGTATTTGCAATTTCGAGTCAAAAAGACATTGTTTTTAACCTTGTCCGCGTTAAAAGCAATAAAGTTTTTTATATTTGCAGTCGAAGAAAAAGTATAGTCTAGTATGGAATATTCATTCCGCGCTCGCGGGACCGTCATACTCGCCTGCCGGCTAGTATGACAAACTTTCCGCTCGCGCGGAATATTGTCTATTCCATACTAGTTATAGAATACACCATTCTAACTTACCATTATAGTTCTGTCTGCTAGGTCAGTTATAAACTCATCAGTTCATTAAAATATGAAAAGTTAAAAGGGGAGGCTTAAGTTCGTCAAAGAAAAAAATGTTATGGACCTAAACTACGTCTTTAATAAATTAAAGTCTATTATTTTAACGAAATTATTTCTTTAAATTATAGACTTTTATAGAACTAACATTGCAATATGTCACAACAGCTTTTTTGCACTACGGTTCACGATTAAAATTATTCTTTTCGATTTTAGTATTAAAATTATTATATCTGGTACTATAGAAAAAAAATTAACGTTCACTTGGCTTGAATAATATTTATTTGGATTGATATACAGTAGACTCGCGCTAGTGTGAACACACGCTTATGTGAACCTTCCAATTGTATGAACAGCCAAAATGAATATATTATATATTCAGCAGCGACATTGGAAAGCCTCAATGACGAATCGTTGATTCACTTAGACGTGGAAGATGATGAATCTGAGACAGAAGTTGAGGTACCTAAAAAAGTTCCTGTTACAGAGGTTTTAGCATCACTAAAAGTGGTTTCACAATGGGCAGAGCAAAACAATGTTGGCGTTAATGACATAGAAAGCTTAAGAAACATTCAAGACAGAGCGGTAGCCATCCACTGGTCAGCTAGAAAGATTCAGACAAAAATTACATCTTATTTTAATCAATAAACTGGAAAATTTAACTTAATAAATATGTTTGCAAGTACCTACATTTTTTTTGAGTAAATTTTAAGTTTAGAGGGCATTTCTGTTAGTATTCTGCATTTATAAATATACCTTCGATGGTGTGAACATCTCGATAAGATGAACACGGTTTTTTTGTGTTCACACTAGCGCGAGTCCACTGTATTATTTTTATCTGTATTTCATTTCGTTTTTTTTTTAATTAAAATTAATTGGATAACGTTAAGGTACAGAAATAATCAGGAGAATATTGAACTTGTTACTAAGAAATGAAGAAATGTTATTGTAGTAACATTTTCAGCTTAAAGTTTTCACGTAAAAGTTTTCATTAAGTAGACTTTGATGTTTGTAAGAAACTTTTGGATTAAATAAACAGGAAAACTTTTATTGTAAATGTAAATTGATTTTAAAGCACGAGGAAACTTAAAACTTGGAGGCAAAACCAAAGCAGGTTTCGAATAATTGCTACTTAAAGTAATGCAAGTATTAATTAGTAAAATTCAATTTTAAGTTACTTTATTTTTCAATATATACTTTTTTAGTGTTCAATAAGGTAGGCGAGCCAATTATTGGCATGTTCCTAATATTGCCACCCCCTCTTAAAATTGTTAGTTCGTCCTCTGTGTCACAGATAGCACTGCCAGTATATCTGTTATATCAAAAAGATGCCTGTAAATATGATGTATCTGTATCCAGTTGATAATGGCATACACAAAAACGCAGTTCGTGTTACGTGCTTTTCCACTATAAAAACTGGTAAAATTGTGCTGGTTGTCTCAAGCTAGATAGTATCGAAGAACGTAAATAGGTAGGCACAATCATTCACTTTCTTGGCCAATATTGTATTTCACTCAATAAAGAAGCTAAAAGGTATTTTTTTGTCTAAGTAGCTCTGTTTCTAATATTGCCATGCTAAGAAGTTGACAACAAAAAAAAATTACAATATTTGTGCTCAAATTGGACATAAAAATAGCTAAAATTGTTATTGAGCCAAAATATTTTCTTATTAGTTCTTTGCTAGTAAAAACAAAACATTAATAATAATATACTGGCAATAATAGTATACTATTATAATTGCCAGTACTCTGTAAATATTTGGGACATTGGTTCCTAATATTGTCAGTATGCAATCTTTTTTAAAAAGAAATTATATATATTTTTTTAAGCTTCTGCAGTTTGTTACATTTTTATCCATTAGAATAAAATTATGTTTGTCAGGTGATTACAAATAAATTTGAATGCACTAAAAAGTATAATGTCTTAAAATGCCATTAATTAGCTCACCCACCTTAAATAATATCTTTTATTCACCAATAAAGAAAGCAATATAAAAAACCATTGTACCATATATAAGCTAATGTTTTAACAAAGTTATATTATATATCCTAATACCGCCTAATACATTTTTAGTATGTGGTATATTTTACAACAAAGTAAAAAATTTAATCTCAGAGCAAATATAATACCATTAAAATGTGTTATAGAAATTTTAATCCAAAAAGTGTATAATAAAGCTGTCAAATTTAACTTAAAGCGTTTAAATTTGTTGCTAGAATTTTAAAATATTCAAAACCATAAAAACGTTTTATTTGCGTCATTTATTTTAACAAAATTTTAGCTATGAAAAACCCCAAAAGTATTATTTGGGTAAATTGTTTAGTTACTTACGTTAAGAGGTGCCTTGTTTCAAGATATATGTATTTATAAAAGTATAAACTTGGTAAAATAGTCTACTAACCCCACAAAACCTGATAAAGTTTGCCATTTTAGGTCAAATTGATGCACCATTTCATATGTTTTAAAATAATAAACTCAATTAGATACTTTTAATTTCGGATTGTTCTCAAAGTACACAATTATATTACAGGTGGAAACACGCGTTATTGAAATCGACCCAAAAATCAATTTTTTTTGCATTTTCTGTCTGTCTGTCTGCAAGTAAACCTTATAACTTTTGAACGGAACTTCCGATTTGAAAAATTCTTTCACCAAAGGTTTTAGGACCTTTTATATTTGCGTCACATTAGCTTAGCATTAGCATAGGACAAGGGGTTCAAAATGGACAAAAACTATAATTTTTAGCGATATCTACCTTATATTTATAGTAGGACAATTTTTGCATAAATGAAAATAATTTTAATTCCCTAATTTTTATCATCCGAGATTTAGGCATTTTAATAAATTTTGTTATATTTTTTACATTTTTAATTAGATATCAAATTTTGACACTAGTAAAATTTCAATCATAGGTAAAATAAAATTTTGATGTTTTTGAACAAATAAATATCTGATAATGGCCTCGTCAAAAGAACAATTCTATAAAGCTAGAAAGAAAAAATAAAAGAAAATGTTTAAAAAATACTAAAAAAGTAACGAATCCGTGAAAAAAGAAAACAAGAAAATTGCTTATAGACTTAAACTTTTACGATTAGTTAAATACATAAGAAGATTTCCACTCGTCTAGAAAAGGTACCCGCTTCAATTTTTTTTTATTTTACCATCAAAAAATGAATATTTATAAAAGTAACTAAAATTATTATTGACATTTTAAATAATTTTTTAACCATAATTAAGCTTCTTTTAATATAATAATATAATAACACAGGTTATAGTTGAGCTACATTTTAAAAATGCACAACCTTCTAGATGACGTTTTTCTATCTTAGTGAATTACAATTAAATTTTTGGTTCACGGGTTATATATATATATATAAAAAACCATCATCCTTCTAGATGACCTCTCCCTATCATAGTGGATGTTAAAAATCCTGTAATATTATTTCAAATTTTTTTACTTACGCTTCTCACAGCAGACCATTTATGGCACAAGTAAACAATTATTTTGCTAAATTAGTTAAATAAAAGTGCACAAGGCACAATATTACGCCATAAAATAAATGACAAGATTATGTTAAATATGTTTAATGGATTCAACTTAATCTTTTTCTTCAGTGAAGTACCCTGAATAAATTAAATTTCATAATCCTAAAAACCACAATAAAATGGGTTCTTCCGCCTAAAAGGGTCACAAGTTGTCTATTATAGTTTAGGGTGTATTACTTGTAAACTTATTTCGTCCATGTTTGCTTTCCTGTGATTAATAAATAATTATATTTTTGACACAAAAAAAAGAGAACAAATTACAGTTTTAAATACACGGTGTTTGCAGTCTTATGTCACATTTTAAAGAATGATGATACTAAATCAAAAAATATGAAAACCACTATCGGAAGATAGGTCGGGAAACGAACCCTAAGGGAGTTAGGGCCCTTTAAAATTTTAATAAAAATAAGGTTTTTAATTAATAACTCTGGTACCCTTTGAGATAGAGCTACGAGATTTTGAATATTAACTAATCTTAATGAGGCCCATCTTCTTATGTTATTACATGAAACTTAGTTCAACCAGGAGCGTGAGAAAGGGGGGGGGGGCACTATAGGAACATAGGTTCGGAAACGAACCCTAAGGGAGTTAGGCCCCTTTAAAATTTTAATAAAAATAATGTTTTTAATTAAAAACTATGGTACCCTTTGAGATAGAGCTACGAGATTTTGCATATTAACTAATCTTAATAAGGCCCATCTTCGTATGTTATTACATGAAACTTAGTTTAACCAGGAGTTTGAGAAAGGGGGGGGCTAATCCGTTTTTTGTCCCGAACTTTTTCCTGCAGAACTTTTTTGTAATTATATTATTGGAACATGATTCCTCAGTTCAAGATACATGGAGTTGAAAATGGGAATGTTCGTTAAAATTTATTTAAAAAATACAAACAATTTTTGAAAAATTATTAATTTTATGGGGCCAGTTCTGGCCCTTTTTGTCATCCCAGGCAATCCCAGCCATTTACTAATTTAAGTCCTCCTTGAACCTGCCCGTCCTTTCAATAAAGGTCAGGATATTGGCCCAGGGGAGATCTCTTAGTTCCTCTTGGTTAAGTCTTTGAGTATCAAAGACTTGCAACCTGATCCTGTCGTATCTGACACACTCGGCTAAGTAACGAGAGTATATTTCATTCTCTCCGCACTCTGGGCATAGCGGACTCTCTAGAATCCGCATTGTTGCCAGGTGGTTCCTTAGCTTGCAGTGGCCCGTGAGGACCCCTACAAGTTGTCTGAGTGTAGTTCTTCCTTTTTCCAGCAACCAGTCGGTTTTTGATTTGCTTGGGCCAGCCAGGAAGTCCTTAGCTTGCCGGCAACCGTCGACCGCCCTCCATTGCTCCTTTAGCTTTGTATAAGCGGTCTTTACCTGCTTCCTTGTAACATCCAATATAGGTTTCGGCCCTGTGCAGACCATCTCTGGTCCGAGTCTTACAAGTTCATCTGCCTTTTCGTTTCCGGGAATTTCACTATGACCCAGTACCCATACCAGTTGAACTTTTTTGGTCCTTGTTAACCCTTCCAAGGCTTCTGCACACTCCCTGACTAGGAGTGACCTAGTGCTGGGTTTGCACAATGCCTTTAGAGCTACTTTCGAACTAATTTATTTTTTATTTTTATTTATACCATTTACTTTTGAACTAATTTTAAATGGTATAAATAAAAATTTAAAAAAAAAATCTCAAAAAAATTCCATTTTTTAGCAACAAAAATTGAAAAATCAACACCTTTAAAAAAGGTTTTAAAAATTATAAATTATATAGTCAAATAGAAAATTTTATTTGTTTAAAATGATGTTTCACATGACCTCCCTTGCCATATTTTAAAAGCTAAAACTATAGATTATATGTCAAAAGATAGTTTTAAATTTGAAGTCAATATCTTAGCTCGTTCAAAAGTTAAGAGGGGGTTGACTTTTGGACCTCGCTCAATACACAATCGTTCAGTAAATAATATGGTAACAAATTCTTAGTGTATGCAGAAAACTTGGGACCGTTTCTTTGGAAAATACACCAATATAAGACAGAATTAGAATAATGCTGGAAAAGCATTCGATTTAAAGCTGAAAAAAAACCTTAATCTGTCTTAACGTAAACCATTTGATCCAAATATATTTTCAAGAAGATTTACTTTATTTTGTACTTGATAAATTTACTTGATATTGATTTGGTGATTACACTACACGGCGAGCTTTAATCAGAAATGTAATAGTTTTTTCCTTTTCCTATGAGTCTAGTAATTGGAAAAATATTCTTAACATATGGGATAATTAGCTCAGCGGTCTAAGGCATCGATATAGCATTGACACTGAGCCAATGATCGTGAGTTCAAACCTCACTGCCGCCGATCGCCTTTTTCAGTTAATCAATAATTGAAATTTGGCGAAGGCGTAATCCCTAGATATATTGGTTCGAAAGACAATTAAAGCCGGTGGTTCCCTCTACTACTAGCCCACACAAGTCCTGGACTTAGGGGATGATTAATTAAGTAGAATAGTACGAGGTTAAAAATAAACATAAAACAAAAACAAACATATGGAAGACGGGTACAGATGGTTCATTAAAAGCTAGGGCACATTTCTTAATAATTATTAATAATTAATTTTAATTAATTTGCTTTAGATAAATATTTGATTTCTTTTGTTTAACTTACATTTTTTTTTTTACTTTAATATATCTTTATAGTTTTTTTTTTTTGTATAATTTGTCTTTTTAACTTGCTTTGCTCCCACTGCATTTTTCTTTTCTAAAACTTACATGAAACTATTTTACAATTTCTCTTCTGTAAAATTTTTATCGTTTTTTTTTTTCTGACAAACAGTAAACAGGGTTATTCAGAAATAAGTTCGAGAAATTTAAGAGGTGATTCTACGCTACGTGATGTTAGGAAAAAGCTGTTACTGTTATCTCACAATGTGGGTTACATTAGTTTGGAAGGTTTTCAGTGATGGGTTATTAATTAAAAAAAAATCCAAAAAGGTAAAAAGATATCGCAAAAAAAAATCATTATATCTTTCAAGTTGCTAATTTGGACAGTCTAATATTTATTCAGTATTACTATCACATATTTATAAATAGTAAAAAACAAAAAATAAGGTCCTTTACCCCATATATTTATTAAAAAACACCGACCGGTTTCGAGCTCTTATTAAACTGAGCCCATCTTCAAGGTGGTAAATACAAGAAAAAACATAATCATAAGTACACCAAAGTTACACACTAAGTAAAATACAAAACATAAAACGTATATCAACATACACTACTCACATTTAAGATAATAAAAATAAAAATTGAGCTACAATCGAGGCGGGAATTTTAAAAAACTACTAAAATACTATGAATAGTTTTACGTATATATCTGATGGACGAATTGTGACGAACGAAACTTTTCTCAAATTATATGTGCCACAAACGCGTACAGAAAAGGGCCGAAAGGTTTTCGCTAGAACTTTACGTAAACAACAAGTTTTTAGTACATATTTATAAATACATCTTCTACCTACGATACTTTTACTAAATTTAAAGCAATTTTTTTTTTTTTTTTGGATGAATATTGGCATTGGCGTATATCCCCAAATTTATTGCAAATTAAATAAATTAGTTTTTCTAATGTAGAAAATTACAGTGAATAATAGTTTTTGATCCTAATTTTTTAATTTAATTTTCCTATTAACGGACACTTTTTTTCCCGTTGGCAACATAGTGCGTAGGCCTTTAAAATCGTTTACTGCTTCCATAATCGATTTTCAAAATAATCTTATTCAACAGCATTATAGTTCAAATGATGTCAATTCCATATGCTTTTGAGCTCATGGATGATCCTTGTAATATAATTATTTGGAAAATTGACATAGACCACACACAAAAAAATGCTTTGGTTAAAAAAACAATAAAATATTTTTTTATTAGCTTGTATTCCAAAGCGATATTTTTCGGTTAGAAATGTGACAAAAAAAGTGACACTTTTGTTAAGAGTTTGTCTTTTGTTTTATTTTGGCAGGCTGCAGTCCAAATTACTTTTGCTGTCCCTTATCGAAAAATGATAGCGGTTGTGTTTGTGGTCCCCTATAGAAAATTGTCAGATAACTGACATAACCAAGGGTAATAATTATTTTTATATTTTTTGCGTTAAAATAATTATACTAATATTAGTATTTACTATTTTTAAATTAGAAATTTTATATTTGTTTTGTTTTATCTACAAAAAACATTTTAATTCAACATGATTAATATTGTGTTTACAGTAAATAAATATAAATTTATGAAATTACTAATCTACTGTGCGTGTTTTTCATTTTAAAATATTTTAATACCAAAAATAACTTAAAATTACTAAATGCTTCCTAAATAAATACTTTTCAACAATTTTTTTTAAACTTTGAAATATTAAAAAGTCTTCTAGTCAAATTGGACGGCAGGTCCGTCAAACAAGACATCTCTGCTAGGCACCCATAGCGGAAAACTCTGCATGGAAAATGCATATTGATATGATAGCAAAGAAAATTTGCAGCTCAAATTATGCTCTCTATAGTTTAAGAGAAAGTGTTAGTTTTGAGTAGCTTCTTTTATTTTATAACGCCTGATTTCAAAGTCGACTAAACTACTCAATACTTTTTTGGGGGGGTTCAACCGAAGTTGAAAGATTTTTATTGTTACAAAAGAAATTGTGAGGACAATTTTCGTCTAGAATTGCGTCCCACTTTTTAAACTGTGTAATATAATGACAGTTTATTCATTGTATTTGTATAAAGTGTCTTTTTTTAAACAAAACTATAATGAATTTACTAGTAATTGTCAAAATAACTGGGGCCTACAAACCCGCCATGAAAATGAACTAACCATTCCCAGACACCAGACAGTAGCGTTTGAAAAAGGGGTCAGTTACATGGGAGTGAGGGCATATAAAAATTATACACAGTTCGCAGTGTTCAAAAGAAAAACAAAACAAAACTTTTAAAATACTCTTTTTAATATATATTAATTCTATATATAATATTAAAATCAAAGGTAAAATTTTATCTTTTGCTGATGACACCGCCTTGATATTTATGGGAGAGACCTGGGAGGAAGTACTAGGAATGGCTGAAGCGGGTATGAGCGAAATTAAGAACTGGCTGGACTATAGTCTTTTAAGTCTAAATGTTACAAAAACTAAATATATTGCTTTTTCATTGACAACTACTGGTCAACCAAATTTTAATATTTTAAAAATTCATAAACAAAATTGTAGTAAAAAAAATAGATGTCATTGTGAAGTTATTGATAAAGTAAATGATATTAAATATTTAGGTTTAATGCTTGACCAGCATCTTA
Source organism: Brachypterus glaber (assembly GCA_958510825.1). Taxonomy (NCBI): domain Eukaryota; kingdom Metazoa; phylum Arthropoda; class Insecta; order Coleoptera; family Kateretidae; genus Brachypterus; species Brachypterus glaber. The sequence goes on from OY294052.1 coordinate 8,661,180, forward strand.
GGTGGAACGTACATGTCAAATACGTTAATAATCGTCTCAAAAAACTCGTGCACCTATTTTATCAAATTCGAGATATCTTGAATATAAAACTATTAAATATGGTCTACAGTGCTTGGCTGAGTCAATAATTAGGTATGGCATCTTATTGTGGGGTGGGCTATTTGAAAACAATCTATTGCAACTTAAAGTAACACAGAATACTTTGTTAAAAATATTATTTAGAAAACCCTTTCTTTATCCTACAGAAAAACTCTATAAAGATTTAGATATTTTACAGTTTAAACAATTATATACTTACCAAGTTTCTTTATGGGTTTTGTCAAAACCGGAAAACTTACCAAGACAGCATCACATGTATTCCACAAGAACTCAAACTCATGTTCCTATGTTAATACCTTTCTTTAAAAGATCCCATACCAAGAACTCCATTTCATACTTTGCACCTAAAATTTACAACATTTTACCTTTAAGTATTAAAAAAGATTAAAAATAAAACTATTTTAAAAAAAGATTTAAAATTATATATAACTAGTAACTTTCATAACATACAAAACACCATATTCAAAAATACATAATTTTACTTACCTATCTACTTACCTATTTTTTGTTTCAAATATGTACCTTTAATCTTTCTTCTTGTACCACCATCTATTATCTATTCAATTGTCTTAAACTGTTATATATTTAATATTAATGTAAAATAACTAAGGAGATACCGCACACAAACCATGGTTTAGGCGGGTCTATTGTACTATTATTTATTGTATTTGATCTATATTTTGAAATAAATTGAATTGAATTGAATTGAAATTGAAAAAAATCCATTTTAATCATTCAATGAATACTTCTATGGTACGACTGCTTCTACAGATTTTTTAGATTTGTTAATGTGTTTTAATATGTTTTCGGTTAAAATTGTATTGTAACTGTCAATTTTATCTTGTGATTATGCATTTTCTTAGTGTTTATTTATTTATTTATATTAGTTTAAGATTTTATGACGTATCCATAGAAATTATGTATTTCCCAGAAGAACAAATAAAGTATCTATCTATCAAACTAGATCCTTCTTTTTTAAATTTAATATTTTTTTAAAGGAAATAAACGAACAAGGCTTTTTTAAATAATATATTATAATCATTTCAATTTCAAAGCTTTGTAAAATTTCACTCTTATTAAATTACACAAAAATGTAAAGCTCGAAAGCTTAAAATATAATCCTATAAAGATTAAAAATAATGACATTCATACGTACATTTTCTTGAATTTACATTATTAGATTTATATTTGAAAGAAAGTTCAGAAAGCGTGCATAATTTGGTCAAGGCTCAGTTTTATCAAGGTTTAAATCTAATATCCAGCAAAACTACTGCAAAATATTTAAAGAAGATAGTACGAATAATGTTTGCTATTCCATTTTATAAAAGAAATAAAAATTATTTTTGAGATGTGGAAAACATTATTACATCCACACTAAGCAAAATAAAACTTTTTAATTTTATTTAGGTATATCATCAGTTTAAAAATTTTCTTTGCATCAATATATGTTATTAACTAAAATAATGTTTCTCTTTATAATGTGTTATAAGCTCATAATCATACGCATTTTGCGTGTATCCATAAGCACAATCAATTTTTTTTCTTGAGTTTACAACAGAATTCTGCAGAAAAAACAAACATGGCTTATTGTTTTTGAAAGTAATAAATTTATGCCCAGAATTATAAAAAACAAATTTATTACAGTTTTACCATTCGTTTTCACAAAAATCAAAATTTCCCCAAATTCATCCCCATCGACGAAAAAATTGGACCGAAAATCGAAATTTTCAGGATTTTTTAGATTTTGGTTAAATTTTTAAGTTAATCGTGTTATTTTTTAAAAATATTTTTATGATTTTTAATTAGTTTTAGTCAAGGAACTAATAACTCTTCTTTCTAGAATACGCATACCGTTAAAATAAAGTATCGCCAACATCTCGGTTTGTTTGTAAACAAATAGTAGGTATATTCAGGCCTGAAGAATAACAGTTACCAGTAACTGGTATTGTTGACTCTGTTAGAACAAAGATGTGCGAGTAAGACAGACGAATGTTTATGTTGCCGACGTTTTTGTCAGTTTTTACGAATGAAATGCCTATTCTAGAGAGAAGAGTTATTAGTTCGTTGGTTTTAGTATATAGTTTAAATAAATGGGGTGAAAATCCATTTTATCAACAAGTTTAAGTAAAAGTTTCGGGGGCAGTATTTTTTTAATATTTTTGAAATTTAATATTTTTTTAATAAAATGGTATTTACCATTTGAAATTTTTTAATTTTATTTTTGGCAAAGTCAAGAAATAAATAAGTTACAGAAGTTTTAATAAACGTCTAATAATGATAATTTTGGCATGCATCGGCCCAAATACTAACCGTTTCATTCCGTTTTGATTAAATTTCTTTTTAAGGTGCTTTAACCCTTTTTTTTGTATCCTGGAAATTATATACTCTCACAGGTACTTAAATTTTAACCATTCTTATAATTTAGGACTTGCGTGTGTTATATACCATGTGATATTAGCTTGCCCTTTTTGTTTGTGCTCTTAGTGATCGCAGCACTTTGTTTAGTACTAGCAATGGCAAAGTGTGCGAAAAAAATTGTTTTGACTATTTTACAAACAATATACAGGCCAAACAAAACCTTGCATTTTTAGTTTCTTAAAGAATAAGATCAAAATAAATCTGATAATGTTTGCACAAGAGCAATTATCACTTGGTTACTATGGAAACAAGAAACTGACAGTTACTGACATCTTAATAAATGTTATATTTTTGCAAAATGTGTTGTTAATTTGTGAAGCTTACCTTGAGTTGATTTATTTTTATTGATAAGCAATACAAATGCTTATTTTATTACCAAAACATTCTAGGTATAAACCATAATTAATTTTAGATAATATTTTATATTTTATGCACTCTCTATCTTAAAAGCTTTAAATCACTAATATTCATAAATTTTAATTTATTTAATTAAATCTTGGTATAAAAAACAGGCCACTCAAAACTAATTTAAACAATTATTTATTAAAAATATATATATAAATAAGTAAATAATTTACTTCTTTTAAATGACGGAAATCAAACAATCAAATGACTGCGCTGTTACCAGTCCAAACCAAAATTTATTAAAAACCGACCGAATTTTTAATTATAGATGTAAAGTAATATTGTTGTTTAGTTTTTAAATTTTTAATTTAAATATGAAACAACATTAAACATGGTAAAATTATATACTTCCTTATTTTTTTTATGAAATAGTCTTTCAAAATATCATTCGTGCATGTTGAATTATACAAATTTTTTTTACTGTATATATAAAAAACTTTTTGCTTAAGGAAATTGTTTTCGTGCATTTTTCATCAAAATTCCTCTACCTGCGGTCTCGAAATTTTTTAACACGAAAAATGCACTCAAACAATTGCCAAGCAAAATATTTTTTTAATAAAATAAAAAAATTATGTACTGGGTTTTTATTTGTAATAAGTGAGTGCCCGTTTAGGCGTTAAATATACTAGATAAACAAGTATCATTAGAAAAAGTAAGCGAAATCTAAATGGTCGAGCAATAATCTAATTATAAAATGGCGAAAAATCATGGTATTACTCTGCCGTTTTTTTATTTTAAACCACATAACAATTGCCTTTGTAACCCTTTATTTATTTTTTAATTTTTCAGATATATGCCGCCGGTGACACCCTCGATATGGCGCAACACCCGTTTGGCCGACCGTTTCGGCGCCGTGTGTCCCCAGCGTCCTCCTGACATCGGTAATCGGTCGGAAGCTCTGCTCGAGTTCCCCAGAGGTCGACTCCTCTACCTTGAAAAGCTCCTGCCGCTCCTTGCAAATCAAAGTGAAGACTGCCTTTATCTTAACCTTTATGTGCCCAGAACAGGTTAGTGAATAATGTAAAAGGATCTTTTTATTTCCTTTTCATTTTAACAGGATATTCTGGATAAATTATTACATAAGGAACTCTCCAGAGCATCGGGTTTTGTAATAAAAATCCGCGCTCTTTATTCAAGGACATTGACTTTGGTTCAAGAAAATGCCAGCCTTGAAACAAGAGAATATGGTTTTGAACATATCCAAAGACACGTGTCCTTGGTTCAAGGAATCAGTTTTTTCTTTGTAGTCCGCCTTCCTTTAACTTTTTAATTGCTCAAGTTATCAACCTGAAATTTGGAACACATAAGCCCGTGTAATTTTTTGGTGTATATTTGATATGTTTAGAGGTACACTGGAAGTAAGCGACTAATTGTTCCACTAAGATTAGTTATGAGAAAGCTAGATGTTTCCTATAAAAATTTCTTCTATAAAAACACAAAATAAATTTTCTTAAATAACAACCATCTAATTTTATTTAGAACTAATTACCTTATTACACAGGTCCGCAAAAAAAGTTATCTGTGCTGGGGTTAAGACCCACCTATTCTTATCTATTTTGAAATTAAGTATTGTTGACTTGTATGCTGTGATAAATTAAATATTTAAAACGATTTTGTATTTCAGCATATGAATTTATTTAAAATTAGCCTAGCGCTTTCGATCTAAGATCATCATTCAGGGCTTAGCTTCGTCAGAGCTAAAAACTAATAGAACCTAAGAGGTAATTTAAAAATATTGGGACATCACATTTAAAAAGTTAAAATAATAAATAAAGATAGAAATATGTGTATACAGCTTAGACATTGATAAGATACTATATATCTATTTTGGGTTGCTGAACACGAATCTCTCACAAAAAAGGCACTTCATGGGGGCAATTTGAAAAGCTCCTGCCGCTCCTTGCAAATAAAAGTGAAGACTGCCTTTATCTTAACCTTTATGTGCCGAGAACAGGTTAGTGAATAATGTAAAAGGATCATTGGATGTTCTGTGACCTCTAGAATAACATGATCCCCTAGGCGACATAGAGCGACGTTGCCAATATAAAAAGTCCTCAAACTGGCCAAGGTCATGTGGATAGATAATACGTATATCATCACTCAAAGAGCTAAAGGTCATTATTTTACTTTCTTGTTCTAAATTGTAGGAAACAAATAAAATTACATTAAATTTACGCTTTAGGCAGTGTAAAGTTTAATAACCACTCTGCTCAGGTACCATATGAATTATGGCGTTTTATTAAAATGCTAAAATTTGGCACCAAAATAAAACAAAGTAAAATTTTGACATACGGCCTTTTGCACTTTGAGTAACGATATACATTATTATATATTACATACATGTATGTTGACATATTTCCCAAAATTTGGTGTCCTGTTTAAATTAATATATAACATATGCCGACACACGTATTTTCTCGCAACAAATAGAACAAAGGTATTTGTGTTGCGATCCAGACAGCCTTGACAAATATGTTAACTTAGTACCACAAAAGAAAAATGGCCGTAATTCTAAACATATGTCTCAAATTTATAAGGATCTAGGATAGAGATCTAAATAAAATATTTATATTAAACTTGACGATCTACATTTTTTCAGTTTTCATTCAAAACGATTTGTCTTTCTGCAAATACCTTCATATATTAAAAATAAAATGAAATACATGAAATACATAAACTCTTTTATGGGACATTCTTTCGCTGACCGGAATTTTAACAAAATAAAACTGAAAAAATATGTGAAAACAGTTTCAAAAGTTGCCAAAATTAAGGGATCTGCAGAGGCAAGCAAAAAAATTAAACTTTCTAATAAATTAATATTTTTTTAAATTAGGGTGAGGGGGTTAGTGTAACAGACTTACTAAAAGTACTTGGATTTCCTCCAAAACAAAACAAAAACTTTAATAACAAGGAAATCTTTATTTAGACCAATTAGTAAGTGATCGATTTCACCCCACCATTTTCCCACTTTTTATAAAAATGAAAAAAAATTACACAATGCTGATAAAAAACTAAAAACTTTTACTACTAGGACCAGATAATAGTTAAACTTAATTTTACTTAACGGGTTCTCTCAACTCATTTCTGTGATTCTGCACAACCAAACGTTTCCACAAGTTTCGAAAAACTACTTTTTTACACCTCTAAAACAACCAACGTATCTCGACAGACAGACAAAAGAAACCTTCTTCTTGCCCGTTCTTTTAAAGACTGATATTTCCTGCAGTAACGTGTCGACTTTCGCCGAGTGCTGACTGCTGTTTACTACCAGTACTAAAAACATTAGCCAAACTTATGATTGGTTTTACCCCTGCTAATCGATTTCACTCCAGTTGACGGTTTAGTTAATATTCACTAGTTGTTACAGTAATACTTAACATTGTAATAGTTCTTTTAATTGCAACAACCAGTGAATATTAACTAAACTTTCTTGGGGTTTCATAAAAGCAAAAACTTTTATTATTTACTACGGCAAAGAGCTCTCAGTGTATAATATCCATTACATCATTATACATACAGCGATTATAGTTTACAGCCAATCAAAATCGTATTACGGCTATAAAATTATCCGATAATGAAATTAACAATAATGAAATTTATACCCACATTCGGATACATACTATAGGTGTATTGCAAACATTTTGATACCAACTGTGTAAACAATTATATCTTGGCAAAATCCATAGTTTGAATAGTATATTCTATAACTAGTACGGAATAGACAATATTCCGCGCGAGCGGAAAGTTTGTCATACGAGCCGGCAGGCGAGTATGACGGTCCCGCGAGCGCGGAATGACTATTTCATACTTGTTGTAGACTATACTTTTTCTTCAACTGCAAATATGAAACACTGTATGGCTTTAAACTGTGGACAAGGTTAAAAACCATGTTTTTTGTGACTCGATATTGTAAATGCAACAAAACACATATTTTTAAATAAAGCAATTAATGTTATTTAATAATTTTATCAAATCAGTACTTAAAAAACAATATTTAATTTTACCAGATATTTACAAATTATAATGTAAAAATTGAAGGTTATGTCAGATTATTGCGACAGATATCAGGTTTAAATATTTAGCAACAGATGGAGCAGTTTTAATTTTTTGAACTAAATTGATTAAAAACTGATCAAATATTAAGAAAAACTAATAAACTGTATGTAATGTTAATGCAAAACTTTAAATTGCATTAAATTATTCAATATTTCATGGTAAAATATTTATATTTTTGCTAATTTTGCTACAGTTTTCTTTACTTTTATAAACAAGAGATGGCACTACATGTGCTCATTCTAACATTTGATAAGGAATATTTATACCGTATCTAGAGCTAGAATGGATTCATTCTGTATTTGAAAAGTGTTTGTATTTGTTTACATTCTAAACCAGTCGTAGAAAAAATATTTTTAGATGATTTTAAAACTTAACTTCTTTGTGATTTTTGTCTCATCTAAGGCTTCGTCAGTGAACTTCATTAATAAAAATAAAAGACAGTGATGGTACTTTTCACTTTTTCCTAAAGAAAATGTAATATGACCGACCTGAAATTTATTTTTTGATCTAGATTTATTTTTAAATCATACTTGGAAAAAAAATATCTGTGGGTCAGTTTTTTGGTTTGTGGGTATATCGGTCTGTCGCTCTGCTGACTTTATATTTCGACTCTTTTAACCTTAAGTTTTAATTTTTTACCAGATATTTTTTATATAAGGTTTGTTATGGTTTTCGGAAATCTCAATTCCGAAGCAGTTTAAAACTGCGATTTTTGGAAACCAAAACCAACCTATAAATATCTCAACGGAGACTGTGTATGGATATTATGGAGGGGATTAGGTGGTGGTTGTGTTTAATAAACTTCAATTTCCGCCATTTTTAGTATCTAGGGATTTTAGTTTTTTTTAAATATATATTTAAAAAATAAAACAATAATATCTAATAATGTTGAAAAATCAGAAATAATATGATTCAGAAAAAATGTACCTAATTTGTTTTCCAGTTATAATTATTTACTAGTATACTAGATGGTTATAATTATATAACGTAAAATATTTGATTTAAAATTTGTATTGTATTTTCAGTTGTCCTCTCAAATATTCAATTAAATTCATCATCAATGATGATTCATCATAGAGTCGTAATGATTAATTAAATCAATTTATAACTTTGTAGTTGAAGAGTAGAAGTTTCATAAGGGGTGGGCGTAAAATGGCCACAGCGGTTAAGGCGTTCAGAGTAATTCATCTGGGCTACGGCGTGGGTTTGAGTCTCAGCGGTGGAAGACAATTTTTTATTCATATTATGTGGCATAGAGACTTGTAGCCGACTGTTACAGTTTGTAGAGATATCTGCTTTCTTTAAGACATTGAGACTTGTGGCTGGCTATACAGTATGGCTGTTCTCTGTGTGCCATGTAGACTTGTCTTCGACTATACATTATGGCTGATCTTTTTTCGGTATTATCGTCAACTGTTAAAATTTGATTCTACTTACCTTAGATTAAGCTACGTAGCAGAATTAATAGTTTAATAAAACCAACTTGACTTAGTAATCCATGTATTTATTAAAATCTTCGCCTAGAGCTTTCGTTATTTAAAACATCATCAGGGCAAGGCCTCGTCAGGGCTTCCTACATCAATGCAGCAATTAAACTATTGTATATAACTAACAATTTACATTACACATTAAACATTACAAACTAAATTTTAAAAGTGCGTAAATGCATGTCATTTACATAATACTACTGTGGTATTTTTCACTATAAATGCAACTTGTTTGTGCTATAAGGGTTAATTAAACGTTATTGACTTGATTTTTCAAGAGGAACAAAAATTTGATTTATTTTTTTGCGAACAAAAAGTTTTTGAGTAAAAAAAGGAACATCACATTTAATATAATAAATTATATTAAATATATTAATATTATTCCAGCTGCTATTGTCATTTCCTAATTAAGCGTATTTGGTTTGGTTTGGTCCGTGGAATTTTGCTCCATGAACTTTGTCCATGCAAAATTAAGATTTTCTTAAATCTTTACATCTTTACATCATTTATTATGCTCCTTAAATTTTTTACATAAAATTACAAGCATTCATCAATATTATAATTTTAATAATACCTACTTTTTAACTAGTTTATATCTATATTTATGTTACAGTTTAGAAATTCCTGTATGGAGTAAAACGGATTTTGCAAGAAAAAATGTTTAAGTTTTACTTTTAACTGTTTTCTATTTATATGCAAACATTCTTTAGGTAACTTGTTATAAGCTTTTATGCCTATATACCTACTACTTTTTTCAAACTTCGCCGAGCGATGTCCAGGAATACTTAACAAGTAGGAGTTTCTAGTAGCTATAGAGTTTAAATCACCATTTGAAATGAACTTTGATTTGTTTTGAGCAACAAAAAATATTAAATTGTAAAAGTAAAGTGAAAACATAGTCATTATTTTATTTTTAATAAATAGAGGGTTACAGTGGCATCTCTGTTTTACTCCACACAGTGTTCTGATAATTTTTTTCTGTATAGTTAAAAGTCTGTGTACATGTATCGAGCCCCCACAAATGATAAGGCCATATTCCATGTGAGACTTTATGCTCGCATTATAATAAGTTAACAAAATATTTCTTGATACGTTGCTTTTTAAATTAAGTAGAGCACAATTACAACTATTTAATTTTCTAGCTACCTAACTAGTATGCATGTCCCATGAAATATTTTCATCTAAAAACAGTCCCAGTAGCTTAAATTCCGACTTCTCCGGAATAGATTTTTTTGAACAGTAAACTAATAAACTTTTATCATTTTGAATTTTGTTAAATTTAAGATATCTTTGCCATTATAATGTGTTGTCCCCAGCAATTTCGGATCACAGATATCGCCCCTTATGAAGCTTGTACTCTTCATGTATTCTCATTAAAATAATTACAGTATTTAATTAATACTATGTTCAATTGTAGTTGTTTATATTGCTTTTGTCAATATTGTTTAACCCTTTTTAGTAAAAACAAACCAAATGGTAACTAATATACTTACTGTTATTTGTTTCACTGAAAGCCTTATAATAACAATAATCAAAGATACGTACCTAACAAAATAATTAATTAAAAATACACATTTTCCTACGATCCTCTATGAAAATGACATTTAGCACACTCTTTTGTTCTTTGGAAAACGCCTCATATCGCACTAGTTTGATATTTTTATATCACACTTGTGTGATATTTATGTATGGAGGTTTGCCTAATTCTACGAATTTGATTCACCTTGTTTTATAAACCATTTTCCACATTTCACCACAGCCTTTTATATCTTTTAAGTATTTTAATCCAAATATTTCTGTTTTTCATGTCAAAAATAGAAACTATATAACGTTACTATTTTGACCATTACTGTCTTGTCTAGACAGTCTAGATCTTATAAAAATTACTTAATTTTTTATTTAGTTACCTTACAATACATTAAAAACATTAAAATACACTGTATTTTTCTTATGAAATGTAAAACAGTACAATTTTACTGTCTTATATGGCAGCATAACCACAGAAATCTAATTTAATAAGCAAATTCAAGTTTGCATTTATTTAAGAATAGGCAACCATTAAACATAAATTGTATTGTATTAAATAAGGATTATTGAAGAAAAATCAGAATAAAAACAAACCAACAAAAGGTTTAAAATAGTATAAAATTATTGATTTCATAATTAAAATTGAGTTTATAAAATTTTTACGCAATGCCTTTTAAAATTTTGTTATAAAATAATATTTTATTTTACCTTTAAACGAAAAAATATTTCTGTAAAAACTTTGTTTTTCTTTTTAAATAAAGTTTTGTCTCTCTTTTTGATATAGATCTTTTTTGTATTACAATATTCATTGTCTAGATTTGTGTCAATACTCTTTGTGAAACATGTCAATAATAATTTAAGAACTGTTTGTAAACAAACTTTCTACAAACATAGTTTACATAAATTTCTTCAAGATTTTGTGTTAAAAGCTGTAAAGTTTGATTTAAAGCAAACATTTTTTGGTATGTGGAAAATTGTTCTAAAAATGGAATAAAATTTAAAAACAAACCCATTTTCGATAAAATTTATATATTTATTATTTTAATCTGTGCAACTTTTTAACTGTGATGTTCCCATATTTTTAATCTACCTCTCATTCTGTTGTAATCAGCTCTGACGAAGCTAAGCCCTGAAGATGATCTTTTGATCGAAAGCGCTAGGCCTATTTTAAATACATATATATGCTGAAATACAAATTCGTTTTACTTTATTCTACACAGCATACAAGTCAAAAATTAAATATTTTTAAATATTAAGGTGTTCTTCATAAATGAAAATATAATCCAAGGTAATACAATAAAGTTAAATACATAATATACTTGCCAGATTTCTCTCAGTGTATTTAAAATACATCCTTAAAGTAATGAATCAAAAGTTTCAATGTAGAAACTTTTTGCATTACGGAAACATATATAAATGGACAGTTAAAAGGACTGAGACTTATAAATATGTTGGGTTCCCTTAGATGATATCTGCCGTACGTGATGTACAATATAGCGACGGGTTTAAGCCCAAGGAGAGTCATTGCCAATGCATGCCTTTATTATGAAGTGTCCTGTAACTCTCCTGTGGTATCTGTATGACAACAGTTTTAAAATTTTATTTTACATTATTGTTTTTTAAAAAACATGATTCCTTTTCAATTGAAATTAAAACTAAGCAAAATATTTTTATACTTATAGAAAAATCTAGAAATAATAATACAAAATGTTGTTGTGTCAACTTTTAGGTATAGAATTCAATTTTTACGACTATTCTAAAACATTATAATGTTATATTAAAATTTAATATTTAAATCAATTAATTAATTAATAATTAAATACAATCAAACCATATACCGGCTGTTTTTTTTAATCTGTAATTTCACAAATATTCTTCGAATACTATGCATTTTAGAAAAAAAAGTGTCCAACAAAAGTTGTTTATTTTTAATGGGGGAAACAAAATAGCTTGTTTATTTTTTACGGATATTTACGTTTTCATGCTCATTTTAAGGTCTACTTTGATTTTTTTTTAAATATCAACATATATTTTTTACTGTTATTTAATTCGCCTCAAAAAAATAAAAATCTTTTGTAAAAAACTTTTTTTGATCGGACTTTTAATTGTACAGATAACACAACCACAAAAAATTAAAAAAATAGGATTCCCGACGGACTCGACTAGTCAATTCCTATGTATTTTGAGCCGTTAAATCCGAATCTGAGGTCGTATTTTAAAAGTTAACTCCCTTTTCATCATAACCTCAAAAACATACTTTTCGCAATGATATATGTTTTTTGAGGTTATGTTGAAAATGGGAGCTAACTTTTAAATTCTGACCTCAGATTCAACTGCTTGAAATAAATGGAATTGAGTATTCGAGTCCGTCGGAGATCCATCTTTTTTAATTTTGTTTGGCTGTGTTATCTCTGCAATTAAAAGTCCAATCAAAAAAAGTTTTTAACAAAAGTTTTTTATTTATTTGAGGAAAATTAAATAACAGTAAAAAATATGTTTCTATTAAAAAAAAAAGTTGACCTTCAAATTACCTTAAAAAGGTAAATATCCGTAAAAAGTAAATACTCCATTTTGTGTCCCACATTAAAATAAACAACTTTTGTTCGACATCTTTTTTTCTAAAATACATAGTATTCGAGATATTTGAAAGTTTCAGGTTAAAAAAAAACACCTGGTATATACTAAATAACTTCGTTGTATTTAATTTTCCAACAACATTGTTAAACTATTTTGCCGGTATATTATGAAGCATAAATAATAAAGATGCTTATAATCAGCTTATTTTCCAAAATTTGGAAGTAGGCATTTTGGGCTGAAATTTCCATGTAGATTACCTAACGATAAGCATATACATGTACAATGTACATTGTACATATCATTACATTATTACATTATTATTACATTTTTACATTATTACGAGTATGTAATATGTGACTATAAAATAAAATGAGTACAATTTGTTGTTGTAATACCGAAAGCATTTACTTGTTTGTTGTTGTATTCTATGCAATATATAGCAGTTGGTGCATATACAACTATTACACGGAAAGAAATTAGTGGGCTCTGCGCTATACATTATAAGATATTTGGTAACAGTGGAAAATGATAGTGATTTAAGCTATAGATTATAAGGGACACAATAACTAATAATGTTAAAAATAAATTGGAAACGATTATATATATTACAGACACGATTATATTTATTACAGGCACTATTATAAATTTACAGAAATTTTATTATATTATAAAAATTATTAGCACGGACAATAATTAAATCTATTTAAGCTATAAATGCCATACTATTTGTTATATTTTATTATTCACTAAACAATTAAAGTATTTCATATAAATTTTTACACTGACTGCCATAATTGTAAGAGAAAGCCTTGTATTTATATAATAAGCGATTATAATTTGCTTGGTATGTGTGTTATAGCGCTCCTAGCTATAATTTTTTTTTCCGTGTAATTGTTGTATTCTATAACCTAACTACGCTATTGATTACGAAAGTTTTCTATCAGTGTAGTATTAAGCACACATTTGAGTGTATTAATGTTAATACTGGGGGTTTGACTAAATCAGTATACCTTACCAAAAATTAACATAAAAAATACTGTTTTTGGGTTACTTCAACTTAGTAATATATTCAGCAAATTTAAATTTCTTCCAATGTTACCAGAAAGTTAGCAGTTAGTATATTCTGATACAAGAATTTAGGGACACCCTGTTATAAGCCACGCCACAAAGAGAGGAAGAGTATTACTGCGTTTAAAAAATTACAGTAATTTCTAACTGCGATCCCAACAATAAATTTCGAAGCAAAATTCAAATTTATCTACTTTTACAGCCCTTTTTTTTATACTCGCCTTCTCTCTCCGAACTTTTTAATAGTCATATTCGTTTTTAGCCCCAACAAATACGTAATAAAAATTGAGTGTGCCTAACATGTTGGCCGCCGTGAGACATAAACTTAGCTTCTCAGATTTTTTTAATAACAACCACGAGAGACCCTACTGGTGTCTCGGACGTGATTCTTCTCTACAGCCGCCTGTCGCTCGATGAGTGTGTCACAGTCCTGTATCAGTTATATGGGACTGAAAAAAGTCGGCTGTAAGTATTTAAACCTGCTTTTGTTTGATTTTTTTAACATTGCGTTAATTAACGTGTAATAGTAATTTAACTTTTTTTTTTCTGGGCCATGTAATTAATAATACGTGTAGTGGCGCCTTCGCCAAAATTTTAAATTTTTAGAATGCGGTGCCAAAATCTTACCTTATGAAAATTCTTCTTTAATAAAGCTATTATATAGCTTATAACAAGATTTATTCTTCTACGAAGCAGTTTCACCTTTTATTGTTCAGTCTTGTTTTGGACTTTTTTTATTGTTTAGTCTTTTTTTAGACTTTCGAACAAAAAGTCGGATTGATGCCACCAGCAATTTGCACGACCGTCAATATTGAACTATTACCGGAATTTTAACAGATAGTCAGTGATATTAAAAAACTCTTTGCCACCTGTTTTACACCTCGCTTGGAGTGAATAATGAAAATATGTGGCGGATCTGGGAATTTTAAGTGCAAATATTTCGGTTATAATCACTGGTCGGACTAGAGTATTCATTTATTAGGGGGAAGCAAAAATTAGAATTAAAAAAACTATTTTTAGTTTTTACATACTATTGAAACATGAAAAATAAACAATTTTTGTATTTTTTTTATTTATTTTGCTTTTTTAAAATATAAATATAATAATAAAAATATTTATTGGATAAACCAAAGGGCTAACGACCGAGGTCTTTCTGCCCATAATTTACAATACATTGGTATTTACAATATTTTTAGTAATTAATACAATAAATTTTGTAAAAAAAGAAAAAAAAAAACTAATAATAATGTTTATAAATAATGAAAAAATGTTCACTGAACTAAGGACTGATAAAGTGGTAGAGAAGGGTGTCGTCTCTTAGGATTGTTTGTGGGATTATCATAGTTTAGTACTGTTTGTATCTTATTGATATTATCGTTGTTATCACTGAATTTTTTCCTTAGTCTTGAAAGTCTGTAACAAATTGGTTCTATACCAGTTTTTTCATATAAAAGGTTGTTGGACGAATTGTGTAGTGGGTTCGTGGGGTTCCTAATTTTTGTAATCGCTCTTAAAGCTTTCGTCTCGGTGACTTTAATTGTGTTTAGAGTAGTACGCCTAAGGTTGCATGTGAGAGGGACACTGTACTCTAGGAGTGGTCTACATATTGATGCATAAAATGTGGAGGCTGTCGACGTACTAATGCCCTGATCTTTGTATGTGAGAGAACGAAAGTATTTGGCTCTCTGGATAGTTTTGTTTTTGATGTTCTGGTAGTGTGTATTTAAGTTGAGCTTGCTGTCCAGTTCTATTCCCAAATATTTAGCTGTGGGAGATGGATTTATAATGTGGCCATCAATGTTGATTGTTGGTGATGTGTTTTTGATTTTGTGGTGAAAGATTATGAATTGTGTTTTTAAAGGATTTAATAGAATTCTCCATTTATTCATCCAGCTGACCGTGTGATTTGCGAGAGTTTGCAGTTTATTTATGGCCTTTTTGAGGGTATTTGAGTGTGCCATAAGCCCTGTATCATCTGCGAACTGAATCATATAGCTTTCGGGGTCAATGTAGTTTAGAATAAGGTCCATAACAAAGGATTTGTAGATGTGTGAGTATACATTATATAAATCGGGAGAAAGGGGAGATCCTTGGGCTAGTCCTTGTTCTGGTATAAAAGATTCTGATAGGGTATTATTGACTCTGACTTGCAGACTTCTTTCTTCTAAAAAGTTTTTTATTATGTGGATAATGTACTTGGGACAGTTTAATAACAATAACTTGTAGAGAAGTCCTTTGATCCAAACGCTGTCAAATGCCTTTTTAATATCCATGAGAACAGATGCTGAGTAACGGCTTCTGCGGTTGGATTCTTCAACATTAGAGAATAAGGCTACTAGGGGGTGAATTGTTGATGTTCCTGATTTAAAACCAAATTGATAGGGTGGTATGTGTACTTTAAAAACAATTTTTTCTTATTTTTTTATTTTTTTTTTCGTGTTTTAGTGAATCACTATTTAAAAACAGCGTCAAAATTAATGTCGGGTAGGTAAAATATAGTTTAAAGTGTCTATTTACTTTAAAAACTTAAAATCATATATTTTTTTTAATTTTGATTTTTATTTGCTCCCGGTTGATGAATACTCCTACCAGTATTTATAACTAATGGGAATATTACTTTGGGTTTATACACCCAAACAACCGGTATACACAGGTTAGCAGAACTCAAATTAAAGTTCGCAAAAATAGTTGTTTTTCGCTGGCCCTTCTTGGATTTTTTTTTATGATTGCCAAATCAAGATATATATGTATGTACCTAAAAAATAATGCAATAATGCTCTTCTCCAACAATGGATTATTTATATATATTTTCTTTCATTAAAAAATTATTTATGTTAAAATTTTCTGTAGAAAATATATATTTTCTAAAATAATATAATTTGTTTTCTCCTTATGTGATAAAGGTATTTATTTGCCAATAATTTGATTTATTTTTTATAAAAAAAGAAAAAATAAAAGAAAAAGATGTTAGTTTTTCAAAGAAAAAATACTATTGCCTCAAACTATGTCTTTATTAAATTTAAGGACGAGTCTGTTTTTTCTACAAAATCAATTTATTAAATAATAGTAATACAGCAGTATGTCACAATATTTTTTGACAGTATGAACAAACAAATATTTAATATTTAAATAAATATTTTGGGTTTTAATATTAAAATTATAATATCTGGTAGGATCAGAAAATATGCTGTTGCATATGTATATAGTATATTAAAGTACTAGTTTCATAACATAAAGAACTTTCACTTTCGGGTTTAGACCGTGTTAATGGATTTTCACTTTCCGACGTTTCGTCTCTTACTACTAGAGACATCTTCAGGGATTAATCTGAAACTAAGTTTCGAATCAACTTGTGTCACTATTTATGACGAGTTGTGGTTATTCACCCGTGACGAGGTTTTTCCTATCAAAGACTTCCATATTGCAGGTAAGTGGTAACCAGTGTCCCGATTGATATTGTTAGGATGCTTGATGATTTCTATCGATTCCCGTATCTTCCTTGGCATTTTTCTGTTTTCTGTTAATATTTGTTTTGTTTCAGACAAATTGAATTTATGACCTGTTTCATGTACATGTTCGGCTACTGCCGATAAGGAAATTTGTTTCTTTCTTATATTGCGCTCATGCTCTTAAAGTCTTGTAGAAATTTTTCTCTTAGTTTCACCTATGTAAACCGTACCACAGGAGCAGGGTATTTTATATACGCCTTCTGAACTCAGGGGTATTTTGTCTTTTGTTGAAGTCAAACATTGACCTAATTTTTGGTTGGACCGAAATATAGGCTTAATATTTGACTTCTTCAAAAGTTTACCTATTTTATCCGTGATACCGCTTACATAGGGAAGTATAACTTGTGTCAGGCGCCGCAATGGGATCCCCATTATCACCCCCTGCGGCCAATGCTTTCATGGAATACTTCGAGAAAAAAGCTATTGAGTCATTTCCATTAAAACCTAAAATTTGGCGCAGATACGTAGACGATGTCTATACTATTTGGCCCCATGGCATGGAAAGCCTTCAAGGTTTTCTAAATCACCTCAATTCCCATAAATCTATACGGTTTACGATGGAAATTGAGAACAACGGATCACTTCCCTTTTTGGACGTTTTGGTTTACAAAACGGAAAATGGCTCAATAGGACACTCGGTATACAGGAAGAAAACCCACACTGACAGATACCTAAACGCATTTTCACATCACCATCCCTCTCAAAAACGCTCGGTAGTTAATTCACTTGTTCATAGGGCTTTCATGATTTCAGACAAGAATTCCCTAGACACAGAACTCCTTAAACTAACCAAAGCCTTGACCATGAACGGTTATACCAAAAAATACATTAATAAGACCATATACAAATACAGAAATCCCAGACCCAAACAACAGGACAATAGTGACAATGACAGACAGACACAAGTTATACTTCCCTATGTAAGCGGTATCACGGATAAAATAGGTAAACTTTTGAAGAAATCAAATATTAAGCCTATATTTCGGTCCAACCAAAAATTAGGTCAATGTTTGACTTCAAAAAAAGACAAAATACCCCTGAGTTCAGAAGGCGTATATAAAATACCCTGCTCCTGTGGTACGGTTTACATAGGTGAAACTAAGAGAAAAATTTCTACAAGACTTCAAGAGCATGAGCGCAATATAAGAAAGAAACAAATTTCCTTATCGGCAGTAGCCGAACATGTACATGAAACAGGTCATAAAATCAATTTGTCTGAAACAAAACAAATATTAACAGAAAACAGAAAAATGCCAAGGAAGATACGGGAATCGATAGAAATCATCAAGCATCCTAACAATATCAATCGGGACACTGGTTACCACTTACCTGCAATATGGAAGGCTTTGATAGGAAAAACCTCGTCACGGGTGAATAACCACAACTCGTCATAAATAGTGACACAAGTTGATTCGAAACTTAGTTTCAGATTAATCCCTGAAGATGTCTCTAGTAGTAAGAGACGAAACGTCGGAAAGTGAAAATCCATTAACACGGTCTAAACCCGAAAGTGAAAGTTCTTTATATCTTAATGGCCGTGAAAGCTTAAAATTCATAACATAAGTTTTTAGCGCACGAGTACAAGTTTAGAAAACGAGCCGCTTGAGGCGACTTTTCTAAAGTACTAGTGCTCTAAAAACGTGTTATGAAAAGAGCGCTTTATACAATTTTTTCTATTTTGCTCTAAAATTTAAAAAACTTATAATGAAATTGATCACTGATTTAGGGATTTTTGTTTTGGGTTGGCATTACAGTTTACACTATGTTTAAAATTCTAAGAACAAATGATATTTTAATATATTTTACAGACATCTCTTCTTTTTGACTGCAATTAACCAGTCCACAATTTTAACACGGTAAAAAATAACCCAAACACAAAATTTTGTAAAAAATTAAACTTTAAATCGAGATTGACATTTGCACGCAAAACGTCAAGAGATAGGCTTTTGTATGTTGCCAACCCAACAGAAAAAAAGTAGAGACCCCTTATGGGCCTATAAGAACACGGAAAATGCGTGTGATTATGGGCTTATAAGAGTCGCAAAATAGAAAAAAGTTTAACGTCTACTCGGCCTTAATAATATTCTGGATTAAGATATGTAATTATTTTTTATCTGTGTAGGGCTTGTTTTAGTTTTTCTGTGTATGTACACTAGGGTGACCCACCAAGTTTTCAAATTGAAAATTTTGGAGGTCTCATCCATTAAATTTGTTTATTGGGGTAAGACCATCCCTGAAATTTTTCAGAATTTTTGAATTTTTGTATATATACATCCAATAAAAAAATTACCAAAAATTTTATGTTTAAATATATAAGAATTTGTCTAGAGACAAAAAAAACTTAAAAAAATAAATTAAACTGCTAAAAACCGCATTTATCTTTCAAAAACGCTAAAAAAATATATATTCTATTTTTTTTTTTTTGATACCCCTTGTATCCAATAAAAAAAATATGGTGGTTTTTATGCGGAGACCTATCATAGGTAATAATAGGTAATAATGCGCTATAGGCACAATATTTTAAGAAAATTAAATAATTTTTTTTGTGCCTGTTATTAAGCCTAAAATGAAGCAATGTTGCTCATTTTCGAACTTAAAAGGGCACAGCTCCACCATTTTGAAAGAAAACATTCTGATTTTTTTTTGAGGTTATCCCTTGTTAAAAAAAATAAAAAAATCCTTAGGACTTAAAAATAAATAAAAAAGCTAAAGAAACATATCTTTTTAAAAAATTGCTGTAAGCGACATCTAGATTTTTTTGAAAAATTCTGAAAAAATTCAATAAATAAATTTAAGGGGTGTGAGCTCAAAAATTTTCAATTTGAAATTTTCGTGGGTCACCCTAATGCACACAAATTAACTTTGTAGCAATATTTTTCTCTAAAACATATTTATGATTTTAGAAGTGGTTTTAAAAGTGGTTTGATATCGGTATATGCTATGAAATGTACGTATACCTATATTTAATAACATTCAGGAAAATGAGAAAATCCAAAAGCTGGATGAAAATATATTAGATTTTATGATATTAAGTTTAGGGATAGAAATTTTCAAATACCAAATGTTACATTTACCTATACAAAAAAAAAGCTTGACAGTTTTATATTTCGTATAAAATAAAGGAATATTAAAGAAAATACAAATGCCAGTCAAGGGTTATTTATCATTTTTTTTAAAAAATGTACATTACTAAGAAGCGGCTAAATCGCTCAATAAAATCCGGCGATACCAAATTCTGAAAAAAATGTTTTACTTTTAATTTTGGTTTGGTTTGGATTACATTGTTTTTTGTTTTTTTTTACTAACTTTTTAACCGTTAGTTTACGTCAAATATTTCGGCTAACCACTAAAAAGTAAAATAAAAAAAAACAACGTAAACCAAAGATTAAAAAATAAGATTAATTTTTCCAGAGTTTGCAAAGCTGGATTTTGTCGTGCCAGCCGCTTCTGTTTACTTTTAATCTTTTCCTGAATCAGGAAACATGTCATAACTTACTAATACTAATAGAATTTAACTAAAGAATCTGAACAAATAATAACACTAATAAAAATAAACTTATATATCGAAAAATTAATATTTGACTATAAAAGTGGTTATGAACAAACTTGTAGCTCTTGAAATTCTCTATAAGCTTCATATATTATAAATTTGGTACGGTTACAGAGGGCTCAACTCGACTTTCAGTGCCTACTGTAACCCTAAGATAATACTTATAAAAATGCATAATGTATAGAGCTTATAGAGAATTTCAAGAACTCAAGTTCGATCATAATCACTTTTATCCTCCGGTGAATTATTTGGCTAAAAAATCGAAAAAAACATTTTCACCCCCAACATGGCCATTTTTGAATATTTATAACTCGATTGTAACTAATATATTAAAAAAATGATCCAAACAAAAATTTTTGGAAATTTTCTTCTTACCAAAATTTGTTATATGCATTTTTATCTTAAGATGCATATTTAGCGAGATAACCGCACTCACCCCTAAAATTCAATATAGCGGACACCCCTTACGCAAATCACCCGGTGAAATAGTCAGGAGTTTTCTGTTAGTATCCACTACTACCCTTTAAAATATCAGCCCTTGTACAGTTATTGAAATTTAACATAGGAATTTCTCCTTATTTGACTGGACTAAATATAAATTTTATTATGAAGGGGAAAACATTTACCTCTAAATTATTATTTGATTAGAGTAAAAAATGAAAAACAGAATTTTTTGTAATTTATTTTTTAAATAAAGTTGAATGTCTGCTGTGTAACGTAATTTGCACGTATTTAGAATATATCAACTCCTGTAAATATTAGCGCTCCTTTTTCTTGGCAATATTTCCAGGTCCGTACTGGCATGCAATTTACCGGGAGAATGGCTTTATCTTCAAAACCATGCATTTTTTGACATGCTTATAAAAAATGATTTACTTAAAATTAACCATTTTATAAGATAGGATGTAAAAAATTATTAAACAGTAAAAATAAATAAGAAGTATTTTTGATGTCCGTAATAAATTATGAAAGAAATATTAGCTGCATATCGGACAGAAGAGAAAATTAGAAAAAAAATCAGGTCCCAGTCTGGATTCGAACCAGAGTCCCCACGGTTTCCGGCCTGGCGCTCTACCAACTGAGCTACCGAGATACCCGTTCGAAAATTAGAAAAAAAGCCAGGTCTCAGTCTGGATTTCTTCTCACTAACAAAATTAACCATATTTCCTTTAATTAACAACTAACAAATTTGAGAGGTTATAAACTAATCTATTTTTAGAAAAAACCTTATATTAGTATGTATCCAAAAATGCGCAGTTTCGGAGGTATGGGCATTCTTTCGGTAAAATGCACGGCCACTACGGGCCTGAATATTTATTAGCATTTTATAAAAGAAAAAAGCATATTTTCTTGACTTTTTTGCTTTTTATGGCAACTCTTAAGTAAAATTTCTTCCACTTCTTTTGAATTCAAGTTAAATGAGTTTTAATATAAAAAAACATTTGTGGTGTTAAGCAAAATCTTTTTAATTTAGCGATATTATCCAAGTTTTTAACTTGTTCGAAGCTTTAATATAATAGGAGCCTTTCAAAAAATACATACACTGAAAAAACGAACATTGCGAAGTGTAAAAAGTTTAAAAATAAAATTACGTTTTATGTACCGAAATTTTTTATAAAATTACATGTTCCATACCGTAGAATTAAAAAAAAAACAATAAATTCTCGATACTTTCTTCGTAAAATAAATAAACATTTAGAAAGTAATATAAAATTAAGGTAAGCATAATAGGTTATTTTGTTGTCCTTACCGGAAATTTATTTTTTACTATTAAAATACTGCTAAAAATTATAAAATTACATTAAGCATTCCGGAATTTTATCGGTATTAATTGTGGAAACAAAATAACCAATAATCCGTACAGGAATCCTTTCTTTCAGTGTATACATTTACTATTGGTTTATCACATCGAAAGTAGAATTTTAAACTATTTAATTTTTAACAATATCCCTAAGAATTTTACTGCCAATAACTAGATATAAACTACATTAATTAAGAAGGTTTTATTTTATCAATACTTAAAATCTATAACATGATATTTCTTTTTTTCACTACTAGCTATAGAACATGCCATTATTTATCATGTTTTCAGACTGTGAAATCAATTTACTTCACCTATAGCAATAATAATTTTTTCTCTTCTAGTAGCATTAAATTTTATAAATAATTGATTTCTGTCAGGTTAGACGTTTCAGTTCTTTGTGCAATTTTTACTAATTAAACCCAAGAAAATAGCTTTAAATAACTTTTTAAATATTAAATAAAATTAATTTTAATTATTACCAATTAATACAATCCATAAATAGCTACATATCATAAAAAAAAATCTAAAAAAATAAATTTATAAACGTCAGTTCAAAGTATTTATTTGAGCAAATGTAATTGTTTAAGGGCCACTTGCACCAATGATGGTTTAACTTTAAACTTGGATTAAATTGACGGATGGCCAATCAGAACGCAGCATTTTTAACTTAAACTCGGTTTAGCTGAGTTAATCCCGTACCAAAATTTGGTGCAAGTGGCCCTAAGGCAACTTGATTTTTATGAAAATTTCAAGAAATATCATTTCTGTTAATAATTTATTTTATTATTTGAATAAAAATATTTAAATAGTGCTAGTAGTGAAAAAACTAATACATATACTACGGTAGAGAAGACTATTATAGCCTCGCACTCTTAAATTCCTCGCTACTACGCAGCTCGGGATTTAATACGGTCGGCTATAAAAAATGTCTTCTCTACCTTGGTATATAATTATTATTATAAAACCAAAAAAATTTAAGCATTAATAAAATAAAATTGATCATCGACTAGTTTAGTTCAGTTTAGTTTAGTTTATTACTTTATAGTGGTTCTGGGACCTCTCTAAGACCCGGTTGTACAAACCTCGCTCAAATTTGAACCTAGCTCAACTGTCATTTGTTTCAATATTAAAGGAACTCTGCTCAAAGTTAAACCAGGTTTGTACAACCGGGCCTAAAAGGTAGTTTATACCATATTACACTGTTAATAATACATAATAATTTAAATACAGAGTGGTCACCCCCCCTCTTAACTTTTGAACCAGTTGAGATATCGACTTCAAATTTGGAACTTTTAAATAAGGCAACTTAAACTATCTTTTAGCATATACTTAATACTTTCAGGTCTTAAAATGTGGGCAGGGGGGCATGGGGGCACATTTTTTTAAATGGAAAGGGGGATCGTGTGATACATCATTTTAAAGCTTATAAAATTCTCCATTTAACTGTAAGTTTTTTATTTTTTTTTTTTATTTTTTTTTTTTGGGTTTATAATAGGGTTGAAAATGGGTATTTTTGTCAAAATTTCTCTAAAAAATCCAAACATTTTTTTAAAAATGCCTAATTTCACAATAAAAAAAAGTAAATTATACTTTTAAACTAATTTTAGTTGACATAAATAAAAATTAACAAAAAAAAAACTTAAAAATTTATTTTTTTAGCACAAAAAACTGAAAAATCAAAACCTTAAAAAACATGTTTAAAATTTTTAAAACTGCATGGTTATATAGAGAATTTTAAAGGCTTTAAAATGATGTATCACACGACCCCCCTTTCCATGCCCCCCTGCTCACATTTTAAGAGATAAAAGTATCAAATATATGCTTAAAGATAGTTAAAGTTGTCTTATTTAAGAGTTCTAAATTTGAAATCGATATCTCAACTCGTTCAAAAGTTAAGAGGGGGGGGGGGTGACTTTTGGACCGCACTGTATAGTAAATTAATAAAATCCCTTTTTTGGTGTTTGTACGTTTAAAAATTGTATGCCATTTTTCTATGTATATAATAAAAAAAAGATGTGATACTGTGCATGTATGAACATGTTTCCACTTAGTAAAAAAAATATTTAGCTGCAAATTTTTATAAAATTTCCATAATTTTAATGTAAATCTGTATTATACAAATTTATACGTGATATTGCATCATTTTACGAAATAATTTTCATTTCCCGTCGTTGCAACTTGCTCGTGATACATCGTTATGACTTATTTCACAATAGATCTTTGTATACCCAAGTCTCCAGCCGCTATGCACAATATTAACGAGGCAATTTTCACTTTTAATTTGCATTTTTATTTAGCATAACTCACAAGGGTGGATACAGGAATTTACACACAGAGAAATGATTACTTAAAACAACTACGAATTATTCAGATCAAGGGTACTGTAAAAAGTCGAAACTTAATATTCAGTTACAAATGGATAGGAAATCGGAATTTTTGATCCTATATAGGTGTACTTTAATTTTTTCTAAAAATACGCAACATTTCATGTCCGTCCAAATAAAATATTAAAGTACGTGACTTTAGAACTATAATATATTTAATAAAAATTAAAGTATATTTGTACAGGATAATAACTTCCTAGATTTGTAAAATTCAAGATGGCGGACCAAATTTTCGAAAATCAAAAATCTGATTTGTGATTAGCGACCTCGAAAACCACCTCAAACCAAATTTGGCATCAATCGGATGTTTTTTTTTGAAATTTCGTTGATTTCGAGGTTTTAGCGCCATCTTGGATCCGCCCTGTTGCATTTCTACAACCTACCTTACAAACTTTTTGATACGTAAAACAATTTGAGCCCAAAACCAATCAAATCGAATGCCAATTTGTTTTTTTTACAAGCTTTTTGATCGAAACTATCGATTTTTCTCTGGTTTCCAGACGCCATATTTAATCCTCCATATTGAATTTTTTAATAAGTCACCATTTTTTTGAAAGCTTGTCTTGTCCAGACGAACATTTTGACACCTCCATAATAAAAATCCATCAACCCAAATCCGGTTGACATAAAACGTCCCATATATATTACATACAATGGAACTGGGTTAACAACCATGTTATACGGTATAAAAATATTATTTGATAAAATGTTAAATTTTACAGCTGCTGTTGTCAAGTCATTCTTATTTCTGTACGTTATGGTTGTCATCGCTTTTCACGGCACATCTTCCAAGCATATCATTTTTGAAAACGTTCCTTATGAAAAATTTATTTAACTTTATATCCCGACTTATTTGTGGTACAAGTAAAAAAAGGTTAAACCATTATATTAAATAAAATTTTAACTTACCTATTATTAATTTAAAATTTATATTACTCTGTTTAAATAACTATAGAGAAATGATTACTTAAAACAAGTACGTTGTAACCAAATTCAGTGGCTTAAAAGTTTTTAAATCCGCAAGCTGTACTTTAATCAAATGTTTTGCATGACTGAAGTTAATAATGATTTTTTGTCAGATTATTATTTATAGAAATAATGGCTGTTGAAGTAAACTGAAATGAAGTGAAGGCTCTTAACCTCATGCTTTTTGTAAAGATTGTTAAAAATAAATGCATAATACAAGTTTTATAGAGAATTTAATTCTCTTTAATTTGTTATATAACCATTTTTTCCAAAAAGAAAGTGGATAAGCCTTGAAAATCCTGTAAACCAATTTTATGTCGTGATACCCCTCCCGAAAAGGAGCAAAGCTATAAATGCTAGGACTTAACATTTCGATAAATGTTAATCTGAGAAAAAAATGATAAATAATTTTTTTGTAGAGAATTTAGTTATCTTTAATTTATTATTAATCTATTTTTAACAAAAAATTAACGATAAGCCAGGAAACCCCAAAAACCTGTTTTTTTGTATTTACCCCCAAAAAAAATGGGGTGTAAATACAAAAATGGGGTCGATTTCGAGGAGAGAAACTTAGAGGTTTATTAAGCACATTATAAAGAACAATTTAGTAAAAAAATTCTTGTTTTAATTTTTTCCATTTGAAATTTTTTATCGCCTGGTCTAATTATGAAACGCAAATAGATAAATATTGAAAAAAATACTAATATTAACTTCTTGGATACCACCGTGGTCTTATATTTTTAATTTGATGCTATAAGAATTAATTTTAATACAGTTAATTTATTGGCCCCAAAATATATTAGGATTTATAGTCAGTCCAATTATGCAAGATAGTAGTTTAAAATTCCCGCGATTTTTAAGCTAGATCATTGGTTAAAAACTCGTACCTTTTAAGGTATAAAATACTGTGACATTGATTGTCTATGATAATGATTGACGGTCGTTAAAGCTAATAAAAGAAGAGAAAAGTTATATAAATAAATGGTTATACTTAATGTTATTTTGTATGGTATTGAAAAAGGTACTCTTTTGGTTTATTCTTCATACACTCACACTAAATTAGCATATTCTACATATTTTATAAATTAAATTATATTGAACACAAGGAAAACTTTAAATTTTTAGGTTACAATCACAACTTATGGCCTATCCAGAGGCTCGCATAACAACCATTACAAGATACATGACGACACATAAAGCCAATCCTGGCATCGTATTCTTATGTAATATGCTTGTTATGCGAGTCTTTGGAATGGCCCTTTCCAGGAAAACAGTACCGACATCTGTTAAATTTTTGATACACTACGATTTATAGCATAGTTATGCTATTTATGCGCTCTGTGGTGTAAAACGGGCCGCGTCCCTTACTATCTTGCATAACTGGACGGAGTATAGTTCAATCAAATACATGGTGTTATTTTATTACTGTCACCTGTGATAGATAACATATTTGTCAAAAAAAAATATAATATATTATAGAATTTAAAAACTGGTTTTTGGTTTATGGCCGCTAAAAGAGCAGCATTAAAACTAATCAACTGGAAAGCTCTTAGCGAAAGAGTACCAGAACATCAAAGACATCAGTACATAGCATTTAAATACAGATCTGAAGGATATGTTGGTTTGTTAAGAAATGTTCCTGAGAATCCTCCCAAAATTAAGTGGGAATATTATAAATCCTTGATCGAAGAACCGGGATTGGTAGAAGAATTCCAAAAACAGTACGATGAATTTTGTATCCCATTTCCAATTGACAGTGTGACACCAAAAATTAAAGCCGATGCTGTTCAAATCCAAAACGATATTAAAAAATTTAAAATCGAAAGTGATGCTAAAATTGAAAATCATAAAAAGGATTTGGTGTTTTGGACTTCACTTATGCCATTTGGAGAAATGACTATGGAAGATTTTCGAGATATTTTCCCTGAAGATGCTATTGACCCAATCAACAAGCCTTCTTTCTGGCCTCATTGGCCTGAGGATCAACCCGGTTATGATGATAAAAATGCTTCGGTTCCAACTCACTAATAATTATTTTTTTGTTTTAACACGTTCGCTGCCAATAAAGCTTATAAGAATGCTTAGACCAAATACCACTAACGCTTATCAGCGTTATATACCCATGTTTAAGGGAGCCAGTATTGTTGGGTTTGCAGTTGAGTAAACATCGCTAGGTAGGCTAATGATGATGATTTCACAATGATATCGTTTTTCTTATATAAAAAAAATGTTTAAAAACAAAATATTTTTAAAATTTGAAGATTGAAAGATTGCAAAAGTGGACACGGTTCAGTTTTTTTTTTTTCGTTTTTTTTTTGTGTTTTTGTTTCCATGCAAATAATTTAAAATAAAAGTGTTGGCTCACAAAAAAACCTACCATTTGCATTGGAAGCGAAAGTGTTAACAAAATAATACAATTTATAAGTTCTTTTAGAGTCATCTTACTTGTCATAAAAATATCTTTATTTTAATATAGTATATGGGTCTATTGTTTATAGTTTTTGAGATATAATTTTTTTTTTGAGAAAAAATGCATTTTTAGTGATGAGAGTGCTTCAATTTCTTTACTTTTTGTCAAAAATTTAATTAAAATTTTCTAAGTTTATCTTAAAATGGTGTATCTAATTACTTTATCTACAAAAAATAAAATGTTTTATACAGGGCGTTCAAAATTAAACTCATTTTTTTAAATGGAATGCTTTTTTTATACATAAAGTGCTTAGATAGTTTTTCAGGGCCTCCTATGATAAAGACGAAAAAGTTATTTTAAGCTATGATGGAAGTATTGCCCGCCCTTGGATCCGGGTCTGGATTCACGGCTAGTTAAAGTTAAAGAAAAAAAGTAAATTAAGTTGGTACATGTAAAATATAATAATCAGTATGGGACCATCCATAAAGTACCTGATACAGTACCTATAATGACCATGACCTGCAGATTTGGTGAAAATTTGTTATCTGCTACAAAAAAAAGTTATTCTAAAATACCGTCAGTATAAAGTCCAAACATAGTTATCTACCTTTATTTTTATTATAATTTTTATATTATAATAATATAATAAAGTGTTAATAAAGGACAAAAAATAAATGAACCTAAAACTTTTTTGTCATAAAAGTTTTAGGTTATAAAAAATAAAGTATGTATCCTTAAAGGTTTCTTCCCCTTTTATGAATGTTTCTTTTGCTCTGTTTAAAGAACCATTCTTATAAAAAAACTAAATATCTATTTTTTTACTCACTTTTTGTGAGGGCCCCAGTTTAAAAAAGAAAAATCATAAGAGAGAATAATGTATATTTTTCTATTTTGCGACTCTTATAAGCTCATAATCACACGCATTTTGCGTGTTCCTATAGGCACATAAGAGGTCTCTACTTTTTTTTCTTTTGGGTTGGCAACAGATAAAAGTCTATCTTTTGACGTTTGCCGTGCAATTGTGAACGTCGGTTTAAAGTTTAATTTTCTACAAAATGTTGTGTTCAGGTTATGTTTTACCGTGTTAAAATTGTGGCTTGGTTACTTGCAGTGGAAAAGAGAAGAAATTTCTTAGAATTTTAAACATGGCGAAAACTGTAATGCCAATTCAAAACAAAAATCCCTAAATCAGTCATCAATTTAAATGTAAGTTTTTTAAAATTTTAGAGCAAAATAGAAAAAATTGTATAAAGCACTCGTTTCATAACACGTTTTTAGCGCACTTGTACTCTTGCGCTAAAAACGTATGTTATGAAACTAGTACTTTAATATACTATTATTTCAGCACCAATGTCAAATAAAATTAGAAAAAGTAATGGAATAACTAACTGAAGAAAGGAAAACTCTGGAATTTATTTTTATTATATCACTCCGTGATATAAACATTTTGTAGGTCCCTAAAGAGTATAAATAAATAAATAAATAAAATCCACCAGATCATTGGGCAGAAACCATTCTGATACATTGATCCAGTTACGCGTATACGGTCTTTTTCACCCGATATATATTTTTTTTCCAATAAATCTATTTTCCCCTACCGAATGAATTAATATTGCAGTGAAATTACTAAATTGCTCACGGTATACAGGGTGTCTCAACGAAGCCGACTCGGTCGATATATAAATTAAAGTATCCACTTTAGAGATAAACTTTAAAGGTAGCAGTTGTATGGTTTTAAAAAAGGCACATTCTAAAAATATTTTGAAATATACAGGATGGTTCTCCTAAGGTGGGTAATTTCCGACTTAATTTTTTAAATGGAATAGTATATTACTATATTATTAAATTTACCGTTCCGTTAAAAAAAGAATTCAAAATTCAATTCAAAATTTTTTTAATTTATCCAGAGGCAAGCCTAGACGGTCAAATATGTGAGGCTTAACACATTTTTGTCCCAAACTTTTTTTTGTGTAGTTTTTTTGGATTTTTTGTAAATAATATAGATTTTTTGAGTAAAAATACATAAAAAATGTCATATAGTTTAACACTGTAGGAGCAACCGTTCCCCAAAAAAAAAAAATGCAATTACGAAGAAGTAACATTTTGTGCCACCAAAAAAGTTACTTTTTAAAAGGCCATTACTCCTTTAATATTACATTTAGGTTTTTGGTGAAGAATAAATTTTTGCTCAGTTTTAAATGAAGAATCATCTTGTAGCATTACAATTTTATTGATGCTCTTATTTGTTCCCCATTTGCTCCCTTAGGGCTCTTTTCCGGACCACCCTTAAAGTAACTTTTTTTCATATTTTCGATGTAGAAACACCTCTTAAATTTTGACATCGCAGTTACTGATCACCCTGTATAGCTATGTATAGCCAGCCCACGTTTTTTTGTTACACCCTGTATATTTACAGATATAGGTTTGCTATTTTGTACCCAAAAAGCAAAGTAATACTAATAAATGCAAATTAAAAGTCTTCAAAATAGTAAAACAGTTTTAGGAAACGTGCCTTGTATAGTTATTGTCGTTTGGATCCCAAGATAGTCAATACAATACAATGTGAAGATGTCTTTGTAAAATTGTATTGTTACAAAACCAGGATATGTTTATTAGCTGATGTAACCCAATTTCAGAATAATCGTCGTTGACGAAGACTAAGCAAAATATCGAGAATTGACCCTGTTTGTGAGTTAGTAGTAGGCAAAGTTCAGATTTTAGTTTAGTATCTTAAAAAATGTGCCATCTACCTGTGCAAAAATTTAAATATGTATTCCTTCAAATAGCGAAAATATGGGGGTGTCTTCATCTTAAATGCGACACAGTGTATAATAGTAGTCATCTTGTTTGAAACATAATTTTTTCAAATGTGTCAGCATGATTCATTTAAGTCAGCAAGAAAAATCAATTTGAACAATACATTTACCCAATTTGGTGACAACATAATAAAAATTACCAAGAAATTAAAGAATTATACATGCCAAAACCAAAATATATTGAAATGAAGGTTCGGGTCAGCCAAAAGATTCATGCTATTACATTAAGTACTTTATTGTTTTTTTTTATTTTACCAATGTTATTTTTTTATTTCTGTTATAAATGTTATTATTTTTAGGGTCACTTCATCTGTACTTGGTCTGTTTTTGCTCTGGTTTTCGTCCAAAGTCCAAAAACCGAAAACTAACGAAAAGAACGAAAGAACGAAGTAAGACTAAGATGAAGTGACCCTAATTATTTTAGTTATTAATTTTATTATTTTCTGTAATTTTTACAAATAGGTAACTAACTATTTATTTTTTCGAGAAATTAATAAACTTTATACATATTTTAAATCAAATGACATTGTACCTACATAGCCCTAAAAGTTTCTGTACTCAAAACAGCTAAAATCTAAAAGATTTGGTGTACCTCAAGAATCGGTACTGTCATAGCTGATTAAATCGCCAATGGTATGTGCATATAGCATCCTCCAATACCCCTAGGAAAAATCTGAAACATAACCTCCAAAATAAATTAAAAAATGTGTATTTCAGTAATTTTTATTTTAAAATTCTAAAATATAAAAGAAAAAATCTAAAAATTTAAGAAAAAAAAACTGAAAAAAAAAATTAAAATGAGGGGAAGTTATTAACGAGGTTGGTAAAGCGACCTAATTTATTATTGAAAATTATTCGTGCGAAGCACGGGCTTCATGGATAGTAAATAATAAAATATCACTTGAAGTTGGCCTTAAAAATAATATATGTTTATCAAAAACGTCAGTCAAAATGTCTACAATTTTAAAATGTATACTGTTTTCTATTTTAATAGGACTTTTTACCTTGTAATATTTATGCCATTCAATGTTATAACTGTTCTACTGTAAATGTACCAAAATGTTTAAATCCAAAAGAAGGGGATGTTCCAGTAGCTGAGTCTAAGGAGGGCTGTTGCCAAATAATCGATAAAAAAGGCGCTACAGAAAGATACCCTACTAATGATTGTGATAGGGCTGGTACATGTGAACCATTCGATATGGAAGGAGAAAAAATTAAAGTTTGTTTTTACAAAGGAAATTTATGCAATAGCGATAAACGTAGTTCTCCAGGTCCCGGTCCCAAAGGAAGCGGTGGCAAAGGAAGTGAAAGTTGTCTAGTTTTAAATAACTTCATACTTGTTCGTACCATTATTTTTTCGATGTCGATGTCGATGATTTGTTATCTAAATTAATATACATGTAATGTGTGCCAATCAATTGTTTTTTATTTAATATTTAAAATAAAAACTTTTCGCAAAAAAAAATGAACCGACTTCTGTGTCTCTAAAAAGAAAAAAATAAAAAATACTTAAATCGGTGCCAGTTTCACCATTCCCTAAATTTATTACTAACAATTGTCTTTTTCATTATTTTATTATTTTTTGCTGTGAAATTGGCACCGACATAATTATTTTTTATAAAATAATTAAAAAAGGCTTATAATAAACCACTTCACTATAGGAAGTTCAGACGTTCAGAACCATGAATGAATTTTCAAAAATTATTTTTTATTTTATACTTTTTAGAGACACAGAAGTCGGTTCATTTTTTTTTGGGAAAAGTTTTTATTTTTGTACTATTTAGAGACACAGAACTTGCAGATTTGTAAAGTCATTTAAGCTAAATTATCTTAAAGATAAATTTCTAAAAAATAAAAGTAATATTTTTATTTCAGTCCAACCAACCTTATTTTAAACGAAATACTAAAGAAAATCTTTAAGCGTTTAGTAATAATCAAATAACGCCTTATGGTAAAATCACAAAATTTATCATTTACTCTTGGTATTCTAATATTACAGGTCCAAAGAATGAAGTTTAGAGGCATTTAATTATCCGGCTTACCCGGCATTATCCGAGTTCCAAATTAAAACGGGAGTACCTCATGAATGCCCGCTTTAAGTTGCAAGTAAGAAAGGCTATTTTTTTCTAAATGTCATGTAATTACTGGCAAATTACTGGCAAATTTTGCTACATATAATATAACTTTTTGTTACTGTAACTGTAATAACTTGTATCAAATAACCATAGGGTTTCACAATAGAAAATAAGATTATTTAAGCAAAAAAAAAATATTTTTTTTAACTTTCTTTTATGAGAAAGTAATAATTATTCAGTATTTATTACGGTTATGTTTTTTTTTAATAAACAATTTTTTTTGTTAGTGTGTAGGTAATATAGCAAAACGTGTTGTTTCTTTGCAGAATATTTTTAGTTAATTTAGTTAGCTTTAATTTGTATAACAAGTTTTATTAATTATAAACTAGTTATTTATTAAGTTTTAGGAGAAGCCATTTTATCATCAGCAGCATTTTCCATTAATATGGTAATTTCCAATTAAAAATCATTCTAGTGTACACATAAAAATTATATCATAATCCAACAAAAATGATTTTTTTTCATAAAAAAGGTACTTTAAAGTTTTGTCGTAAAGGAAAATAAGAAATATTTTTATCCAATACATACAGATAATGAGACAATTACCAGCTTTATTTTAAATAGATAAACTCAATAATAACCCCCGCGTGGCTTTTACTTTATTGAGTGGATAATTATTTATTTTACCCACTCAACTGTCACTTGTCAAATTATTTTCTTGTAAATGTCATAAAAATGTTTAATAAAAATATGAATTTCTAAGCTATTTATTGGATAAAACCTTGTATGGCACTCATGGGTAAACCGATATTTCCCTCTCCAAAATTAACCTGCTTAGCTGACCCCTCGCAGGTTAATTTTCTCATGGGCAATATCTTACTTTACCCACTAGTACCATAAATAACTATTATATAAGAAATTTGTTTTTAGAAAAGTAATATTTTTCGGGTCTAACTGTAATCTACTATTACCTATGATTGAAATTTTATTAGTGTCAAAATTTGACATCTTAAAATGCCTAAATCTCGGAAACTAATAGTCTTATGATAAAAATGATCACATATGTTTTTGTAGAGAATTAAATATTATTTTCATTTGTGCAAAAAAATGTCCTACTATAAATAATAAGTGAGATTTCACTAAAAATCATAGTTTTTGTCCATTTTCCCCCCTAACCTTACACTAATGTTAACCATATTTGATGTGACGAAAACAGAAAAGGTCCTGAAGCGTTTGGTAATAGTTATTTATGGTACTAGTGGGTAAAGTAAGATATTGCTCATGAGAAAATTAACCTGCGAGGCATCAGCCAAGCAGGTTAATTTTCGAGAGGGCAATATCGGTTTACCCATGAGTGCCATACAAGGTTTTATCCAATAAATAGCTTAGAAATTCATATTTTTATTAAAAATTTTAATGACATTTAAAAGAAAATAATTTGACAAGTGACAGTTGAGTGGGTAAAATAAATAATTATCCACTCAATAAAGTAAAAGCCACGAGGGGGTTATTATTGAGTTTATCTATTTAAAATAAAGCTGGTAATTGTCATTATCTATATGTATTGGATAAAAGAATTTTTTAAATCGGACATTCCTTTAAAAAGTTATAACGTTTACATACAGACCGACAGACAGACACACAGACATTTTTTAACACTTTTTTCACATTTTCTCGAAGTTTCATGACGTTCTTACGCCTAAAATCAAATAATAAATGATTTTTTGGTCGATTTTAATAACGGGTGTTTCCACCCTTAAAAATATGGATTTTGGAATATTGGAATGGAATGTATCCTACAAGTGCGTGTCTTCAATTCCGTAGTGCATTGCAGTGTTTAAAGCAGCAGTCTGCAAGCAGTGCGGAAGTGAGGATTCGCCTTGGGCTATTCGACACAGGAATCCATATTGGAATGTTGGATACCCATATTTTTTTAACAAATTTCAGCTTCCTGTTCCTGAAAAATGTGTATTTCTACGAAAAATTATCTCTTGTGGAAGGAAAGATCACATACAGATAAACTTATTTAAAAAGATGACTAACTATAAAATAGAAAAAATTAAAACGACTCTAAACATTTAAATAACGAAATAAATACACGGTGTCCCACGGTAGACAAATCAGTCAAATTGTGGCGTTATTATCAAAGCTATTAAAATATATTTTTTACCAGTCAATATAGACCTAGTTACCTTCAATTTACGCCAGAAAAAAGTGTTGTACTTATTTCTGTTTTTAGGCTAGAGCAACAAACAGAATTTTTTTTTAGCATAATAACATTTTTTAACGCCAAAATTAAAAAAAATAATATTATTTCTTTATCATATGATAGTTTTTTTTACTAAAAACAATAGTTTTCTATTTAAATTTTTAATTTTAGAAAACGGTAAAAAATGGTAAGTGCATTATGGAATGACCCCGCTAATGTAAAAGAGAGAATGCTATGAAAATAAATGTTTGCAAATATGACGTTCACGATAAAAATAAATGTCAAATCTAATGTTATAAATTAGATTTTTACTTAGACTTAGTAAGGACCTTGTGGACTAGGGTATTTTATACTACAGAGTGTATTACTTAATTACTAATAAATTTTGATTATATTTGTGCTACATCTACTTTCTATGAGATGGATATGAGTCAATATCAGATATTAAATCGTGTGATAGTACATTACAATCTTTAATTTAAGGAAATGGAAAACAATTGTTTAAGGGTCTATTCGTGGTCGTGGTTGCAAAACACACTATTTGTTTTATTTTTTATTAAAATCGAAATAAAGATTTGAATATCATAGACGCTGATTTAAAAATCGATAATATTCCAAACTAAAACAGACGAATTGGGACCTTTTTCGGTGAATGAACACAAATTGTTTTTCCTTCCATACATTATATATGAAAAAGAAAAACACAATATACACATAAATATAAATGGGAAATATATGGTTTTGTATATGTGATGATATTCATAAGAAGGGAAATAACAACCTAGAAATATAGTACATATTTTTGAAATATTTTGCACTTAAATGGTGGACATGATGCTCGGTTTATTCGATAAAAGTCATAAGAAAATATAGAAATATAAAATAAATTCAAGTCACTTCTTTAAATTTACAGCACAAAAAATAAATTGTTTTGCTTGGCCTTTACAGTATGTTCCATTTTTATACTTTTTATTTTATTTACTTTTATTTATACTGGAGTCAAATTTCGCAGATATTTTATTCAAAAAATAATTTGAACTAATGTCATCATAATATAGTTCTTAAATACCCCGGTATTTTGCATATAATTATATTACCATCCATTTTACCATGGTAGTTTCCTATTGGTCATCCACAACAGCAAGTCACCATGGTAAAATGGTTTGGACACACTTGTTTGATATTTTCATATCACCCTAGTTTGATATTTATGTATGTAGGTTTGCCTAATTTCAAGTATGTAGGTTTGTCTTAATTTACGTTGTAGATTCTACGAATTTAGCTCACCACGTTTTATATGCCATTTTCCACCTTTCATCACAGAATGTTATGATATCTTTTATGTTTTTCAATCCAAATATTTCTGTTTTTCATGTCAAAAATAGAAACTATAGTTATAACCTTACTAGATACTTGAGATGTTTCATTTATGTCTAGATTTTATAAAAATTACTTAATTTTTTATTTAGTTACCTTACATTTTTTAAAAAACATCAAAATACATGGTCTTTTTCTTATGAAATCGTAAAACAGGACAATTTTACTGTTTTATATAGGAACATATCGAAAGAAATCTAATTTAATTAGTGTCTTGCCTTCACTTACACAAGAGGCTTGCGTTGTAGGCAACTTATTAAACAGCTAGGTATTGTATTGTATAATATTGTATTAAATTTAAAAACCAAGAAAACTAAAAGTCAAAGAAAATCATATTTCCTGTTTAACATACATAAATTTGTATGCTATTTTTTGCTTTGTATGCTTTGCTTTTCTCAAAAATTCTTTTAAAAAATTAGAAAATATTGAATTCAGTAACTTTATATTTTTTCAGGACCGCAGGAAAAATAGTGTACTTAACTCCTTAGAAAGTGTATTTCGTATAGTCGTGGGGTTTCGTCACTCACCTGACAGCTCGTTCGTACATTCGTACAGTCGTGGGGTTTCGTCACTCACCTGACAGCTCGTTCGTACACCTTCCCACTCGCCTGAAATATGTCACTTTTCACACTAGTTATGTAATATAATATTAATTAATTTTATATTTTATATTTATATAAAAAATCTACTAAGAAAAATTAAAACACAAGATCAAAGTTAGTACTCATATCATAATTGGCATAAGAAAGTCCTAGAGTAGAAAGTACTCAAAACACTCACTACATGTGTTATGAATTGTAAATAACAAAGAATTTTCTACTTACTTTTTTTACCTAGACCCATTGTCAAAGAAAGTCTACACGCAAATCTTTGTCTTGTTTTTTGCTCGTAGGTAAAACTTATTTTTAACACTTGAGAAAATCTATGGTTTTTAAACAATAGAATTTTCTCTTTTTAAAAAAGAAGAAAGTAGAATCATAAAGTATACTATACTTATAGGTATAGCTATAGTAGTCTTATTATATGACGGTGTAAACTTGAAGTAAACAAGCTGAAAATATATAAAGCTTCGAATTCTATAGTATACTCCTCTCAGTTCCCAGAAAACTAGATGACGTCCCCGACGTACTATCGACGTCAGTTTTAGGTTACATTTGTGACGCCATACATACGACCAACGAACTAATAACTTTTCTTTCTAGAATACGCATACCGTTAAAATAAAGTATCGCCAACATCTCTGTTTGTTTGTAAACAAATGGTCAGGCCTGAACAATAACAATTACCAGTAACTGGTATTGTTGTCTCTGTTAGAACAAAGATATGCGAGTAAGACAGACGAACGACGTTTTTGTCAGTTTTAACGAATGAAATGCCTATTCTAGAGAGAAGGGTTATTAGTTCGTTGCATACGACGCATATTAGACTTCGACAAGACTTTTTTTGGTCAAATATTGACGTATTAAAATTGTACGTCGCTGGGACATCAATTTAATGCTGAGGCTATAGGTGGGACCACTTATTGTTCTCTACCACTAAAAAAAGTTTTAAAATTTATATATTGATCAAAGCTTTATGACTTTATAAAGTCTTTTTCTGGAATTACTTAAACTGAACAGTACTGTTCAGTCACTTTAGTGACTATTAGTTAGCCTGCTAATTTGATGTACATCATCGCCGATGATTCATCCTATTAGTATGGATTTTCTATGCCTGTGAAAAATTCCTTTCACTGGACAAGATCATAATGTTCTGATAATAAATCCACAAAAAAGTTACTTAAAAAAAAGTTTGGGGCAAAAAAGAGATAAGGCTCTCCCATTTCGGACGCCCCTGTTTAAAGTAACTACATGCAACTACCTTTGGCTGATATGCCTTATTAGAGATAGATCACATGCAATACCTTCTTGCTATAACAAGTTATTAAGTAAAAATCGAATTTTCGGAATCCCATTTGAAGGGGCGTAGCTTCCTTACAAGTCGTTTTAGGACATATGTATAGGAACTTTTTTTCTTATTTTTGGATAAGGAATTAAACCCTGAAGTTACGTACCGTACTTAGTAAACACCCTGTATAACAAAATATCAAAAAGTAATACCGCTTATTAGTTATTGGATAAATCGTAAATGGTATAGTTCTCCGCATGAAAGAAAGTCTCCGACGTAAGGGGGAGAAATCATTCGCGCTCTCTTCTTTCCGTCAAGAGAGTTATAAGACGTGCGTGCCTCCCACTTGCACACACATTATAAACATATTTCCCGTAGCCACAGATCCGTGCGTCAAACTATATCCGAAATTAGGCGACTTTCCTATACTCTCGCCCATTTGAGACGGATTTTTTTATTTTAAACAAAATTAATACTCCCCTGCTGTAAAGCTACGATGAGTATATCAAGGATGGTATAAAGGACTGAGGGATGAAAGGAACAATGCTTTTCAAAATGCTTTAAATGGGCATTATACTAAAATATTTATTTATACGTTATATTATTAAATGAAAAGTTTTGCTCGGACTTAGTTTCATTTACGGTAAGGTAATTTCCGCAAAGGAAATGCTCTGTGGAAATTGTTTAAATATTTACCCTTTTCTTTTAGAGAATCTGAAGATCAATTTATGATAAAAAGTACCGACTGGCCTTTTTGCTTTACAGTCCTTACCCTTAGCTTGAATAGACATTAAGTTTATGAGACTTGACACTGCAAACCAAGAGTTAATCCTGTTATTAGGACGTCTCCACATTATAAAACCATCAACAGTAAAATCTAAAGTACTAAGTTTTCGGAAGATAATGGAGTTTATTACTAAATAATGTTTATAATCTTCTCAATAATTCTTTATTTTATACTGTTTGAACTTATTTTATATAAATGTTGATCAAAACAATTAAGTTCACACAGAAATGGTCTACTACTTTTCATTTCGAAGAAAAGTATCACTGAGGATTTTTGCAGCTTATTTTCTTAAAAAATGTGCATATTATGTATAATGTATGACAAATTATTTTTTCTATTTTGCGACTCTTATAAGCTCATA
Source organism: Brachypterus glaber (assembly GCA_958510825.1). Lineage (NCBI taxonomy): Eukaryota > Metazoa > Arthropoda > Insecta > Coleoptera > Kateretidae > Brachypterus > Brachypterus glaber. The sequence goes on from OY294052.1 coordinate 8,700,952, forward strand.
ATCACACGCATTTTGCGTGTTCTTATAGGCCCATAAGAGGTCTCTACTTTTTTTTCTTTTGGGTTGGCAACAAACAAAAGTCTGTCTCTTGACGTTTGCCGTGCAATTGTAAACGTCGGTTTAAAGTTTAATTTTCTACAAAATTTTTTGTTTAGGTTATGTTTTAGCGTGTTAAAATTGTGGCTTAGTTACTTGCAGTGGAAAAGAGAAGAAATGACTATAAAATATATCAAAATAATATTCGTTCTTAGAATTTTAAACATGACGAAAACTGTAATGCCAACCCGAAACAAAAATCCCTAAATCAGTCATCAATTTAAATATAAGTTTTTTAAAATTTTAGAGCAAAATAGAAAAAATTGTATAAAGCACTCGTTTCATAACACGTTTTTAGCTCACTAGTACTTTAGAAAACTCACCGCAAGCGGCTCGTTTTCTAAACTTGTATTCGTGCGCTAAAAACGTATGTTATGAAACTAGTACTTTAATATACTATATTATTCACTTATTAAATTATTGTTTTGACACTTGTGACAGAAATTTAATACACTGCACTACATTTTTTTTAATTAAGCTACCAAATACATCTGCAGCTATTTTTTCTAAACTGAGAATTTGACTATTTATTTGAACGGGTTTAAAATATCTGACCAAAATTCATATATAATAATCTAAAACAGTACCTATAAAGTGAAATTTTAAGTCCACTATAGTAATTTCTGATAAATAAAGTCCATTGTCTTCCGAAACCGGGCACCTCAGATTTTACTGTTGATGGTTTTAAAATGTATAGACCTCCTACTAAAAGGATTAACTCTTGGTTGTCTTGGCAAGTCTTTTAACTTGATGGATGTTCAAGATCAGCATTTCCTGGCAACTAAGGTTTTGTGCCTCAAAAAAAAAAATCAAAAAGTTTTAAAAATTGAGAGATAATTTAGACATTTCTGATGAACGTACTAAAAGTATCCAATAATTATTAAAATTAAAAGTGGGCTCGAGCCGCCATCTTAATAAAATTACATATTGCCAATCATCGTCAAAATTTACAGGCTTATTTTCTAACACATTCTAGCCATACCAGAAAACCAAGTAAAAAAAATTTCGACCCACCCTATTAGTCGCCTACCTTGCTATTGATATTTTTTTCTTTTTGTTGACTAGTGTAATTTTCTCGGATACGGAATATAGATTATAAAATATTGTCCTTTAAGCATAAGCTGCATACATATATTATACAAAATGTCTCTGCTGTTGACAGAGGACTTTGGAATAAGTTGTTGTCCTATATAGTTTTTTATCCTAAAATATGGATAAAAGAGATAGAAAGTTTTAAATTTAATTTCTTTTTATATTAAAAAAAAAATACATTCCTGTTAATAATTTTAGCATTATTATTACAATTAAAAAGCTTCATTAACCTTACGAAAGGAATTTCGTTATTTAAAAAAAAAATAAATGATGGTATATTTGTAATATTGAAAAGCCTACCAAAAAAACCCTGCATTTGAAGTGGGTGTCACAAAGTTTACGCATTTTTTGTTTTCTTTAGCATAAGTTAAAAAAAAATGACTTGTTCAAGACCTTTTCTAAAAATTCAACACATTAATTCTCCAAAATATTAATATAATACATACTTTTAACCTACCTAAATTATGCAATATTTTTTTGGAATTTTGTATGCAGATGTTTTTTTTTATATTATCTTGGACAAGTTCGTATTTCAGCAAAAATTTACAATAGAAGAAAAATTTAAAAACCACCTAAAAGGTAAAATAAAATTAGACAAAATATGTTATTATCACTCCAAAAATAAAAAAATTGTTTCTGGACATAACTTTTTAGTATTCGCAATAAAAGAAATATTTTAAAACCACCTAAAGGATAAGAAAATTCCCTCTTCCTCTCAAACGCCCTTTCCCCTAAATAGTAGGAATTGGACATAACTTTTTATGAGAAAGTATTCTCGCTTATTCGAGATGGCTCGTTTTTTGTAAGCCGGTTATTAAAAACCTAAATAAAAGGATCCAGAATCACGTTATAAAGCACCCTCCTTTGACATAATTTATATATACCTTAATTGCCCGTTCACCGTATAAAGTAGTCCTTAGTGTTGTATTAGGTATTTAGATGCCCCTGGAGAACAATAGATCCTTTTCTAAGACATAAAACAGAGCAGAATTAGTTGAGCCTCTTTTTCTGATTGGAACAATAAAACAATTTTAGAACGAGTTCTAAATATAGATATGGGTAGGTATTTTTTTATTCTTTACAGCCTTTGTTTTACTTTTTTTTTGTTTCCGTCTATTGAAAAGACAAGTACAAAAAACTAAGAGCTGGTGAATCTAGGTTTTAGCAGAAAAAATCAAATAATTAAACATAATCCGGATAACCAAGATGAAAAAGTCCAAATGAGAAGTACTCATAAAAAAATATTTTGTGTAATTTCTGATCTTTTTTTTTAAATTTTGATTTTTTTCTTCAGTTTAACCTGGCATAAGTATGTAAGGATTCCTTACTCAGTATACGATTTTTATGAATAAAAATAAACTCATAAACTTTTTTAATGCCTATAAAAAAATCCATACATATTATAATACCTTTTTGACGGTACTTTATTGAGCATAAATGTTTACTTACCTACATTTTATTTTTATTTTCAAACCATGTAATGGCAAATGGTTTTCTATCTGTAAACTAAAATGAAACGAATCGGAAGTTAAACAAGCCGTGAAGTTATATATTGCTTCGCGTTTCTAAGTAAGTATATCTAAAATTAAAAAAATGTTTATCTATCGCTAAAATCAAATAAAAAGGAAAGAGTGAATAGTACCATTTTATCCTTTTTGGGAATCATCCGGCATGTTGTTAATATTTAAATAAAACGATATATATATATATATATATTTATATATATATATATATATATATGTATATAAATATATATATATATATATATATATATATAAAAGAATGGTGCCATCTATGTTTATGGTTATGGTTATTAGGGCATACACATAGGCCACTTAACCAGGCTCATTGTACTACCGCCCTTTACTAGCTTCTCAGCCATCCAATTCTTTGGATATAAAGTCGTGACATTTTAAGAATGCGAATGCGGTCCGTATTAAGTAATTCCCTATATCGGCTGGAGTGTGGATTCGACTAGTGGCATACTAATACTTATAAAATCACTTGTAAATTACAGAAAAATAAATGAAATGACAAAACACGGAGCCTATGCGATGTTGACTGTACACATTTTAAGTTACGAATCGCCGTTCGCTGATATTCTTGTTAAACTCCTTTTGAGTGAGCGCAATTTCCTATGGATGTACGGTGTATCTTACTTCAACCAACGTTTTAGCACTCGCTTCGTGATATGCCGTAGTAATAAAAGAGATAGATAATATTAAATGTGTGTGATAATTCCTACCATTCGCATTCTAAAAATGACAGAACTATATCTAAGAAGGTACTATCTATTGATGTGGTCACTATTATTTGTTTACTTGTTGGCAAAATGCATATCGCGACAAAGTACCTTGCATTTAAAATGCCGCGAAACTAAATCATGATATGTATGCAATGCATACTCTGCCTTCCTAAGCTGAAAGGTCCTATCAGTGTATGTTAAACCTATTTAGATAGGACCTTTCAGCTTAGCATGGCTGTACTATGCATACATACCACATATATGTGGGGAGTCCCTATAGGGACCCTATATATAATGACATTAAACGTACCCTAAAAACAAATTTATTACAATCGGAATAAACTTTTTTCATAATTAAAGGAATTATTTTATCTAGCACATTATGACAGATCTGATTTTTTGAAAAAGCAGGGGGACATCTAGACACAAGACTACTATTTTTAATTTTATAGAGTAATTCTATAAAAAATAATTTGTTAAATTGTCACACATATAAATGTCAAAAATATTATTAATAAAATAACGTTTTTCTCACTACCAAGAAGTTAAAATCTAATGGGCTACTCGTAGCTAAGTTTTTTTTTTCTGCCTTCGGTAGTATTTATGGACCTCAGATCCGCTTGGTTTGTCCACAAAATACTACGTCACGCAAATAACTATTACTATGCGACGATTTGTAGCATTTTACTTTACCAGTTATACCAACATGCACTCATTCATAATATCTTCTGTTTTAAATATTATCTTGACGACAAGGCTACTACCTCTGTATAAGTTGGATAATCAATAAAACAGAGGATATTATGAATAAATGTAATACTAAAAATCGTCGCATAGTAAAAATTGTTCATATACTCTTCTGGGTGGAGCTGTAAAGAGTAAAATAACCAATGAATTTCCAAGCAAATGGGTTTATTGTTCAGTTTGTAGCAATCAAAATATAAAGTACAATTTCTCGTAGAAATCTGGGGAAAAATTGCAACGTAAAGGTTGAAATATTTTAATAAACTAACTTGAGATTTAATCTTAGCAAAACTATTTGGCGGTTGAATTTTATTTATTTTACTTTAATTTATTAAAATATCGCTTTTAAAATAAATACTGCTGTCAACAAAATAATACTTTTTTCTATTTTGTAACTCTTATAAGCTCAGAATCACAAGCATTTTGCAGGTTCTTTTAGGCCCATAAGAGGTCTGTACTTTTTGTTCTTTTGGGTTGGCAACAGACCTGGCCTATTGCTTGACGTTTTCCGTGCAAATGTCAATGTCGCTTTAAAGTTGAATTTTCTACAAAATTTTGTGTTTAGGTTATTTTTACCATGTTAAAATTGTGGCATGGTTAATTGGAGTGAAAAAGAGAAGAGATGACTATAAAATATATCAAAATATCATTTGTTCTTAAAATTTAAAACATGGTGTTATCTGTAATGCCAATCCAAAACAAAAATCCCTAAATCAGTCATCAATTTAAATGTAAGTTTTTTTAAATTTTAGAGCAAAATAGAAAAAGTTGTATAAAGCACTCGTTTCATAACACGTTTTTAGCGCACACTAGTACTTTAGAAAACTCGCCGCAAGCGGATCGTTTTCTAAATTTGTACTCGTGCGCTAAAAACGTATGTTATGAAACTAGTACTTTAATATACCATTCCTTATAGGCATAGGCATAAGTTCATTAAAATCAAAAACGAACGGACAGACCGACAGACCGACAGACAGACAGACAGACGGACAGACCGACAGACCGACAGACCGACAGAGCGACAGAGCGACAGAACGACAGAACGACAGAACAACCGACTGACTGACGGAAATCATATTTTTTGGATATAAAAAGTCCAGAAAAGAAAAAAAAGCAGTAAAATTTTTTAGAAATTTATTTGTGGAAAGTAAAATACTTAAATAAATAAAAAGGATTTTTTAACAATGCGAAAAAAATACGAAACCTGAGTGGAGTAAAAAAAATATTTGTTTATGATGAAATTATTTATTTTTATTTTAACTTGAGTGATTTTATTTAAAAACAAATGATTTTTTATATTGTAGCAACATTTGGATTTTGACTAAAAAGTTTTACCTACTTTTTGTAGTTAAAATGTACGTCAATCATTTAACTAAATAATAATAAATTTTATTTAAAAATAAAATGAAATTGATACATTTTCGATAAGCGAATACAAAAACAAATAAATAATACGATGCTAAATAGAATAATTTAAGTCTTTTAGGAAAAGGGCTTAGCTACGATGATTCCGAATTTTATAGGATACTACAAAAATAAAAATTGTGTTTTTTAAGTGAAATAATTATTTTAAAAGTTATTAAGGCATTTGTTTCAAGCAGAAAAACTGGCATATTTCTTATTATAACATAAAAGTGTTAATAAAAAGTTTAAAAACGCATATAAATGCAATAAAACCGTACTTTAAACGACTTAAATTTTTACAACAGGCATTTAGGTTTTATATTTTTTTAATTCTTTTACTTCCCAGTATTAAAGATTAAAAACTTGTTTTATGTTTATATTATAAATAGTTTATTTTTAATTTTTATGATTCCAAATTACAAAACCAATCTATATCAAAAACAGGACTAAATTTCTGTAAGGCACATTACTATAAGCTCTTACTATTTATTTTGTCATGAAAATGGTATATTATTCAACTAGCGTATAATAATTGCTATTAATCAACGAGGGTGAATTTTGGGATACGAGCTGATAGGTGAGTGGCCTAATACTATACTTTATCCATGGTCGTTTTAAATTTTAAACGATTTATGGGGCCGGTGAACTTACCGGCCACACGAATTCTCAATTTTTTTTAAAACCAAAAAAAAGTACTTACCTTAAATAGTATTTTTGCAAAAAAAAATTGCGGATTACTCACAAATTAGCGAGAAATTAATTTAAAAAAGTCCGAATTTTGTGCATTTTACTTTTCTCTTCTTCTTCTTCTGCTTCTCTACTTCAATTTAGGACCCTGCTAAGATGATAAATAAACAGCGTTGTCAGATTGTGCATATATTGAAAATGTTTTTTTCTGAGGTTAATATTAAAAATGTACAAAAAGCAATCAAAAACTATAATTTTATTATAAAAAAACACAAACGTAAACCAACGCCTCCCATTAAAAAAAAAAACACCAAACCAGCAAACTACCAAACCAAACCATTGTTAACGTTAACCAACGCCTCCTATTAAAAAAAAAAATCAAACCAGCAAACTACCAAACCAAACCATTTTTAACGTAAACCAACACACCCATTAAAAAAAAAACATTAACCAGAAATTCGTGAGTATTTTAACAATTTTTTATTATAAAAATTTCAACAATTATTTTATTATATTTATTAATTTTCAGAGAATAGTAAGAGAGCCACTGAAATCAGTGCTGCTACTACAAACCTCGCTTTCGGCCGTATGATCTTCGGCCGTAATACTCACACCGCTAATATCTAATACTTACATCTGACAACGCTGCATTTTTTTACAAACATACACGAAGTTAGAAACATACATGCACGAAGTTAGAAACATCTAATCTGTCATCATTCTTTGTAAAATAAACAGTTATTTTTAAATATAAGTTTGTTCTAGATAAAAAACAACATTTTCCGCATTCAGAATTATTTATAATTGTTAGTTTTAGCATTACAGTGAAAAATTAGTACAAGATTGGCGTTATTTTTTGTGTCCGGTAAGTTCACCGAAACCCGATTTATTTTAACAGACCCGTGATTAATAGGCCTATTAATCACGGCCGTGGATAATAGTATATTATTCAATGAGCATATTATAATTGCTATTAATCAATGAGGGTGAATTTTGGGACACGAGCCGAAAGGTGAGTGGCCTAATCACCCGAGTGATTAATAGCTATTATACGCGAGTAGAATTCTATACTTTATCCACAGTCGTTTTAAATTTTAATTTTATTTTCACAGACCCGTGATTAATAGGCCTATTAATCATGACCGTGGATAAAAAATATTTTCCAATGTTACCATAAGTTACTATTTAATAATGAAATAATTTTAAGGTTATAATATAATCATATATTCCGTAACGAGTTCGCGAACCAGGTTTTTAGTGTACGAGAGTGCATATTTTTTTACGAGGCAACTGCCGAGTAAAAAAAAACACTCGAGTACATTGCAAAACGTAAGCGACAAGTTGTGTAAGCTATTTTTCCTACGAGCATGTCTTTTTCATCAATTTAGTAAATAAAACATTGACATTTTAAAACTTTTGAAATGTCAGTTTGACATTTCTCTAAAGTGCACACTACACTACTATCATGGGAATCGATATGTTATCTATATACTATACTATACATACTATACTGTATGAAAAGTATTTCATTCTGTCTATATACTCGTGTAATAGGAAAATATCACAAGAGTACATATAGTGAATACGTGGAATATAAGAAATTATGCACACTTGGTCTCAGGAAAATAGTATATTACATAACTAGTGTGGAAAGTGACATATTTCACGCAAGTAGGAAGGTTTACGAACGAGCCGTCAGGCGAGTGAGGAAACCCCACGAGTGTACGAAATACAGTTTCCAACGACTTATGTACACTATTTTTCCTACGATCCTGAAAAAATAAAAAGTCCAAACGAAATTTTTCTACTAACTCAAGACTTTCCTTGTGGAAAGTAAAATAAACAAATAAAAAATGCAGCATAGTATCATCATATATCATTCCATACGAATATTAAACTTCTGTTTATTTACATGAAGTTTTTATTTAAATCCTCTAGTTAATTCGCAGTTTTAAGCTGAAAGCTTGTGTTATTTCCACATTAACCTACTTAAAACTTGCAAGGGCGTTTTCGCTACTGAAATATTAATAATTAACAACTTTTAATTTAAAAATATATTCTTTGTCCTCCTAAAGAAGAAAAAGATGCATGTGTATTAAATATAATGCATAATCTACATTAGCGTGTTCCATAAGGAGTTATATAACTTGTGGCTCGAGAAAATTAAGGGTTTTTATTATTTTTTATCAGGTATGTAATCACAACTTTATTCAAACGACCTAAAAAATATTAACTAAATAGTATATCTTTTGATGTGTTGGTGAAAAATATTTTATTGGAAAATTCGGAAAATTGTGGAAACCATGGCCCTTGCCCCGAAACGCATGTTTTTGCGGTGAGCTAGTTCGTGAATGATGGGATTTTTATTTGAATGAAAATTTCTACTTTTTTCTGCTTTAAAACTGAATTTTCGGAACAACGAAAATCGTTTTTTTTGGGAAAATCATCGAAATTTTCTTATTTTTATTTGAAAAACCCTTCGTTCATGAACTAGATATTGTAATTACATTTACACTCTATTTAAACTTATTTAGGGTCCCAGAATTGTCATACAAAGATGAGCTCTAGATAATTTGTAGCCTACTATAAGCTTATTATTAGGCTTTTTTTTAATTATTAGGGTGGATCGTGGATCGTTTTTTAGCTCCATATAGTTAATTACACAGCCACACAAAAAAAGTCTGATACTTTTGACGAGTCACATGTATTCCTATGTATCTTGAGTCGCTAAATCCTAATCTGAGGTCAAAATAGAACCTCATATGATTAGTTTTCGAGATAACCTCAAAAAAAGTAATTTTTGAGTAAGAAAATATTTGAGGTTATCTCCAAAACTAATCGGATGAGGTGCTGTTTTGACTTAAAATTATGGTTTAGCGCCTTAAAATACATAGGATGGTCCCTAAAAAAGTTTTTGACCTTTGTTCCTATGAATTTTAAGGCGCTGAACCCGAATTTGAGGTCAAAACAGCACCTCATCCAATTAGTTTTGGAGTATAACGAGTATAACATTTTTTGAGGTCATCTCAAAAACTAATTGTGGTATTTTGACCTCAAATTCATGTGTCTCGGTTAAAGTACCAGACTTTTTTTTGTGTGGTTGTGTTATTTGACACTATCCGATGTTTTATCAATATCTTAAATGTCAATAATTAATATTTATTTTCAACGCGTAAACAAACCTTATAAATGTCAAATAACAATGATTCGTTAAGTCCAAATTTAATTAATAATTCTGTATATATTCTGTAACCTAATTGCCATTCTACACAGATATACATATAGCTTATTCTGTTACTGACATTCGTACGTTACACAGAAATATAAATCCTCCAAAATGTGATATAGTAATTATAAATTGGATACGATTATTCTCATGTGAAGCATCTGGCTTGTAAAACAGTCAGTTTATTTTCGAGTTTATTTTATTATGATTATTTAATATTATAATCAAAAGGTTCAATTATTTATGTTTTTTTTTTAATGATGATTTATTTCAACTCATTATGGACTACAGATAGATAAAACTATTTTTAAGTCCATTCACTTAAAAAAAATCAAAATTTTTTATTTTTTTTTTCGAAAAACCAAAAAAAATAATAATAATATAATAGATAGTTTTTATATACGCGAGTTCTGGAACAGGCTGTATATTTTTTTAAGTTTAACCCCCCATAATTTTTTTGGGGGGATTACTTTCAAAATTGGTAGAATATAGAATAAAAGTAATTTTTCCTGAAAAAGTTACATTAATCGAAAATTATTATTATTATTCCTGCGCAGGCGCTGTGGATAATGTAATAATTATGTACAGTTATTTTTTCGTAAACAAGTCAATGAAAATTTAAAATTATGGCGAATGGGCTAGCATGTGCAAATAGGGTCCGGTCAGTGGGGTGAATTGGAACTAACAGTTTTATGTGGCAACGTTGCAATCTAACTTTTTTTAAAAATTTGTGAATGCCAAATTTTGTGACAAACTGAGACCGTCACTTTGACGTATATTTTTTTTATGAATGTCATAAATGAAATTATAACTATATTATGTTAAAAATATAATATAATTTGTAAAAAGGGATGACTTTTTAATGAAAATACTTTAAAATTTTAAATAATATATTTATTTAACGTAAGATTTGTATTTTTTTAATTAATTGGCTAACTTACCAACAATTTTCACTGGATAAAATCAAATATGTGGAGGGTGTAATGAAATCCTGTCATAAGATATAATATTATAATATTGCCCTCTCTAAAATTAACCCACTCCGCCTTGTGGGTTAATTTTCTCTTGGGCAAAATCCTAGTTTCCTCTTTTATACCATAAATAACTATTATAAATATGTGACCCTGACAAAGAGACCCAGTTAGTGTGTCAAATTTTTCGTATTTCTTTTTTTTTTGTCGGATGTTTTGTAGAAAAGTTTTTTACACAAGAATTCCACAAAAAAAAAGTCCAAACGAAAAATTTGACACACTAACCGGGTTTCTTTGTGCAGGGTCACTTATATATTTACTGACGTTATTCTAACGTCATATTTCTAACGTTATTATAACATCAGTAATGTTACGTCCCTGAGCTACGACTTATATACATCACTGGGACGCTAGCAAGACCTAATAATATGACGTCATGTAGGTCAGTTGGTGACCAATAATTGACTTTAAAAAGACTTCTTTTGGTTTCCTGGGAATAAATCTAAAAATTGTTTAATCGTTTTTCTTTGAACTGTTTTTCTTAAATTCATTAAATACAAAAGTATTTTAAGTAAAGATATAAGTAGATCTACCTATAAAAAGTTTTTAACATAAAAGAAGAGAGAATCATTTGCATATTTTAAAATTTTTCCAGACAAGTATTTTTTTTTTTTTAAAGTTGGAATGTCTTTCCAAATTTTGTTAGTTCTAAGCCAATATTCATTCAACTGTTTCGTGTTCGAAGTTAATTAGGATAGCTCTATTCAGCAGCGTGTTTTTAATAACAGCCATTGAAGGAAAAAGACGACTTTTGTACGAATATAACACACCGTTTCCTTTCTCGTGGGAACGGTAACAACATAAGAAGATAGAAAGAGTGCATAAGGGTTTTTAGATATACAAAGTTGGTACTATAGTATATTATATTTGACCAAGGTATAGATAAAAGAAAATTTCAGTAAGCTATAAAGTACCAAAAGTGACAATTACAACATTTGGTTGTATAGCCACAGCAGCTAAAACAAAAAATATATAAAAGAGAGAGAGAGAAAAGTTCTTTTTGGAATAAATATACATTGCCGCACATTAAATTCCGGACACCTAAAAAAATTATATTTTTTAAATTCAAATATTTCGAAAACTAATTAATGGATTTGACTGATTCTTTTTTGTTTTGAAGCTTAAGCATTCTCTACTTTTGTTTGTTTTAAGAATGATTATTTTTTTTTTCGTATTAATAGCAACAAATAATGTACAACTATGTTTCTTACCCCATCTTCTAGGACTTGCATGGTACGCCACTGCAACTGTTTATCAAATTATTAAAGTCTTTCTTATTGCCGCAGTTTTAAGGAATATTTTTTTATTTATTTTACTTTTTTCCTTCTGGTTCTGCAGAAGATTATTTAACATTATTTACCAAAAACAAGTTTTCTGGATTTAGCTGTAAATGGTTCTGTAATGTGTAGACCTTCTGCTACCATGATCTATAATCAGATTTTTCTCATAAATTCTTTAGGAATGCAGTGCGTAATGACCAACTCCTGAACAAGAAAAACACGTCATTAGAACTTACACTTAAGTGTATGGTTAAGTGTATGTAAGGTATCATCTTTAGATTGCAGCAGTAAGCTGCCGCTGAATGGAGTGATCCTAAACTTAATCGGTTAATGAGCAGACACTTTGATCGACAATATCTTAGAAAACTTTTCTTATAAATTGATGTTCAAGCTTCATAGCCTTGCCACGGTAGTGTTACAAGAATGTTAACTTTAAATTATCCGTAATTTATTTTTTTATAGTTTATTAATTTTTTTTTAGAAACGAAATGAAAAGGAAAGTTTTCTACCTTACCCATTTATTAACCTATTTTTTCTTGTAACAATAACAAAACAATGCTACGTTATACTGTAGTTGTATGTATACAACCATTAAAATTAATGGCGATTTCACATATATAAAATCGGTACAAATTCTTAGTGTCAATTTTTTTGGCTGTATTCTAAAAGCTTTTTTGAGGAACGAGTAGTATAAATTATAATTAATTATAATAAAAGACAGATCAATAAAAAAACTGCTCAAACAGCTACAAATAAAATAAAAAAATACAGTTATGATTTAACCTACAAAGTCACCACCTGTAAAATTATCAAAGCATTTTTTAATTAAGAAAGACTTAAGATTGCTTTTAAAGATATTCGTAGACTGAACATTTTTAATTTCGTCTGGCAAAAAATTAAAAAATAGTAGCCTGAATGCATTTGTGACATTGTGTAGAAGACAGTTCTGTGACGATCAATGACATAAATATACCTATTTCGAGTGTTATGCTGATAAAAATTTAAATAAACTAAATTAAATTGTTTGATATTTACAAATTTAAAAGATCTATATAAAACATTTTACTATTCCTTAAAACGACTTTTGTTTGATTAACGCAGTCGTCCCTCCGAAGTGACTGATCGATTTCGTGCTTTTTAGCACTCTTCAGAGCCACATATCGGTAGTAGGGACAACTACGAAAATCAAATCCTTTCCATATATCTCTATATAGAGTTTAAAAATCGTTATAAGGAAAAGCAAAAACAGCTAGCGACATCTACTGCTAAAAGCAGAGACTGGATAAACCTATCAACAGTCCAAAAAAGGAAGCAGTTATTGGTTTCAAGAACCTATTGCACGCTGTCGATAGGGGGCAGATTAATCAATGCCACGGTGGACATTGCCGCCAATTCAATCTGCCCCCTATCGACAGCGTGCAATAGGTTCTTGAAACCAATAACTGCTTCCTTTTTTGGACTGTCGATAGGTTTATCCAGTCTCTGCTTTTAGCAGTAGATGTCGCTAGCTGTTTTTGCTTTTCCTTATAACGATTTTTAAACTCTATATAGAGATATATGGAAAGGATTTGATTTTCGTAGTCCCTACTACCGATATGTGGCTCTGAAGAGTGCTAAAAAGCACGAAATCGATCAGTCACTTCGGAGGGACGACTGCGTTAATCAAACAAAAGTCGTTTTAAGGAATAGTAAAATGTTTTATAATAATTTAAATGTTTTAGGAAATTATTTTTATTTTTATGTAAGTACGGTAAAAGCCTAAAAAGATAGATGCCAGTGTCAGAATTTTATTATTTTTGAAGGTAAATCAACAAGATTTCCTGTGCCCTAAATTGAAAATAAGACTTACGATTCTTTTTTGATCTTAAGATATTCTTTTACATTGTTACCATAATATTATAACTAATAGCACTGTACGCCATGGTGCACCATGGCATAATACACATGCATAAAATATTGCTGAGAAAGACAGTTCTTGACCACTTTAATAGCAAAAAAACGATTTGAACAAAGTCGTCCCAACGAAGGTGCATATCTAGGGTAACTCCTAAAAACATTTCATTATTACTATACTGTAGATTGGCACTATTATCAAACAACGCCATTTTCTGGTCATAGTATACATATTCGTAAGACATAAATTCTGAAAAGCATGTCAGATATACTAACACATCCCACCCAAAGCTATGGAACTACTATAAAACCCTAGTAGCGTATATACATACATATAGGACATAATCCATAGTATAGAATGAGAAATGACTTACTTTCAGACCAGTTTATATGAACTAAGGCATTTCAAAAGACCCTAAGTTAAAATTATATTTTATTTTCTAAGTCACGATTTTTTTATCAAATATATCTAGTACACCACGTCGTGCATAATGCAAAAATTTTCATCTAGGCCAAAATGAAGTTTGCCATACACCTACCTTCAACTAAAATTATTAATTTACTATTTTTCTATTATTTTAAAGGAGTGATATTAGTCATTAAGTCATCGGAGTATTGAGAGTACATGTTCACTTTTTTAATTCCCTAGTTTCAAGAGAGTTATCGATAGTTTTATTGCTGCAAAGAGTAAAATCTCTTTAATATTTTTTTTAGAAAAATAAAAAGATGTTTTCGCAGAATATTTTCATTCTATCTTTGGACCGCATCTACGATTTAATAGATAAAAGCTAAGAAATTTAGTTGAGCCAATAGAAAACCAGCTGCTTTATCGAATTTTATAGGCTTTTTGAATTTTCTTGCTTTAAGGTTTTTTTTGTAAGTTCAATTTTATAGTCGTTTGAAAAAAAATTTCAAGGTCTTGAAAAGAAAAAGAAAAATGTTTTCTAACTATATGTTCCTAAACAGCTGTTTTTATTTTGAGACTGTTCAAGAAAAGGAGAATAGGTACGTTTAGTTCAGATTCCGAAAAAAGAAAAATGTTCTACAAAATCAAAAAAAAATTGTACTAGAGTGCGTTGCATACAATTCTAAATAATTTAAAAATATATCGATCTATCTGTCCTTCTGTCTCTCTGTCCATATGACAATGTCATGTATTCTTGTCTGCACGATAACTTGAGAACGAATGATCCGATGGGCTTAAAATGTTTATGAAAAATCAATCTTAGGACACAAAGCCTATTGAAATTTAATTAAAAAGAATATTTCCAAAAATAAGCATTAATGAAAAAAAATCGAAAATAGTGGAAAAAATTCTGATGAAAAATGTTGCCGATTTGCCAGTAATTATTGGTATTTGCCAGTAATTACTGGCATATGCCAGTAAATAAAAAGCCTTTAAAGGTGATTGCTAGTAAGCTTGATGCCTGTAATTTGGGAGTAATGGCTTTATGCCTGGAATTTGGGAGTAATGGCTTTATGCCTGGAATTTGGGAGTAATGGCTTGATGCCTGGAATTTGGGAGTAATGGCTTGATGCCAGGAATTTGCCAGCCCAGAAAATTTTATCAGAAAAACCCTAAAAATTAAAATATTTGAATAATATTACGACATTTAGAAAAAAATGTAATTTCTTGCTTTTTTCTGAAATTTTAAGTTTTAGAACAGTTTAAAATTTTAAAAAAAAGTTGAATTTTTGGCTTACGGCGCTAAAATTTTCAAGAAATTTTTCTAATCTAAAATTGTAAAACTTTTGAGTAAAATTCGTCAAACTTTTTGCGTGTACCAAATAAAAAAATATATTTAAAAAAAACTCATATTTTTGCTTAAACATTTAAAAAATATATATTCAATAATTGTGGTTAAAACCATATGATTTATGTTTGTGCGGTATATGAAAAAAGAAAGCTTTTTAAAAGAATTCATTTAGAATAATGTAAAAAAAAGAAATATTTAAGTTAATTTTTATAGAGAAAATCCCTGTGCTTGAATGTAAATAGATTTTAACTACACTGAATCGGGGAAAATAAATGTAAACAAGCTAAAATCGATGAAAACCCAAGAGAAATGTTTACATAATGTCTTTGATATAACTAAATTTTACTCATATTTCGATAAAAAGAACAAAAATCTACGTGGAGAAAATCTAGTGATAATATATTAAATTTTTAAACTTATAAAGTTGAAGTTAAACAAGATTAAATCTAACAAAATAATACTCAAAGTAATAGGTTAACAACAAGTTGTTTTATCCCGGTTGAATTTTACCTATGTTTTAGAGTGCAATCTGATTAATTTATTTTTAAATAGTCACGTTCTAAATTCGGTTCATTTGGTTCCCGAAAAAGCGTTTAAATGGAGTACACTAAAAACTTATGTTTAGCTACTGAGTAATACAGATAAATCAATTATTATTATTATTATAAATCTATTTTAATACTTATATACTATTATTTTTGGGCCTTGTATGTATAGAAACATTGTTTAAACAGTTGCTTTTATATACGTGAGCACTAAATTTGCAAAAAAAACTCATTTAATCAAAAAGTAATTTTATAAAATTAGCCGGGAGAAAATAATATGTTAAAAATGCTCTCCGACTATTTTTATTAATTCTTATTTTCAACATTTATCTAACATCTAACATCTAACATTAAAAATTAATAAACAATATAACTTATAAGTATAATGTTATCATAAATGAAATATTTAACGATTATTGTTTTGTATAATAATTTATTTTAATAAGAGTAATTTGGGTCAATTATTTTTATTACATCTAGAAGAGAGGAAAATGAGAGAATTGCTTGTTTTTGTATACTTATATGTATATAATAGCTAATGTTTTTGAGTTAAATTCTGGTATAATGTTTCGTCTCTTTAATTTGAGGGAAATAATTTTTATGAATGACAAAATAGCAGTGGTTTTTAGTAATCCTTTTAAAATATTAAAATTGGCAATTCGTTTAAATTTTGAAATGCCATGTTTACTATCAATTACACAGGCACACAAAAAAAATAATCTAGAATGCGGCAGACCAGACTAGTCAATTCTTACGTATTTTGGATCGCTGAATCTGAATTCGAGGTCAGAATTTAAACGTTAGGGTTTAAAATGGCTGATCCAATATGGCGGATTAGATTTTTTAAAGTTGCTCGAATTTGCTTAAAACTTGGTACTCGGGGGTTTTTGGGGTCGCTGCTTAAGAATCTGGTGCCAGTTTTCCAAAATTCAAAATAGAGGATCCAATATATCGCATTAATTTTTCTCGGAAAATTTAATTCGCCATATTGGATCCGCTATTTTAATTTTGGAAAACTGGCACCCCAAAAACCCCCGAGCACCAAGTTTCAAGCAACTTTAAACAATCTAATCCGCCATATTGGATCCGCCATTTTGAAGGCTAGCTTTTAAATTCTGACCTTGGATTCAAATTCAGCGACCCAAAGTATGTAAGAATTGACTAGTCTGGTAAGTAAAGTAAAGTAAAGTAAAGTAAAGTAATTTTATTGTCAGATAATGTTACAGTATAAGTAGAGTGACCAATACTTAACAAAATATGGACATCAAAATTTATATAAAAATATTTAAAAACATATTTTTCAATTATTTAAAAACTCTTTTAAAGAGTAATAGGTTCTGTTTATTAAAAATTCTTTTAATTTTCTGTTAAATGTGTTTTTGTTGTAGCTAGCAAAATTTTTATCTAGTTGAAAAAGCTTTTTCATGCATATAACCCCTGCACAATCAGGGTTTTTTTTCTGATACCTTAAGTCTTGCAATAGGTTGTAGTATATTATTCCTGTGCCGGGTGTCATAACCGTCGACATTTTCTCTGAGTAAATGAGGTTTGGATTTGATGTATTTTAATAACGAATAAAGATAGAGTCCAGTGAGAGTTAAGATTTCATGTTCTTTATAATGTTCTCTGCAAGATGTTCGCTTGCTTAGCCCAAACATATATCGTAGTGCTTTTTTTTGTACTGAAAAAACCTTAGCTACTTCTGTAACTTGTCCCCATAATAAAAGTCCGTAACTTAACCTTGACTGGAATAAACCATAGTATGCAGTTTTAAGTACTTCAACCGAAACTGTATTTTTTATATTTTTTAATAGATAGCAAGAGCTGTCAAGCTGTGATATTAAGTTATTAATATGGATGGAAAAAGTTAACTTTTGATCCACGTGGAGACCTAAAAATTTTGTACTTGAACTGATTGGGATGGATTTATTGTTATGTCTTATAAGAAGATTTTTATTAATAGATGCGTTTGATGGAAAAATCTGCATAGCTATAGTTTTTTCTGTGTTAATTTTAAGTTTTTTTCTGATAGACCACTCCGTAATGATTTGGATACACGCATGCGCCTTTGCTAACAGGTCATCAATGTTCTCCGCAGCAATCAGTACATTAGTGTCATCTGCATAGAGTACTGGAAGCCCTAGTGCTTCCAGTAGTATAGGCAGCGAGTTTATGAAAATGGTCTGCCGCACTCGAAATTATTTTTTGTGTGTGCCTGTGTTATTGTTTATATATTATTCTTCTTCTGCTTCTTATTCTTCGTCTTCTTATTTTAGCTCTACAAACGTCTGTTTACCTTGCATTGCTCAGTAATATTTTTCATTCTGTGTTATTTAGCTTTTAATTTATAACTCTTATTTATAAGTACTCAAGAAAATTTATTCGATGTATATTATAAAATTCGAGATAGATGGTTTAAAATACTAAGCCTTTATTTGTAAGTTTTAGAATCAACATTTAGTCAGTTTATACAAATATTAACACAGCTATGTAATTATCTTGCATTTCGTTTTCTTGCAGGTTTCCCATTATCCTTTTATTTTGCAAATTTTTGTGGGAACAAATGTTTAGTTTATGTTTAATTTTAAAATTGTTTTATTCTATTACAATACCCTTCGCTTTAATATAGAAAAGTATTTTATTTACAACTGAATAATATACAGTGGGCGTGAAAAGTACTTTGGACGGTAGTTAAGTTGAGTGCCCAAGAATGAACGAAGCAAAAGATTTGAAGGGGGTAGGGGAATCTCAACGCCAGTGCCTCTCATTGGCCGTGTTCAAATTAGATGAGCAAAGGTTTGTTTTGTAGACTGCAGACGCGAAGATCACTGAAACGACTCCTATTCCTACTACAGCACTGGCTTTGAGATTCCCCTATCCCCTTCAAATATTTTGCCACGTACATTCTTGGCCACTCAACTTACCTATTATTCAACGTGTTTGGTACTTTTCACGCGGGCTTTATATTATGTAATACATACATTACATGTACTAATAAAGTTTGAGAAGTACGTGATTTCTTGTCTCACTGTTTTCCACGCCTGGACCTGACCTGTAATGAAAAATAGAGAGCAGTAAACTAATTATTACTGGTCTGCAATTTAAATCATTAATTTCCGCTAGATTGCCCCACCGATTAAAATGTCCTTATTAATGCTTAAACCAAGATGGCTGAACATGACAAACACCAATATAATCTAATATATTTCGTTTAAAAAACTTAAATGTACAGCTTTAGTCAATGTTTTTTACTTTTGAGACTGAGAAGGATAATAAATGTTATAAACGGTGCCTGTGAGCTATCAACAAACGTTGTTTGTGGTTGTTTTTTTGGGTTACACATATGTGAAACTTTAGTTTTATATGATTGTGTTTTTATTGTGAAATGCAGAAAAAAATATTTGTGCTAAATATGAAAGAACTAAACTAAAGAACTAGTATTATAGTATTATTTTCTTCATTTGAGCTTAAAAATGTAGGTTTCAAAAAAATTAGTACTTTATTTTTAAATAAAAACAGTTGCGAATAAGATAGTATACAGGTCTTCCAGAAAAGTACTATTTTTCGAGTCGACCTGTAGTAATAGTAGTAAATTTTTTTTTGGGTTGGCCAAAGCCGGACAACTAGGCCATTTCTGGCTCTTTTTGTCACCCCAGGCAATCCCAGCCATTTACTAATTTGAGTCCTCCTTGAAACTGCCCGTCCTTTCAATAAAGGTCAGGATATTGGCCCAGGGGAGATCTCTTAGTTCCTCTTGGTTGAGTCTTTGAGTTTCAAAGACTTGCAACCTGATCCTGTCGTATCTGACACACTCGGCTAAGTAATAAGAGGATGTTTCATCATATTCGCACTCTGGGCATAGCGGACTCTCTAGAATCCGCATTGTTGCCAGGTGCTTCCTTAGCCTGCAGTGGCCCGTGAGGACCCCTACAAGTTGTCTGAGTGCAGTTCTTCCTTTTTCCAGCAACCAGTCTATCTTTGATTTGCTTGGGCCAGCCAGGAAGTCCCTAGCTTGCCGGCAACCGTCGACCGCTCTCCATTGCTCCTTTAGATTGGTATAAGCCCACTCATCGAGAGCGGTCTTTACCTGCTTCCTTGTAACACCCAATATAGGTTCCGGCCCCGTGCAGGCCATCCCTGATCCGAGTCTTGCAAGTTCATCTGCCTTCTCGTTTCCGGGAATTCCACTATGACCCGGTACCCATACCAGTTGAACGTTTTTGGTCCTTGCTAGCTCTTCCAAGGCTTCTGCACACTCCCTGACTAGGAGTGACCTAGTGCTGGGATTCCACAATGCCTTTAGAGCGGCTTGACTGTCCGAGCAGATGTATATATCGTGCCCCCGGTGCTGCCTTATTTCCCTGCAATTTGCCGCTTCCTGTATGGCATAGACCTCAGCTTGGAAGACAGTGGAAAAGCGTCGAAGTGGAAAACTCTTTTGCAAGTCCAGGTCCTCCACGAAGAGTCCTGCCCCAGAGCTTTGGATGTCTTCCATACGCGAGCCGTCTGTATAGCACACCAAAGCGTTTGGCACAAATTGTATTTCTTTCTTTTCCCATTCTTCCTTTGTCGGAATCCTGAGAGAGAAACTTCTATCGAACTTTAATCGGTCCTCTGCTTCAATCACTCTGATACTACTAATTGGGATGTCCCTTTCGGAAATATCAGCGATTTTGCCATGACCGTAGTTTGCCTTCCCGCCCATCCAACTACCAGAGTCCCTAAGTCTGAGAAAGCTAGCCATTGCCTCCTTCTGGATCCAGATGGAGAGTGACGGCAGTCCCAGTAGGACCTCTAGAGCTGCTTGGGGTGTTGTCCTTATTACTCCGATGATTCCAAGACTAGCTAGTCTTTGGTTTTCCCCAGGTTCTGAGAAATTGTGGTTTTCCTAACACAAGGCCACCAGACCACTGAGCCATACTGGACTCTTGGCCTTATAACCGCTGTGTAGATCCATCTAAGGACCTTGGGTGTAATACCCCAGGTTTTTCCCACTACTCGACGTATTTGCCAAAAGCTCGATGCAGATTTGTCAAGGACTTTATCTACATGAGCCTTCCAGCTAAGCTTGGTATCCAAGGTTACTCCTGTAATCTACTATTATTTTCTTATTTTATAGTGCTCAAGAAAAAACAAACATTTTAATTTGTAACGATTCAAACCTATGGACGTATAAATAGATTTAATTGTTAAAATTTATATGATGTTGTATTGTTTTATATATACTTTTAATGAAACTATTTACTGTAAAAGCTTTCTACATATCATTGTTACTTTGTCATATACACATAAGAAATACACTATAAGAGAAAGTCAAATGATAGAGATAGAAAACTAT
Source organism: Brachypterus glaber (assembly GCA_958510825.1). NCBI lineage: Eukaryota > Metazoa > Arthropoda > Insecta > Coleoptera > Kateretidae > Brachypterus > Brachypterus glaber. The sequence goes on from OY294052.1 coordinate 8,722,290, forward strand.
TGTACCGTCATTAGCGGTCGTTTTTTAAAATTCACTAAATTCACGGTGAACGACAGCCGATAATACAGATAACCTACGGAAGTCGGTAATAAAGATTACTATTGCTTTCCCAAATCAATTTTGTAAAAATGGGGAAAAGCTCTGTATTTTAATTTAAAACTTTAAGTTTATTCACCAAAAGATAAAACAAATTTTTAAAGTCTAACAAGTGGGTTATCTAACCCGCACATTAATTAAAAATAACAATATATGAATCGAAATTTTAATTAAATGTAAAATTTGTTAAACTTTAAAAATATGAAATTTTATCTTTTGCTAAATAAACCTATACTTATAATTAAAAAAAAAAAAAACACTTTGCTTTGATTTTTATATATTTTATTTTAAACGTAAATAGGAAATTAAAACAATTATGTCGTACTTTTAACAGTTAACTTTTTATTATAAATAAATATATATGAGGAGTAAACATTTGCCTTCATATATAATTGAGTGTCATACACAATATACTGCCTAAGGCCAGAGCACATTTGCAAAGTTTTTATAATTAGTATTCCTACATTTAACAGATAAACAATATGAATCAGTTAAACCGATAAGCTTCTCTGGCCAGGGGCTATCCCTAAACAGCTGTTTAAGGCTAGCTCAGTCAAACTGATAAGCTCTTTTCGATAGGGGCCATCCCTGCCCTAAACATATTAGTAAAAATGGTAAGAAGCTTTTTAGGGCATTTGTCCTAGCCCTAAACAGCTCAGTCAAATCAATAAGTTTTTTTGTGTAGGGGCTGTCCCTGCCCTAAATAGCTCAGTCAAAATAATAAGAAGCTTTTCAAGACAGGGTCAGTCCCTGCCTTTAGTCATTTTATTTAACTTGGCACTATTAATGTTTTTGACCCACACATTAAATAAGTTTGCATCACTAGGAAAACGGTGACGTTTACTTAACTGATCCTTGCAAAACGGTACAATACACATTTTGTATTAGACATCACAATAAAAGTTCGGTATAAAAGCACAATAAATCACGAGTAAAATTTCACGAGTAAAATTTCAATTGTTTTGACAGATATACCACCCCTCACCCCACTCCCACTAAACAATCAAGTTCATATACAGCTGGCGCCATCGCTCAGTCGTACCTAGAAGCTAAAACACAGGTTCGGGTCCTGAATACTTTTCACGGTCACGTATTTGACTTTCTCTTATAGTGTATTTTTTATATGGTCATATAATTTACTTAATGTCTACGGACAGATTGTAATAATTTGTAAATTGTAAATTAAAAAAAAAATTGCATGGATCCAACAGGATTAAAATTTGTAATTAGTTCTTCTTCTAATTTTGAAAAAAATTAATAGATATCTTGTTCAAATTCTAGGAATTTAATTCTTAGGTTTTAAAATCAACATTTACCCACTTCATAAAAATATTAAATCGGTTATATTGTTACGGTTTGTCCGCATTCCATTTCTTGGAGGTTTCTCATTATCCTCTTATTGTGGGTGCTTAAATATTTAATATGTTCAATCTAAAAAATTCTTTATCATACTTTGCTTATACTCGTTTTATACATAAAAAAACAATATTTAATTTTTCTTTTACAATTCTTAAGTATTTTTTGTCATAGCCATTTGGAATAGCTATTTTCAATATTTTTTTTAAACAAGCCTGATTTTAAAGCATAAAATCTTCCACCCATGTTATGTTTAGTAGGTCCATTTTTCCTTGTGGATAATATTGAAATTAACTCACTACCCTAATACCACACATTGTTCTATGAATATTCTTAGAATGTTTGTAATATCAGGGTAGTTTAACATTACATGTTTGTTTAACGTCATACTATTCTACTTAATTTAGCATCATCTATAGATAAGTCCAGTACCTGTGTGGGCTAGTAGTAAAGGGAACCACCGGCTTTAACTGACTTTCGAATCAGTTTTTAGGTGGGAGTCTCTGTTATACCTCTCGAATTCGCAAAATTTTAATTATTAATTAACTGATAAAAGTGATAGGCCCGAGTGAGAATCGAACTCACACTAGCTGACGTTTCAAGTAAAGGTATAATAACACCAGCCCAAAAAAACAAAAGTTATCTATACAGGAGTTGAGACCCACCTATTTTTATGTATTTTGGGATGCTAAACCCGAATCGGCATAAAAAAGGCACTTCATGGGCTCATTCTTTTTTTAGTAAGTTAAAAACTATTACCGATTACAAGGAGTACACCACAGAATGTAAAGCAATTACATTATTTTACGGTTTAAGTTAAAATTTAATTTTGGTTGGATATAGAATACTGTAGTGTACAAATAATGAAAATTTATGAGGCGTTTACCTCAAATACCCTCATCACGAGCTTGTAATCCCGCTTTAGCTCGATAATATGCGCTGATAATAGCTTGCTCAGTTGCATATTTTTACATTTTTCTTGTTTTTTAATGAATTTTTATACTCGGAAATATATTGGTTGTTCCCAGAGTTAGGCACATTTACATTATGACTACACTGCAATTATATACTTTTTTTTTACTTAATTGTTTCTTAACTAAGGAATTAATTTTTATTTTTAATATATGAACATTTAAAAGACATTTATAAAATTAAAATTTGGTAAAATTATGTTTGGTAAATGCAAAGGTAACCCTAAAAATAATCATAACTCAAAAATTCATGATTACTTTTGTAATTGGTTATTAATAAAATTCGAGTTGACCAAATTGTAGTTTAATATTACTCTTTATGTTATTATTTATATGTAAGCCATTTAAAAATCTGAACAAATCAATTTATTAGAAAATGATTAATTTAATAACAAGTACTTAGTCAAATATTTAATTATTGTCTTTTTACTAAAAAAAAAATATATAAAATAACATTTTATACCGAGACTAATATCTCAGTGAGGTAATATACTTAAATTAAAAATTTCTGCTTTCTGAGATAAATGGCTGTGACAGACTGACATATAGACGAATGGTTGATCCTACATCGGTTTCGTTTTTGTTTTTAAAGTACGGAACCTAAAAATTAGGCGGTTTTTTTACTATACTAAAAAACCGGTAGGCATTTAAAATGTCAGTAATTTTTATATATTATTAATTTATATAAATCGCGGTAGAGAAGACTATTATAGACTAATTGTTTAAACAAAAAAAAGTGATTTACATAAATTGTAGAGAATTTATTAACCAACAAATATCTTGTTCATTTTTTCTGTGCGACGAGCCATAGCCGAGTTTCAGACCAAAAACAAAACAAATGGGTTTTTGCATATAACTGTAAAAAAAATCGCACAGAGGTGCAAATTTGGATTTAAGCTTTTCAAACAAACCCCTTTTAATTAAACTACAGTTCGACTGGACTATAAGTCTAGTCTAAACTTTTATTGAAAAAACGTCCTAAAGTAAAACATATTTTTACAAAATCCCTTTTTATATGACATAATATGTTAGGTATATTGTATCAGGGCATCTTATTGTATCATCTTTCTCTTTTTAAACTTTAAGAGTATATTAAAAAACTACACTAGACACATACGTGTAAGCTTAGAAAAGTGTTAACTAGTTTAAAATTCTGAAGGTCGGTTAATAAGTATTTTCTATTTGCATAGTGTGCAATGCACATTTTTTATTTTTTTAAATTAATTAAATTTAAATTTAAAACTTGTGTCGCATTTGCAATAATTTAAAACTGTTTTTGTATACTAAGAATGCATAACCGTAGCACGACAACTCAAATACAAGTTGTTACAGTTAAACATAACGTTATACTGTAACAACTTGTATTGAAAAAGTAAAGTTGCTTCACTTCGTGTACTTACAAAATCGATCAGTATTTAATATACAGTGCGTGCATTAAGTCTGGAATCACCCGAATAACTTTTTAGTTACAAGTAATATACAAAAATCCTCAGACAGGTTGATTTATATTTTTAATTCTGCAAATTTTGGTCTAAAAAAAGTTATCAAAATTGGCACCCCCTTGCACCCTCACCCCCCAACTTTTTTTTTCAAATAGCAACCTACCCCTTGTGATACATCATTGGAAAGATAATTTAATAAGCTTTCCAACAGTGTATGATAAAGCCTAATTTGTTAAAGGGTCTATGAAAAAACGCATGTTTTATTTAAACATTGTTTGTGTGAAATATTACGCATAATATGGTAATTGTTGCCCTATTTCCTACTTGGCACCTTCCTGAGAATCTAAATAAGGTTGTTTTAAACTGATTGTAATATTTTATACCCTGTTGAAAAATGCAATTTTTTTTCTTTTTATTGACCAATTTTATGTTTACTATTTAATCGATTTTAATCCCGTTTTTTTACTGTCCACTGTCAAAGAGCTGAAGGACATCAATTTGAACATTTATAGTGAACTAAAGTTATACTTTACATGTCTTTATAATAAACTAAATTGTGCATTTTATCATTAGCCCTTTACCAAATTAGGCTTTATTATACACCGTTGGAAAGCTTATTAAATTACCTTTCCAACGAAGTGTCACAAGGGGTAGGTTGCTATTTGAAAAAAAAAAGTTGGGGGGTGAGGGTGCTAGGGGGTGCAAATTTTAATAACTTTTATTACACCATAATTTGCAAAATAAAAAATAAAAATCGACCTATCCGAGGGTTTTTGTGTTTTACTTGTAACTAAAAAGTTAATCGGGTGATTCCAGACTTAATGCACGCACTGTATAAATAAAAATTAAATAAATAGCAACATATTTCATACAATTAAAAACATCAAAGCTAAAAACTTGCAATGCGTAAAACGTACCATATGTTCTTTACGTAACACAAATAAAAAAATATATAATAAGAGTTAAGTACAGCTATTTAGAAAAAATAATAGTCATGGAACAGCTATTTGAAATAACTGTGGATATGAAAAAATATTCAAATTTTGTCAAAAAAAAAGGAAAGCAAAGAATAACGCTAACGGCATAAATCATTAAAACGGTATATGTGTACTAATATCAAAAAGAACCTTAGATGTCGACATTATATCAATATACTATATATTAAGGTACTATTACCGTCTAGAATTTATTTTTCAGCTCCTTAGACCTCCTTAAATATTTTTGAGAAATTCAAGAGTTATAACGGTATATCTTTTAGTGAGCGCACAAGCATTAGCTCCAAGCAGGTGTAAAAACTTTAAACGCGATTTTCTCTAAATGAAGTTTTTTTAAACTGCGGACAGTTAATCTCCTAATTGGCTGAATCGATTTTAATAAATCTTAGCTCGTATTGCTTATTAACATGCCCTGCAGGGTAATTTACCACAATTTGGCAAAAAAAAGAAAAAAAAATAGCAAGGAAAAAACTATAAAAAAAAGTCGTTTTTTCACACTTTTTTTTCAAACATCTACCATTTTTTTTATCCATTTTTTATCAATGGTGGTAAATTACCCTGTCCGAAACCTTCCTCTTTAAGAAAATTTTTAAATTTTTTGACTTATAAGTATACGAATCCTGACTCAGGATTCCTGAGATTAACTATCCGCAATGGAGAAAGGATTTTTGGACTTTTAATTACACATTAATTCTGCAATTTAAGTAAAATTATACACGGTGTTTGCAGTCTTTTGACAGAAACTAAAGGGGAGATTCTACGTCACAATATATGAAAAACCAACAAATGCATAAATATGTTAGGAAATAAGCCCTAAGGAATCTCTGTTCCTTCGAAGATGGACATATTGAATGGGGAACAAAAAAGGACCAATACAATGCTGCAGGGCAATTCTTCATTTAAAACTAATCAACAAAGTATTCTTCACCGAAATACCTAAAATTAGTATTAAAGGAGTAATGTCGTTTTAAAAAGTAACATTTTTGGTGGCACAAAATATGTTAAGTCTCAAATATTTTATATGTCTGGACAAGCCTCTGGATAAATTCAAACATGAACTAATGGCCCTTATTAATACTGGTATACATGTAAAATCTCGTCGCTCTGGCTCAAAGGGTACCAGAGTTATTAATTAAAAACCTTATTTTTAGTAACTGTCTAAGGGTATGTTTAATGTAGAATCAACCGCTTTATTTAATTCCAAAATACTGCAAACTCCGTGTATTGGCTGGCATTTTATCATAAAAATATCTACCTTTGTGTTGCTTGAAATTTTGAATTTTAAGCAAAATTACAAAAATGTCTATTTATTGCTAGATTAGGTGACGTATACATAACTCTATTTAGCAAATGCAGTCTTTGGCCTGAGTACACCTTTTCAAATTGTTTATGTTCAATCAAACTGACGCTACACTTTCAACAGAAATAAAAGCTCAATATTCAAAACATTAAATGCCAACAAAAAAATCACCCTGACACTATTTTTTTTTCAAAATTAAAACAGATTTATTGTTGGCAATTGTATACCAAATTTATCGCTTTCATTCATTGAATAATAATTTAGTATATCGATGGTTAACTTCTACTAGTTCGTATCCTAACTCTAATGTTTTTATATTTCTTCTGATTACGTTGATTAAAAATGTTTGTGTTTTCTACTATAAATAAAACTATAATCACAGGTAAAACATATATAAATACACTGATGCGCAGCATTGTTTGGTAAAAAAATATTTATGCGCAAAAATTTTTAACAATACATAAAAATGCGCAGAAGTAATTTGGCAAACTTATAAAAATGTACCGATGCGCAGAAGCTTTTGTAGAAAGTTCTTATGAGAAGGGTTAATCATTACAAAAAAACCTTTGGGCAGAAGTTTTTAATACAAAATACATATGCGCAGAAATGTTTGATAGAATATACCTGTGCGCAGAAGTGTTTGATAGAACATACCTATGCGCAGAAGTGTTTAATAATACATACGAATGAGCAACAGTGTTCTGCATAAAGAGTTGCTAAAGGTGGGCAAAGGTAAAGGAAGTATTCAAAAAAGCGTTGTGTACTAAATTTCCAATAATCTGCTTGTCTAAAATAAAAAAGTTTTCAAACACTTTTGCGTTTTAGATGTTTTACAATATTTTTGTTAGACTTCTAATATCGTTCCCGATTTTTTTTTTGTTTTGATAGTTTTGCGACATTTTAGAATCAACTCTTAAATTTTGGCATGCCAGTTACTAATCACCCTGCATAGTACACCTAAATTTAATACAATTATATAGTATAATACACTATTATAATTATATAAACAAGTTAAAGCTATGCATAAAGTTACTTTAATTAAATTTTCATTCAATTATTTTCAAATTACTCCAAGTTCTATAACTAAGTTCAAGAATCGTAAACAGTCAATGCAGATTAAATCTAATTACTTCCTAGGTAATTAGTCCACCATTTATGGGCCAGTAATAAGTAGTGTAAATATTATTTAATAATAACTAATATTAATTTAATAAAGAACATCTAATAGTTGAACTATTTCATAGTTAAAATAGGGCACAGAAACAAACAATGGATCTTGGTAGTACTGGGTATGGGCATCATTGATCCATTATCAGTTGAATCACCTTTGCATATCTTCGGAAGATATTGGTAAAAACTCTTTAGGAGGCATCACGGTCAACACCAACTACTTAAAGGAAAAACTAAAAATCGATTCTTATAGTATTTTTTTTGTAGATTCTAACAGCTTTTGGCAAATTTACCTATCGTTTTTAATTTTTGAGAAAATAGCATTAAACTACGATTTTAGTGCAATTGTTGGACTGGTATAATACCTTTACTTTAGTGACTATTAAAATGAAACTAGACTAAAATAATAGCCAGAATATAGAAGTATAAAAGTATAATAGAAAATTTAATGAAATTTTATCCTATTTACTTAAAAGACAATATTTCTATATCAATTTTTACCACCTCAGAGTGCTTTAAGTTGACCAGTATATTATATCCTTCACATTTTGACTTTTTTGTCAAGGTTTAGTTAAACATATGAACTACAGTGGTTCTAAAACAATTTTAGGATTGCTAAAGGGTAAGACCGATATCATAGTGAACACTATGATAATTATTAAGGTCTTTGCATGCTTAGCAAGTTTGCTTTGATTCCAGGAATTATAGTTTTATGATAATTATTAAACTCTTTGAATGCTTGGCAAGTTTACTTTGATTGTAAATTATTGTAAATAAATGCAGTAAAAAGTAAAAATTTAAAGGCAAAACGTCAATTTGACTTCTTCAAACTAAACAACTTAAAAAAATAATTAAGCAAATCTTACACAAGTTTAACATCTTCACTATTTCTAAAACCACAGTTTAAATTTATTTTATTTATTAACAAAAAAAAACTAGTTTAAAATTGTTTTGGAACTACAGCAGTAAAAAGTTTAACTGTTACATTGACAATTAAGTCAAAATTTGAAATATATCATCACTCAAGATGCAAAATGTCGTATTTTAAATTTTACTTTGTTGTTCTAAATTGTAAGAAACATAAATGAAATGACATTAAATTTCACACTTTACGCAGTGTAGAGCTTCATGTCTACTCTATTTAGAGACCTTACTAAATTGTGAAGTTTTATTAAAATGCCAGAATTTAGCACCAAAATAGAATAAAGTAAAATTTAACATACGACCTTTTTTACTTTGAGTGAAGATATTATACACTGGCCACCTTAAAGTATCCCGTAACGTTAAAACATTGCTATAGAAAGACTTTCTTTCGGGTCAGTAGGATTAACATTCTTTATATTTGCTATAAAACTTTTAAACTTAACTATTTTAGCTGTTATTCAAAACCAGTCATGTTTTAATATTCACTGAAATAGAGTTTTTATGCCAGTCAAAAAATTGTACTTAAATCATACTTTATTGCGTTTTTCTTAAAATCGGCAAAAGATAGGTAAATTTTTTAATCATTATTAGAATCTGCGCGTAAATTACTACTAGAATAAATTAAATTTTTTCTTTTAAGTAGTTGGTGTTGATCGGGATTCCTCCTGAAGAGTTTTTACCAATATCTTTCAAAGATATGCAAAGGCGATTTAACTGTTAATGGATCTATGATGTCCATACCCTGTACTACCAAGATCCGTTGTTTGTTTCTGATGCCCTTTCTTTAAAACCTAATCATATCCGGGGATCACTGTGAGGGGTTTCCACTCAAAATAATATTAAATATAAAGTTAATATTTTGTCGGTTTTAAAGCAGAATCTGCTGTCAGTATCGAAAGAATTCATTTTGCTAGGTAATAAAATTGAATATTAAAAAAGCTCTTATAAACAAACGGGTCTCGCTAATAAAACTGGTGTTCAAAAAAGTGGCTCATCATTCATTCTATGTTATGTTTATTTAGTTATTTTAACCAAAGACATGCGAAACGAAGGGGTTTTATCACCGTTTTGTCCTAAAAAAAATCTATATTTTTTATTTTGAAATTTTATTTTTTGTACTGTGTCCGCTTCAGTAGAAGAAGAAGAAGTATTACTTTAATTGTCTGTCAGCTGATACGTTTTGTGTAATAAATTATTATTAATAACTGTAAAAGTATTGTGTAGTCCTTAATAATGTTTTATTTATTATATTGTGTATATATGTATGTGTCTAACGTGTATTCAAACTGGGTTTAAATTTGTGTAAGTAGTTGTTAATGATTTTTTGGTTAACCCAACAAAAACAAAATTTTGGTTATACAGAAACTTGTTCATATATAATTTTAATATTGTTTTTTTCTCTCATATTAAAGGTCTGAGGACGAGGGAAACCACCCTCGAAACGTTACGATTTAAGGAAATAGTTTGAGTATTATTAATTTCAACCCTCTTCCCAAAAAAACATCAACGAATAGAAAAAACCGGTGTAAAAAACACTAAGAATTTAAAAAATAATAATTTAATTTATTATTTTTTTGGAGAATTATCTAGATCTTGACAATATTAAAAAATAATGAGATAAAAATAATTGTGTATTAATAAAGTTATAGATATAAAGTACTTATATTAAACTTTATGTTAAATCTATTGTCAGGAAAAATGAATAAAAAAACATAAAAAAGGAAGCAAAACTTGTCGTTTAATATCAGAAACTTCCTTTACAGCCTTTATCGACTATATGACTCAAAATTGAAAAACTATTTGTCAGCTAAATCACTTAACGTTGGAAACTTTCTATAATGGTCTTGACTTTTTAGTGAATCCAAGAGCGTGTTCAACAGAAAATTGTTAAGTGCGCTCTAACATATGTCAAATAATAAAGGCACGTGATACACGTTCTACGCATAAAATTACATGATAAAATTCATTTAAATTGGCTTACTTGATTTTTATAAAAATCCAAACACAGAGAAAATTTTACCAAATTTATTTCACGGGCCTTTTTCACGACATTTTCCATAACGGCTCTTAACATGTATCGCTCCAGCTAGGGTGATGCATCAACGTGAATTGAATCCCCCTCAAGGTCACGGTTTGGTTAGTTATAGTTCTCAAAAATCTTACAAAGGTGTAGCCTACCAAATGGTAATCGGGCCTTACTACTACGAAGAAAATGGTAATACAGTTACAGTGAACGGCGACCGATGTCGCGCAATGCTGGAAAATTTTTCCATACGGCTAGAGCCACAATGCAGCTTTTAAGGCAGATTTTCGAAGAGGGAATAATTTTGCGAAATTCGGATTTTCATTGTCCTTCACTATCGCCCGATTTGACAGTACTTGACTTTTTTATTTGAGGCTACCTGAAGGATCGGGTGTACACGTGTATGTCAACAATCCCAGGACTATTCAACAGCTCAAGCCAGACATGTTAAAAGCCGTCATGGAAAAGGTCTTTTCAAAGATAATTTTTCATACATATTAATTTTCTGTACTCTATTTTATAATAAATAAATAAATAAAAAAATTGACAAACAAAACAGTTATTTAATTTTTAAATGGTGAAGGGACTTATGGGCCTCTCTGTATATCCAAAAAGATAGTTTAAGTTGTCTTATTCACGAGTTTTAAATTTAAAGTAGATATCTCAACTTGTTCAAAAGTTACCTCACAGTAAATAAAATACAGCCGGGAGAAAACAATGAAATTAAAATAGTCACCAGTTCTCAGACTATTATTGAGGATTGTCAATTGTTTGTGTTTAGAAAAAAATTATAATATACTTTTTTGGGTAGAAGATATTTTTAAAATAAAACAGCTTTTTTTAAATGCGGGTTTAAAAGTACTTTTTTACCCTTGATGGAAAATAGCTATTAAATTGTAACATGTCAGATATGGCTGAAATCTGCGCTAAGAGTACAAGCATTGATACGTATATTATAAAAAGTTTAGAGGGACAGAATGATAAATGGAACCAGCTTAAACAAAAACTAAAAGTGTGTGTAGGATCAAATTGTGGAAAAACATAGTTCTAATAAGCTAAAAGTCAAGTATTTACACTCACTTCCGGGTTTTAGTCAAGTCAAATAACGATAAATTCTAAATTATAAATTCTACATCAAAAAATGTTAGACAAAATTTCTATTTTAATATAGATCTAAAGATGAAACCTTTTTTTGTTTAATTCGAATCACTTAAGAGAGATTTAAGGGTTGGGATTACCTTTTTAATGTTTTATATTAAGAAATTACCCTTTTAGTATTTAAATTTTACATTTCCTAGAGTGTTGGCTACGCCTTCTTCTGCGTTACGCTGCAGCTTGTTGGTAAAAAGTCTATTTTCAAATACGACGTAGAAACGTAATCGTAAAATCGTAACAAATGCAGTACGCTGATTGGTTCAATTTAAAGGCAAAACGTAAACGTAAATAGGTCTAAAGGCAATATGAAATCCTCCCTTTTCTTTGTCTGATAGTCATATTTACAGCTGTTCGAATTATAGTCGGAGACCATTATTTTCTGTCTTAAAACACATTGAAATTAGGCTATTTTTAAATTGCTCCGGATCCGGTTTACACAATAATTCTAGGGTCAAAGGGTAAGATCAGTCTTTAAAAAGCGCCTTTAAGATATGTGATACTTAATTTTTTAAAGAAATGAGAATTTATGAAATAACATTTTGATTAAATGGAAATTCTTTAGACTTTTTAGTGTTGACATATGTCAAATAAACTTTTTGAAGTCTTTTTTACCCCTTGACCTACTAAATAATTGTGTTAAACTGTGAAAATAGACTAATCTAAATGTAATAAATGTAATGTGTTCGACTCGGTAAGTTAAAAATATATTTTTCGGGGACCCCATTTCACCACCCTTTCGGAGCTTCTAGCAGCACCTGGGCTAGAATAATAATAAATAATAAATAAAATTTTCAAGAAAAGTCATGGGAAAGATCCCTATTATTTTTAAAAGTAATCCCACCAAAAAAGTTAAACTTTAAAAAAATCAAAAACAGCTGAAAGAAAATTCCGATTAAAGAAACTTTATCAGGAAAATTATTTTTATTATAATATGTTTGTTTAACCTCGTACTATTCTACTAAATTAAACATCCCCTAAGTCCAGGACTTGTGTGGGCTAGTAGTACTGCCGTGCTGAGCTTAAAGATCCTATCTATATAGGTTTAACATACACAGATAGGACCTTTCAGCTTAGGAAGGCAGAGTAGAGGGGACCACCGGCTTATACTGACTTTCGAACTAGAAAAATAATTTTTGCAAAAAGAAAATAAATAAAAATAAAATTGTCAATTTTATTTTTTTTTTGAAAAAATATATATATTTTTTTTCGCAAAAAGTAAGTAAAAAAATTGTTAAAAAAAGTCTTAATTTTTTTTTTACTTTTTTTTTGGAAATTTGTAATTACCATAGTGGCGCCTTCGCCAAAATTGCAAAAATTTACACAGAGCTTGTCAAAAGTCCGCCCCCTCGCTTTAACTTTTGAACGGTTTAAGATATCAACTTGAAATTTGAAACAATTAAATAACATAACCCAAATAACTTTTTGGTGTATATTTGATATACTTAGGTGGCACAATGGAGACGGGGGCAAGGGAGAACATTTTTTTAATAGGTAGGGATATCTCTTTTCGACCATATATTTATTATTTTTTAAATAGTTTTCTTTTTTTAATATTTTTTGCCAAAAAAATCGACTTTTTAAGATTGGTTTTCCTAAAATTTTATTTATAATATTCAAAGTTAGTTCAAAAGTATAATTGACGTATTATAATCATGAAATAAACCATTTTTTAAAAATTGTATAATTTTTTTTAAGAAATTTTGACTTAAATAATTACCCTTTTCAACCCTATTTTAAATCCCCAAAAATAGCTACGTAAAAATAAAAAAATATGTGACAAACAGAGAATTTTATAAGCTTTAAAATGAGGTTACACCATTACCGTTTAAAACGTTGAGGGTAACGTTCAAGTATTACGTAAAGCAAATTTTGATCATTTTGGACATTGGACGCATACCGTTAAAATAAAGTATGGCCAACATCTCGGTTTGTAAACAAATAGTATGTATATTCAGGCCTGAACAATAACAGTTACCAGTAACTGATATTGTTGTCTCTGTTAGAACAAAGATGTGCGAGTAAGACAGACGAATGTTTATGATGCCGACGTTTTTGTCAGTTTTAACTAATGAAATTCCTATTCTAGAGAGAATAGTTATTAGTTCGTTGGTGAAACATGGAGAAAGAGATGTGGGTGGAAATAAAGGGAAGGAGGAGAGGTTAAAGATTGAAATTATTTATACTTAACCTAAACACATTTGGACAATGTATTAAAATTAGCGAAAAGCCATAAGTTTATTTGGGGCTCTCTGTGACTTTGTAACATAATCCTAAATACATAAATAAATCTAAGATACCTAAAGAAAAACTTTTACTACATACTATTTCTAGGTCGGTTATAGTGACCAAAACTGTGAAAGTATCATTATTTTAATCTGTATATCAGTCCTTTAGATTAAATATTAAAAACAGCGAACATCATATTTGCGAATCATCAGCATACCATCAGCAAACCATACTGGTTATTTGAATAAAACTTTAGGTGATTTAAAGCCATGGTGTCATCTGCAATGTTAAATAATTTAATTTTTAACTCGCAGTGTAAGGATAGGAAATAGTATATTATGCACCTAGTATGCGAACTAAGTCTTTAGTATTCGAGACTAAAGTTTTTTTGCTCAGACAGAGTCGAGGCAAAAAATCAGTCGAGAACACTTAAGACAGGTCGCATACGTGGTGCATATACTATTTTTTCTACTACTCAAAGCTAGTAACTCCAAATATCAGTTAAAAATAAAGTTTAAAAATTATTTTGACATAGCTGTCAGTTTGAAAAATAAGTTGAAAAAAGTTAATAGTTGTCTCAAAAATTTTTCATTATTGACCGTCGTCAATATACAATGCTTAACAATGGTCAATAATAAATGAGTTCACTGACTTTATTAGTTGCCAAGGTAAACAAGCCTTGACAACGGTACATTATATGTCAGCTAGCACTTAATTAGGTAGCAGAAAAACTGTATTTATTTGTTTAGGTACAAACACTAAAACTATATAATTAGGTACTAAAACAGACCCCACAAAGAAACAAAGTGTAAGTTTTATCTGTCAAAAGCAACAGCTTCAGCAAATAATTAAAGCTAAACAATCCTTTTTAAAAGAATAATAATGACAATGTTTAAAAATTTCCTTTCAAGTAAGAGCCGTAAAGTAAAAGTAAAGTAAAAGAACTATTTAATGGCGTCACTTAGTACAAGAAAATGAAACAAGACTTTTAAAACTTTTGCACAATTCAATTTAACTTTTTATTTTTATATTATGTTACATTTGTTATTATCCTTTAAAAAAATAAATATAACCATAATAATAATATTTTATTTTTAGACGGCGGTGATTAATACGTTTATAAATTAGGGGTCTGTAAAAATAAACCGTTTAAACTTTAAAATGACCGTGGATAAAATATAGTATTCTACTGGCGTATAATAGCTCTTTAAATAATAGACTCTTATCTACGTTCTACTTATTATTACTAGTATTAAAAACTTATTTGGGTTTATTAATCTTCACATTACATAAAAAGAATTATAAATAAAGTTTTGTAGAATTCCTGGCATGGCAAACATTCGTAATTCTTCAGCACTTCTTGTAGAATTTTGTCTACTTTCACTGCTCCAACGCGTTTCCATTTGTATCCTACCAGTAATAACATTTAATTTTTCAATAAGTATAGGTATTTAATATATTAATTTCAGTCAAGACCTAAGCGGATCATGCTAATTTAGTGCACATCAATGGACTAGTAAATGGGGCCCTTTATGCGTGAACATGGAGAATACACTATGTTGTCCACAGCTTTCTCCTTTAACTCTTTGGGTTTGTTGTGGTTCTCGAAAATCGCGTGGCGAAAATTCGTAATTATACAGCACGTTCTGAAGAATGAAACAAGAAGTCTTATAAGAAGTTGAACTTCTTGATGCAACTTTATGAGAACTTCTTGTAGAAGTTTTGTGTTTACTGGGTATTCTACCTAATTATGCATCCACTAACTTAGGGGCCCTAAGTTCGGGACTTGTGTGGGCAACCTACGGCATTAACAGTGTTTCCAACCAGTTTTCAGGGTGGTGTCTCTGTTTCACCTGCCCCCTTTTCCAATTTGTTACAAAAAAAGTCTATCGGCGTGGGTGTAAATGGAACGCAAGCAAGCCTACTACTAAAAGTCTAATTATAAATTAGACGCCTTAACGCGTTCGGTTAGTTGCCCGATTACGTAATGAGGGAACTATTCAAAGAGATTAGTTAAAAATAATTACTTAAATTACATCGTAATTAGTATAGGAAAGACGCCTAATTTCGGATGGTTTTCTAATTTCGGATAGTAGTATATCTAAGATACTATCTGCAGAGATGAACAGAAACCTACTTTTATGTCAAGCCAAAAGTCAAACTAAATCCGTACTGTAATATGGTAAAGGTAGAGCTACTTCCCATTAAATGGCAGCACAAATCGTTTAAATTGCAACGGCAAAATTATGGCTCCTATACTATAGTAGCCGTAAAAAATTGCTTAATAATTAAATTCGAGATTAAATAATTAAATACTTCTTATTTGCAGAACAAAATGTCAAGGTATAACAAGAAATTTAAGGAATGGGATCCAGATCTATTTTGAAAAAAAAAAATCGGATATTTCCAAAATTAGGAACCCTTTTTCAAATGTACAAAAATTCGAAAAGTTTTTTAACTGTGTTTTTTTGTAAAAAATAATCTATAGTAAAATTGTTTTCATAATAAATCATGGTTCGTTATAATATCAAAAAATAAATTGTAAATGGTATCCGAAATAAGGCGACTTTCCTAAAATTTTATAACTAATCTATCACTATTGGCAAATTGACATCCAATTTTCCCAATGCCAATTATATTTAATAAAAACCAAAATCATAATTAAATAATTCAATAAACGTTTGTTTGCAAAAGCTTTCATCGGTCCGTTTTTATTTGCTCATCTCTCCGAAACTGGTTCTGAAAAATATTGAGCAAGTCCAATTAACCATTTAAAAATGTGTATAGCCGTTTTATTATAGGCATTGTTCTGGTAAAACAGTTTTGTTACACTTTTCACAGCATTTAAAATATTTTTTAGTGAACAAAAAAAACACACATTCATTAAATCTACATTTCCAGGATTTTAATACAATGTAAGGTTTTATTTAAAGTTTAAATTTTTACACAAACCAAGTTTTATTTTTAAAGAAAACCACAAAAAAAAGTACACTATCAACTTTTTCGAAGACAATTTTTGTAGTGGTATATATACTTGTGTTGCTATGTTCAACTGTGTATAAAATAACGGTTTCGTTTGACGTTTATTAATTAATTTTAATTAATTAATAAAATGCACCATAAAAGATTTGGTAGAAGCGAAACGAAATGCTCTATACGTAGCCAGATACTGGTCAAATAGAATTTAATTTAGATAAATACAATAAAATTTTCTCCTTTTTTTGTTATGGCACTGACTTGAATAAATAATAGTTATTTATGGTACTATTGGGTAAAATTAACCTGCTTGGCTGACGCCTCGCAGGTTAATTTTCTCATGGGCAATATCGGTTTACCCATGAGTGCCATACAAGGTTCTATCCAATAAATAGCTTAGGAATTCATATTTTTATTAAAAATTTTAATGACATTTGCAAGAAAATAATTTGACAAGTGACAGTTGAGTGGGTAAAATAAATAATTATCCACTCAATAAAGTAAAAGCCACGCGGGGGTTAATATTGAGTTTATCTATTTAAAATAAAGCTGGTAATTATCTTATTATCTGTATG
Source organism: Brachypterus glaber (assembly GCA_958510825.1). NCBI lineage: Eukaryota > Metazoa > Arthropoda > Insecta > Coleoptera > Kateretidae > Brachypterus > Brachypterus glaber. The sequence continues at coordinate 8,739,499 of OY294052.1, forward strand.
TATTGGATTAACAAATTTTTTGATTTTATATCTGTTGACAGCTAACTGTCACCTGTTGACAATACAGGCTCACTTTAACTAATGTCAGTACGCATAGTTACCAACTTTAAAACAACAAATATAAATATTTCATCTGAGGCGTCTACTACCCTATTACAAAGTAGTTTTAAATAATTATAACCTATAAAATGACATTGTTTAGCAACTATTTTAAGGTTTTTTAAAAATTAAAACTGTCTCTGTGATTGGTGGTTCCTTAAAAGATGAGACATGGTGAATTAGAAGTTAAAACTTATAATAAAACCGGTAAAATTCACCACTACATTGTAAAAAGTAAACTGAAAATTCAGTTACAAATTGATAGGAAATCGGAAGTTTAATTTTTGTTAAAAACACTCAAAAGTTCATGTCCGTTCTTAAATAAGTAGCTGAGCTTATAACTATAGTGTTATTAATCACTCTGAGGTGTAAAATACCCATGATGTGGGTCCCTATAACGAGTATAAATAATAATAAATAAATAATAAATAATAAACGAAAATTGAAAGTACATTTGTATAGGATCATTACTTCATAACCATTCCTAACTGAATATTTAATGTCGTACTTTAATATTTAAGAACGGACATAAAATGTTGCGTATTTTTAACAAAAAGAAAGTACATATGTACTGGATAATAACTTCCGATTGCCTGTCCAATTGTAACTGAAAATTCAGTTTACTTTTTACAGTGTTCACCAGTAGTCTTTGAATTAAAATAGTCTTTAGTTATTGATTTTTTTTAATGACCTTAATAAATATTAATTTAAATATCAGGATGTTTTTATTTGTAATTTAAGTTTGACGCAGTTTTACACCAATAATATTCTTAAAATTTCCACTTCCTTTGTTATTTGTGACCAGCAATTTATTTTAGCCCTACCTACCTTTTTTTTAATTCTAATTTTGTCTATTTTTATAAAAAATTAAATCCATTTTTAGTAACATAGTAAAGGCAGAGCTCATAAATAATTCATAGGTATATAGTTAAAAATGTATTTAAAATAAATAAATATTTTATTAAAATAAATAAATATTTTATTTATTTATTTATTAAAAATCAAGTTTTGTATCAATTTTAAACCATATAATAAATAAAACATAAATATAAAAAAAACATTGTAAAAGAAAATCTCATAAATAATTCAAAAAAATAAGTGCGAAAATTAGTCATTATTAAATTTCTAAAATAAAAAAAAGGCAAATAAACCCATTCACTTTTATAAAAGATGCAGTAAGTTGTTTACATAACGTTACATTTTTTAAGAAAATAGCCTTTAGCTTCTTTATAATACGTTTTGCTTGTTTAATAAAAAAATGTAAACACTGAAAATATTACTATAGCGAAAGCGAGGCTTATAAATAATTCAAAAATTTTTAATTTAAGTTTTGTTAAAAGGATACTAATATGCTATAGGTTTTTTTTGCACAAATTATATTAAAAAATATAAGAGGATCTATACTTTTAACTGGAATATACTTTTTTAAGGTATAGCGTAGTGGCTAGCTCGTATGCATAGCAAGTCTACTAGCGTGAGTTCGATTCTCACTGGCGCCGGTTTGCCTTTTTCAGTTAATTAATAATTGAAATTTGGCGAAGGCGATAAGTGAAACGGACACTCCCTAGAAACTGGTTCGAAAGTCAGTATAAGCCGGTGGTTCCCTCTACTACTAGCCCACACAAGTCCTGGACTTAGAGGATGCTTAATTAAGTAGAATAGTACGAGATTAAACAAACAAATAATTAAAGTTTATCTAAATTATTAGAAAAAATTCAAATATTTCAATTTTTAATTATGGTAAAGGTCAAGTTCATAAATAATTTAAAAAAAATAAGACCATTATGTAAAAGAGGGTTAAGCGTAACTAAAGCCAAAAATTTTAATTATCTGACAATTCAGAGGGACACATCTTTATTAAGATACAAACTGCTATTTGTTTGCTATTTGGGTAGCGTGCCACCACAAATATATGTTTACATATGTTTGATTAATATAAAAAACTAATTCAATATTTATCTGAATTTCTTATTCCAGCTAATACTTCTTCTTACAACACTAACTATAGAAATGCAAAAGGTAAAAAACTTCAAATATATTTTAATTACATTAAAATATATCTTGTCAATGAAAGAAAAAAAATTAAACAACAATTAAAAGAGTTTAATGAAAGATAATGAAAAAATAAAACGAATAAAACAACAAAATTATTTTATTTAAAATTGAGAAGTTATGATTAAAATAGTATTCTTACTCTTCAAACTGTACCGTATTTAATACGTTCACTGCCAACGGCTAGTTTTGACAGCGGAGCAATGGGTATGGGCAAGGGAAAAATAGAAAGAATTGATTAATGTTGTTAGGGGCGCCAGTTACTTTAGCTTTTACTCCTTTAGGTAAGTAACAACCTAGTGTAAATACTTAAGCTTTTCAGTTTGAGAAAATATAACCCCTAAATAAAATAAGATAATTCATTTGAGAAATTTATATAAAGAAACTTAATGAAAGCACATCAAGTAATGTATTAATATATATAAAAAATATGTGTAATTATATTAAGATATAATTAAAGAAATCTTAATAAAAATTACTAAATTCAGAAATCATTCGACTTAAATGTATAAAGAAAACATGAAGTTCAGCAAGCACCAAGAAATGTATGTAAACAGCAATCATTTCTTGCAGTGTATAGAAGTCATGCTTAAATTAGAAATCATTTAATCAAAAGTATGATATTTAATAATTAATAAATGAGATTAAATGTTTAAAAAAAATAAGTACCTAAAAATGAACAAAAGCCAGAAGGGCATATAGTATTAAACAATACTATATCAGATCTGATAAAGTTTACAGTTATAAGAATATTGAAATAAAAGAATTTAAAAATATGAAATATTGCTTTCAAAAGTTTTCAGAAAGAGTACTTAGCTGGTTTCTGCAAAATCCATGAGGTATGAATTCCATCGTCTCCATCTGTACAAGTCTCCCCTATGCTGATGAATTCATTTCTCAAATGAAAGAAAAAAAAATATAGGCTGTCCCATCTACTTTGGAAAAATCATCTTCCAGGATAAAATGTACGATTGAAAATGTTGTCCGGGATAAAATATACTTTTGAAAATTATGTCCAATGTAAAATTGTCTGCTAGACGGTTACATAGAATTTATCTATGCCGAAAATTACAGAACCATGTTCCAACAGAACATCACTCCATGCGGAGAACTTGTATATCAAATATACCAAAATAAACTTCAACTTAAATTAATGTAATTCCATATTAATGGTATAGAAATAGTGAGTAATGGTGTAGTAATGGTAATTAATGGTAATTAATTAATTAATGGTCTAGTAATGTAGTAATAATGGTGGTGTCATACTAAGTCTTCGATGTCCATCGAAACGTTATAAATGCGTAATTGTAGAAAATAACAGTTACAATATCTTCCGCATTGTTTAAATATTCATTTTCACTAACTTTAAATAAAAATACATGAAGGATTACTTCGATGATTACAGAAAATAAACACTCGTCAAAATGACACCACCATTGTATTCGAGTTGCTTCAAGAAGGAACGAAAATCGACCTTATTCACTAGTATGAACCCTTCAGGTAAATAAAATCCTATTTCTGAACTATTAGCGACATCTATGCAAGTCATTATCAACTACAGTTTTACCGTATAGGATTCCTAATAAAGGTAACGAAAACTACACCAAAAATAATAACAAAAAGACTATTTCCTAATAAATCCGTATTAGTGATATCTAACCTCAAAATATTACTCTAAGAAACAAATATAAACAATACTTATTGTTTATCAGCAAAACTAATAAAAATACGAACAGAATACTAAGTGTCCTGTGAACTAAGTATAAACAAAATACTGAATCTAAGTGAGCAGTTCCAGCAAACTATTTTCAACAAATTCTGGATTATCCCGAAGGAATAAGCATACGAAACTTTCCAGGAGAAACAAGCTACAGATGAAAGCCAGTGAAATCCAACCCTCAATAGACTCTGAAACATATAAAAACCAGGTAAGTCCATAGACAAATGCACTATAGAGAAATAAGTCATATGATTCTTTATTATTAAAAATCATATTCTAATTATGTTTTCTTTATGTTATTTTCAGGTAGAACTATGGAATAGAGACTCATATGGTTAGAATTCAGTTCCTGCTACAAAATAGTCCCAGATACAAAATAGTTCTGTACGTACGTAACTATTTATATACAAAATAAACATAAATTATAACGTAAGTAAACGAATAGTTTAATTAACCCTTGCTATATTACAAAGTGACGATTTATATCGTTACAAAGCATTTCATTCATAATAATTCATTCATAATTTACTTTCAATTTTACATATTATTACGTTAACTCCTAAAAAAACCCAAGACTACATAATTACCAATCCTTGTTTTTGACCATCTCTGGTCAAGCCAAAAATGTCCCTTCCAAACAATCCCTTTTTCAAGTATCATAAAATTAAGGTAGATATATCTGAGGAGTTTACTACCAAAATTCATACTAAAAACATGACTTTACTGAAAATGAATTTATATTTTAACAAAAGAATTGACTGAAAAAACTACCTCTACTCTTAATTTAATTATCATCGTATTACTTTAAGGCAGAAAAAACATATCAATCTGATAATAAACCCTAATTATCCAAGTATCTAAAATCAATATCATTAAAGATATTCCGATATTTATTAATTAAGAAAACCCAATTAACTAATAAAATAAGCATCTGGAAAAACAAACCGCCAGTTTAGAACAATACTTTTTCACGTTCGTAGAATATCAATAAAAATAAAATACCTAATGCACAGTGATTTTCACTACCCTTACAGTTAAGAAGCCGTAAAAATATGTATTTTTTTTTTCATTTCATAGAACATTCTTTAAGTTTTGATGAATTTTTCCACGTAAACTTTAAACACATATTTTTTACCAAAATATGCACCGCTTTTTATTAATTTTTATTTTTTATATAGGGGCCCTGGGACCTAATATAGGTCCCAGGGCATACAACTTTAAATAGAGGGTACTTTAAATAAGTAGATAACTACTATAAATAAGGAAAAAATATCTAAAATAAGGATAAGTCTATCAATAAACGTATTTTTCCAACCTTGTATTTAAAACACTCCCTTAGTACAAACCTTCAAAATTCACACTTACGTAGTTCACACGAAAATATCACTCCAGTGTCAATAATTAGCGGAATGCCAACGATTGGGTGTTTTACCCTAATATTAATTAATATTATTTTACCGGAATTTCTATAGCTGGGTTCTGAAAGTTATAACACAGTGTCAATTTTAATTAACCTAACTGGTATAAACTAAATAAAACTAAAATAAATTTTGAAATAAATTTTAATTTTAGACATGCATAAATATTAAAAGATAAACGAACCACGTTTAATAAGCAAAGTTACAAATTTAAATCTAACATTTAAATGACAAAGCTTCGTCCTTTAAAGAAGAAGATATTACAACGTATTTCATAATATGATATATAATATGATATATTATAAAAAAGCTAATATTCTAATTTTAAAATTATATTATTATTCTATTCACAGAGCCTGCTCTAGAATAGTATTATACAGTAGTTTGGAATTTTCAAAAAAATTCAAAAATTGTCACACAAAAAATTCTTAGATATATTTTTTTTCATGAGAAAATAAGCAGCTTATTTTTTTTCAAATGTCTGTCCATCTGTTCGTCCATCCGATGTCACGATTTTTGTGAACACAATAACTTAAGAAAGAATAATCCCATCGACTTGAAATTTTCAGGAAAAATCAAGTTCTATGAGGGAAACATCCCTATTGTTATTGAAACTAATCCCCTCAAAAAAAAAAGTTAAACTTTTAAAAAAATCGAAAAAAGCAAAAAATGCGATTAACTTATTTAGGAAAAATTTCTTTTATTATTATAAGAATTAATTCTACCAATTTTGAAAGTAATCCCCCAAAAATATTAAATGTATTCCCTGAAAATAGAGTTTTTGGGGGGTTAAACTTATAAAAAAATAAAAAAAAAGCTGAAAGAAAAATCCGATTAACATAACTTTTTCAGGAAAAAATACTTTTATTATAAGGGTCAATTTTATTATTTTTAAAAATAATCCCTCAAGAAACAAAAAAGTTTATAAATGTTTAATATATTAATAAAAAATAACATAAAATAATAAAAAGATACTTTTTAAAAGTCATGTCCAGTGACTTTTATAAAACATGTATGTATTTAGAAATGGTTTTCCAAAAGTTTTCACCACTAACCGATACATAAAGATTAGGATTAATTCGAGTGAAAACTTATGTATACTTTGTATTTAGGCTTTAGGTCCTATTCTATTGTTTATATTGGCGACTAGCCACTATAAAGGTCAACTTTCTAGCCAAAATATATTCTAACTGATGTTGATCCTTTTATTTTCTTAGAATATACAGAAAACTTGAAACAATTTAAGAAACAAAACCTCTGCCGTCAGTAGTAAAACGACAACAGCTTATAAAAGTAAACTGACTTACTACTTACTTGCAATCAGGGCAAGAAACCGTGTTGCCTAGTGTAAAAGTACCTCTGTCACATCCTCTACTTTAAACATTATTATTAAATAGTAAAACAGAAACAATTTAAGAAACAAAACCTCTGCCGTCAGTAGTAAAACGACAACAGCTTATAAAAGTAAACTGACTTACTACTTACTTGCAATCAGGGCAAGAAACCGTGTTGCCTAGTGTAAAAGTACCTCTGTCACATCCTCCACTTTAAACATTATTATTAAATAGTAAAACAGAAACAATTTAAGAAACAAAACCTCTGCCGTCAGTAGTAAAACGACAACAGCTTATAAAAGTAAACTGACTTACTACTTACTTGCAATCAGGGCAAGAAACCGTGTTGCCTAGTGTAAAAGTACCTCTGTCACATCCTCCACTTTAAACATTATTATTAAATAGTAAAACAGAAACAATTTAAGAAACAAAACCTCTGCCGTCAGTAGTAAAACTACAACAGCTTATAAAAGTAAACTGACTTACTACTTACTTGCAATCAGGGCAAGAAACCGTGTTGCCTAGTGTAAAAGTACCTCTGTCACATCCTCCACTTTAAACATTATTATTAAATAGTAAAACAGAAACAATTTAAGAAACAAAACCTCTGCCGTTAGTAGTAAAACGACAACAGCTTATAAAAGTAAACTGACTTACTACTTACTTGCAATCAGGGCAAGAAACCGTGTTGCCTAGTGTAAAAGTACTTCTGTCACATCCTCCACTTTAAACATTATTATTAAATAGTAAAACAGAAACAATTTAAGAAACAAAACCTCTGCCGTCAGTAGTAAAACGACAACAGCTTATAAAAGTAAACTGACTTACTACTTACTTGCAATCAGGGCAAGAAACCGTGTTGCCTAGTGTAAAAGTACCTCTGTCACATCCTCCACTTTAAACATTATTATTAAATAGTAAAACAGAAACAATTTAAGAAACAAAACCTCTGCAGTCAGTAGTAAAACGACAACAGCTTATAAAAGTAAATTGACTTACTACTTACTTGCAATCAGGGCAAGAAACCGTGTTGCCTAGTGTAAAAGTACCTCTGTCACATCCTCTACTTTAAACATTATTATTAAATAGTAAAACAGAAACAATTTAAGAAACAAAACCTCTGCCGTCAGTAGTAAAACGACAACAGCTTATAAAAGTAAACTGACTTACTACTTACTTGCAATCAGGGCAAGAAACCGTGTTGCCTAGTGTAAAAGTACCTCTGTCACATCCTCCACTTTAAACATTATTATTAAATAGTAAAACAGTAAAAATTAGTGGTTTCTAAGGTATTTTATTATAGTTCTTAAAATAATCAATCCCAATCTTTTAATTTAAATTTTGCGCGAAATATAGTATTCAAAATGGATGCTACCTATTTTAGTCACACGCTCCGTACTAAACCGCTATACCCTGTCTAAATCATTGTGCAAATCCGAATAAAACGTAAGCAATTTGTTATTCAAACATTGGAAGTTGGAATAAAAATAAACTTATATTTATTTCTGTACACACAATACACACATAAAATATATTTATACAGCAAAAAATATTTACATATTTGTACATTTATCTTTTTTTATAAAAAAAATATGTTAGAATTTTGTCTTAAAAGAAAATGTATTTTTTCTCACTACCGACTAGGTAAGTTGACATTATTTAATCAAAAAGTCGAAAGTAATGGAAAGTACTACATCAAGCACACTTGGTGATAGATTAAATCAATACAAACAAAACCGTAACTAAAGACAGAAAAAACGATTTACTGCACAAGTGTGCTAAAATTTACCTCAGGGGGGCATCTAGACACAAGACTACTATTTATAATTTTATAGTCATTCCATAAAATTTTTGCCACACATATAATTGTCAAAAATATTATATTATATTATATATATAAAATAAGATGTTAACTCCTTGGTAGTGAGAAAAATGTAATGCGCTACTCATAGGTATGTGCTTTTCTGTCTTCGGTCGTGTTTATGGACCTCAGCTCCGCTTCGGTCCACAAAATACGATCCCAAGCAGAAAATTTCACTTACCTCTACTAGAAGCGTAAATAACTATTTTTTAATAAAATAGTTTGATTTCTTTTATGTTATATAGCTATTTGTTTGTCATTAAATTGATTTACTTTCCATTAAAATATCAAACAATAAAGAAGTTAGTTCATCAAAGACTTAAACTAGGGCTTTATTAAATTAAAGCACGAGTCTTTTATTCCTAAGAAATAATTTCGTTTAATTATATCTCTGGCTTGGGTCTAAAAGGACCAACGTCACTTTTTCCGTATTTTGACTTATACCGCCGAACTAATTTTTTTCGGATCTTTATAACCTAAAAAAGGCAATGTCAGTGCTTGTGAGATAAATGTAGACTGTAAGCGACAGGGACCGACTTATGTTTTCAATAAACATTTCTGTTAAACTGCTAAAAAGGCCAATGTTTGACTTAGTGTATCCGTTCAAAATTTTTGATTTTGGCCCTTTAGAACCAAGCCACAGCTGTGTATTTCAATTCTGTCGAACTGACAGTATTAGTGTTAAAATTATAACATCTGGTACTATAAGAAAACATGTTGCTTATACAGGGTTATTCAGAAATAAGTTCAAAAATTTTAAGAGGTAACTCTAAGTTTGGATATAAAAAAAAGTTCCTATAAAGGTTGGTCTGGAAATAAAGCCCTAAGGAAGCTGCTGCCCTTAGAAGATAGACATATGGAATGGGGAACAAAAAAGCACCAATAAAATTTTAATGCTGCAGGACGATTCTTCATTTAAAACTAACCAAAAAAGTATTCTTCACCAAAACACCTAAATTTAATATTAAATGAGTAATAGCCTTTTAAAAAGTAACATTTTTAATGGCACAAAATGTTATTTTCTCTTAATTGCATTTTTTTACACTATATGGCATTTTTTATGTATTTTTACTAAAGGAATCCATATTTATTACAAAAAATTAAAAAAAAATATACATAAAAAGTTTGGACATTTGGATTAAGATATAATTTTTATCTGTGTATTTTTCTGTTTCTTTAACAAAATAAAAACATATCTGTTGAATTTATATAAAAATTTGTTGGCAATTGTTTTCTTCATTTTTCCAATTTGCTATCAATCAAACTAGTAGAAAACTTTCCGAGCCACGCCATTTCCTTTCCACCGGAAACGGTTATCCTATATTGCCGACCAAAATTGAGATGATCACTTCTCACAGTGGCTCAGGTTACGGAAAAACAAGCGAATAATATTAAAAGAAATAAGAGTTAAATAAATAAGAAATAAATGAAAAAATAGATATAATATTTATTTTGAAAGTGGTAAAACACGAGATTGATAATAACTTATGACCAACTCATAAAAAACTTTTTTTAGTCTTCTTTTTTCTTTTTCTCTTCTTCTGCTTCTGCGTTTTCTTCTTCTACTTCTTCTAGTAGATGGAACGCAATTAATACGCATTAAGAGGTAACTTTGCTTTAAGAGGTGGTTAACTCAAGACCGATTTATTAATTGATTTAAACTTTACTTAATGTAAAAACGCTTTAATGCGAAACTGGTTAAATTTACTCAGTAAGCAAAAAAAACGTATATCTAGCTCAAACGTATACACGTACAATGTACATGTACATTATACATGTATTACTTCTTAAAAAAGGTTTAACAAGAGTCGAGAAACTCAACAATTAAATTTTTTTCTCGTCTCGCAATAGTCTTGATTTTCAAGACTTTGGACATTCTGCAGGTTTAGTTGATTTTAGTATCACGCTCTCCACATTAAGCCAGACAAGTATTTATTATTGACAATGATTCTTTATTGCCATAACCTGTGTGTAGAGAACGTACTTTTAAGTGACTATCGTCGACTTGAATTTCGCCTTGTCTCAATCAAGGCCAGACAATACTAAAAGTATAATTTTTAAGTGTCTTTACTTCTAAAATTAATAATTACATAACTAATACGCCATGTAAGTTTAAGACCATACGTTGAGACGAGTCGAGGTGCATACTGTGCTGTAGAAGCTTTGTCGGATCAAATCTAACTTAATATCGCAAAACCGTTCGGTCACTGGCCACTGATAAAGGATTATTACACGGACCGACTGCCTAACATACACATCAAAAGTACATTTGCATATGTGACACATCAAGATAAAATTTATTCATGTTTCATTGACTAGCGTTATACGTCGTTTCCGCTTTATGCTTGTTTTAAAAGTCAAATGGATTTTCGGAAGATTTATTTCATATTAATGGACGAACAATGATGTATTATGTATCAATAGCATGTTTTGCACCTGGTATGCGAACTAAGTCTTTAGTGTTCGAGATTAAAGTTTTTTGCTGAGGCGGAGTCGAGGAAAGAAATAACTAAAGAATATAAAGAACTAAAGCATATTGTAGCATGTGTAAAATGCCACATTCTTTATTATTTAGAATACATAGAATACTTACTTTTGTTTTGGGGGTATATTAGCAAACTTGTGTTACGAGTGGTACAAATGGTCCTAATAACATAATTTCTTTGCTTATTCATTATCCGAGTTGGGATTAACTTATAGTTAGTTAATAACTTGCCTTGTATTGTAATTTCAGTTAGTAATCCTTGTCCTGTGGTTTTATATAAGTAATATCTCATAACTTTGTTTCTAAAGTAGTAAACAAAAGCTTATTCCTACACTAGTATTTATAGTATTATGGCTCCACTGTAATATTAACTTAAGCACACCACATTTATAATGTGTCTCATCAATTTTTCGAAATATAAACATTATCCTTAATATTATTGTTTATTTTTAAATAACTGTTTGGCAGATATTAGGTTATGTCAGTCAGTGTTACGTATGTCTGAACTAGGTTCGCCTGGATAATTCAACCGCTGTAGGATTGGAGTGAACAGATATACTAGAGTACGTCGTATCTTGAACTTGCAGGTTTCAAGAGCGTTTCCGTTGGCTATCTTTATCTGTGATAGTTTAGTCCATATAAGTCCATCGCTCTTAGTTTTCTAGACTATTCGATTTGGGTGGAGAAATTTGAATTCGGAAGAGATTTCCGGCATAGATTTTTAATGGCCCGAGCGGAAAGGTCTGCGAGATGTTTATCTGGAATCATCCATTAGATATTATGGTAAAATCAGTTTAAATTAAGTGATTTAGATAGTGCATCTATTGTTCTATGTATTGATATGCATTTTGTGTTGCTTAACTGAAGTATTTCGCTGATAAAAATGATTCCAATCTGTAAGTACGAACTTTCAAGTGACCATTTATTTTTGATGGTAAATCCTAATTTTATTTTAGTCTCGAGTGATTAAGACTCTATCAAAATCCAAAAAAACGACCTATGGCTGATTTGTTTTTGTCAATTTGGAATAATAAGAAAAACCTCTTCGAGAAAGGGTTCGTATATTTTGTTTTTAAACCAAAGGCTTTTACTTACTTAGGCCTATTGTTTCAGGGTTTTTCTTTTCGACCGAAGTTTTTCGTTGTAGCTGAAGTTTTAATTGTGGCTAAAATTGTGCTTAAGGCCTAAGATTTTTGTTGTGACCTTGACCGACAGCTATGGGGAAAATTGTAACCTATTGACCTATATATCTATAGAAGGATGCCTATGGGTAGTTCCGAAGTTCAGGACCGCTATTCTGATTTTTGTTGAAGTATACTCTGAGCCGCTAACGGTGTTTATGCTGCAGTGTTGACATATGTTGTCTGTATCATATCCGAGCTTTGTTCGAGAGGCTGGATGCTACGTCTGAAGTACCGACAGATAATGTTTTTGAAAATCCAAGATTTTAAACAGATATGTATCAGTTAAATTCAATTTAAAGCACAGGACAAATTTTATTAAGATTTAAGTTTAATTTTTAAACTTAACGAAAGGTTCTCGAAAGTAATGAAATTTGTTCTTATGTTTAATATTTTTATTTGTAACGGAATAATAGCTATTACCCGATTAAGTACCGTAAATCCTTAATGGATATACCTATTTTTCTATGTTTAATTTTCAGAAAATGTAATTATTAACTATTTAAGTACAAACAATTTCAAGTTTTGCTAATATGCATATTTTCGACTATGCATACATACGTATGTAATATATTTTGTTTTATTAAAAGTGTGCCATTAATTATATACTGTTTTTAGTTACTGTTACCAACCCTACACATAGTAATTTTGGATATATATATATATATATATATATTTAACCGATATGAGTATTTGGAGTTTTTTACTCATACTATAGTTTATTGTTTTGTTTTTCAAAACTCCTGGCGCTCAAGGCCTACCATATTTGCCGACTCATTGCCCAATTGCCCCGCTGATGCCTGCTAGCCGTCCGCACTCGAGTACCTTGGGAACAAGTGCCCAGTCTAATAACTTTATTTTATAGTTCCCCAAGAAAACTCGATACAAAGTGGCGCCCTTTAATACGTGGGTTATGCAAATGTGGTAGATTTTTTATATTTTTTTGAAAAGATAGTATTTGTAAAGTTAGTATATGAGATAGTATATCAGTATAGTTATGTTTAGTAAAATTTGAACAATATATCCAAAAAGTATTTTGTGTGGTTTGATAATATCCAACTTTGCCATAATAAGTCCCCGTAAGAGGTACGTTTCTACCGAAGTTAAGAAACGCTGGCGAAAAACCTGTGACTTCATTAACTGCTGTACGTAATGCTACACCTAATTTACTTAAATTTTTACACCAATGCCGATGATTATCTTTTATGTACGAACGTATTGCTGTACCAATTGTACGGTTCTGCCTTTCGGTCGGGTTAACTTGGCTATGAAATTTGGCATTATACCAAATCTTTTGCACTTCATATTCCTGACAAAGCTTTTTAAATATTTTACCCGCAAATTGTGTACCGTTGTCAACTAAAATAAACTGCGGCACCCCATAAACTAAAAATACTTCATTTTCCATAAACTTAACTACTGCTTGAGCAGTTGCAGCCCTTACCGGATGTAATAAGGTATATTTCGTAAACCAATCCGAGACGACTAACAAATGCGTAAAACCCCCTGTCGATCTAGGAAATGGTCCGATAAAGTCCGCCGAAATAACCTGCCACGGAAAACGTACATCTTTTTCTTTACCCATAAAACCAGGTCGTGCTACATTACTAACTTTTTGTTCTGCACATATATTGCAAGACTTACAATACTTTAAAATATCGCCCCTCATACGCGGCCAATAATATTCCTGAGAAACTCTCTTTAAAGTCTTGAAAAATCCTAAGTGCGCAGCCAAAACATTATCGTGACACTCTTGTAAGACATTTTTTCTATAAAATTCTGGAACTAATAACCGCCACTCTACTATATTACTTTTAACCCCTAAATTAGATGGATAATATTTATAAATTTTACCATCTATAACTTTAAATTCTTTATGTTGCTCTGGATTCTTGGATATTTTTTCTTTTAATGACACATAATATTTATCTTTATTACAATTTTCTATATCAAAAGAAACTAAACTAACTGATGGAAAACTAACTTTTTCCGGTTCAACCTCATCGAAAGCTCTACTCAGTGCGTCTGGCACTACATTAAGTTTACCTTTCCTAAATTTTATATCTACATCATACTGTTGTAATTTTAAAGCCCATCTAGCTAATCGACCTGTAGGGTCCTTAAGATTACTTAAGTATTTTAAACTAGAATGATCGGTTATCGCCTCGAATCTAACGCCTTCCACATAACCCCTAAACCGCTCTATCGCATATATCAAACTAAGAAGTTCCCGTTCTCCCACCGAATAATTTCTTTCTGCTCTAGACAATGATCTACTTGCGTAGGCAATGACACGCTCTTTTTTATCTTGTAACTGCGTTAATACCGAGCCAATTCCGACATTACTAGCATCGGATTGAATAGTAAAACGGAGAGAAAAATTAGGGGTAGCTAAAACTGGTGCTGAAATTAAAGCTTCTTTAATATTTTTGAAAGCTAGTTCCGCTTCGTCATTCCATTTAATTGGTTTTCTTTTACCTAATCCTTTTAATAACGCGTTTAGTGGAGCTACTAACGTTGAGAAATGAGAGATAAACCTTCTGTACCAAGAACAGAGTCCAAGAAATCTTTTAACTTCAGTGGTAGTTGTTGGTCTTTTATAATTTATCATATCTTGTACTTTTGAACTGTCCGTCTGTAAACCGTCTTTATTTAAAACAAAACCTAAATAATTTATTGATTCCCTAAATAATCTACATTTTTCATAATTAACTGTTAAATTAGCATTTCTTAAAACTTCAAAAACTTTTTTAAGTAGTTCTATATGCTCTTCAAAAGAAGAAGATACAAGAATTATATCGTCAAGATAAACAAACAAATACGGCTCCCAGGATGGCCCAAATAACTTGTCCATTAATCTTTGTTGTCGTTGAGCTGCATTTGCCAACCCAAATGGCATTACATTAAAATGATATAGTCCATATCCAGGAACTGTAAATGCTGTTTTTACTTTTGACGAATTAGTCAGTGGGATTTGCCAGAATGCTTTTTTCAAATCGATAGTCGAGATATACTTAGCTTTGCCTAATGTTTTTAAAATCCTATCAATACGCGGTAATGGATATGAATCTTTTTTAGTTACAGAGTTAAGTTTGCGCCCGTCAAAACAAAGTCTTTGAGTACCATCTGATTTTTTAACTAATAAAACGGGACTATTATATTCACTATGTGATGGTGAAACTACGCCTTGTTTCAACATCTCTTTTAGCTCCTTAACTAAAATATCTAACATGTACGGTGACATACTATATTGTCTCATTTTAAATGGCTTACTATCCCCTGTATCAATATCGTGTTGCATTACATTTGTTCTACCTAACTTTTCCCCACTTATCTTTTTAAACAAATTATGAATTTCTTTAGCTTTAATTTTTTCCTGTTCATTTAACTCAACTAAACCACTGTCTTTTTTATTACTATCGCTATCACTAATCATACTAATATTATTACTATTAAATTTCCAAGAATCGTTCGCAAAATTTAACGAAAGTGAGAATAATCTAATAAAATCCATACCTAAAATAAAATTTGTCTTTACTGTAGGTGCTACTAAACATGATAAAATTTTCACCTTATCATTAACTTTTATAGGTAAATCAATCATACCTAAAACTTCTTGTTTTTTCTTATCAGCTGTTGTCACAAAATTAATTTTACTTTTTGAAATATTTAAACCTAAACTTTTAAGTAATTTTAAACCTATATCACCTATTATTGAACAATTTGCCCCTGTATCTAACAACGCAATAATACTATTATCAAAAATACTAATTTTCATATAGGGTCTATTATCTTCTTTTACTTTTTGAAACGGATTTACATTTACTATTGATATATGTGGATTTTTAAATTCTTTAAAAAATGACTTTACCTTATCTAACCAATTTTTCCACTCCGATTTTGAAAAATAGTTATTAGACTCGGCTTTACTAAAACTATTTTTATTTAAATTTCTATCAAAATTTGAATTTTTACTATGGTTAATTAAATTTACATTTTTATAATCGATCACAGCCCTAGGATAATGTGAATGTCGGCTATTCATTCGCACTCCTTCAACTAGTTTTTTGAACAGTTTGGACAGTCTTTTACCATCACATCTTTTTTTCCACATTTAAAACAAAATATGCTACGTTTAGCCAGACATTTACTAAACACATGGTTAGGCTGTGAGCAATTATAGCATATAATCTGTTTAGGCTGAATATTATTTTCAGTTCTAGCATTGTTATTAGTATTATCGCTATTTCTGTTATTTCCAAAATTACTTTTATAACCGTTTCTAACATTATTATTAAATCTACTATTTGAATTACTATTATAGTTACTATACCTATTGTTGGCATTGTTATAATTATTATACCGATTACTAGTATTATCATAACTATTATATTTATTATTTGCATTATAATTATTATTATTTGTGTTACTTTTATTGGCATTATTTTGACTACAGCTGACTTGACAAACATTATTTTGACTAATATTTTCTTCTCTACAAATATTTCTACTTGATTCAGGCCTTTCACAACAACAGTTTACTGAATTTTCTAAACTTTCAACAACATTAATTTTTGGATTTACTTTTTTAGCAACCGCATTTTTATTTGATACACATTTTTGTTTCCATGCATATGCATCGTCCAACTTTTTACAATATTTTCTTAAGTCATTTAATGAATTTATATCAACCAATGAAAGAGGAGTAAAGTAATGCGGAAGTATACGTTCCCTAATACTTTTCAATTTTGTATAATCACTAGGTTTTCGCAATAACCGATTAAATAAAGTTTCCATAGAACCTATAAAAACCGATATTGACTCGTCCTGTTTTTGATATCTACTTCTTATATCATCCCAAGTACGGTCATCCACGCTTGCAGATAAAAATTCCTTTTTCAAACACTCAACCAGATCGGACCAACTATTTACTGAACTTCTAACCGATAAAAACCACGAAAGGGCTGGTTCCTTAAACAAATCGTAGGCAGTTTTGAACAACATGTCATCTGATACATTTCTACATATTTTTAGGTAGTCAACTTTTTCAATAAATGATAAAACATCAGATGTTCCATCAAAACTAACCCCCCACTTGTAAACTGGAACTGGTTTTATAAAATCTTGGTCCAATCTGACCGTTGTATTTGCTAAAGGTTGAATTACTGTGCTATTTAAATTAATGTTATTATCACAAACCCCTTTTGCTACAAATTTTTCATGCGCGTCCACTAAATCTGCTTCTATTTCTAAACAATTAGCTCTATTTATTTTAATAAATTTATCTCTATTTTGTTCTTCATCTTTTACCAATGGAAACCTATTTAATCGTTTATTAATATGTGCTAAATTTGATTTAATACGAATAAGTTGTGACATACCATACTCAAATTCATTAACTTCTTTAATTAAATTTCTAACCACCTCTATATTATCCTCTATAATTTTCATTTCCCCTTTATAATCGAATTCAGGATCA